>CM029122.1:4235000-4505000 GCA_016859345.1 Istiophorus platypterus | reverse complement strand
TCAGTAAGTGGTTTGAAAAACCGTGGAAGAAAATCAGGCTCAATAAGGCGCTACAGAGGCCACGCGTCTTTGCGAGTGATCTGGCATTGATGCTGGAGAGGCCTTTCTTGCCCCTGCATCACTGCTAGTGTGTACTGAAATGCATTCACAGGAAAATATAATCAGAAACTGCCTCTCTTGCTGCTAATGGAGTAAAAAAAAAAAAAAAACGCAAGTCAACCGAGGAAGACGACTCAGAAGCGGAACTGCTCTGGTCACGTCACGTATGCTGCTCATCATTAAAGCATGTCTTTCTCGCCGGGGGCAAATGTAACAAGTGAAGTTACTGGTAGCTCCATTCAATTTGTGTGTTCCAGTTAGTCATATTATTACACTCTATATTATGTTATATATTATGTTGATCTTTAGGGTTTTTTTAGGCACTCCTCAATGGTATTGTTGTTGAATGTGAAAGGACCTTGACACAAGGTTTGACAAAATGTTCCTGTGCCCTCAGAATGATCATGACGATGACAAACACAAGGAAGGAAATACTATGAAAAGAGCTGAGAAAGGACAAAGGATGTACTTCTTTTCTTTTTCCAAGGCCAAACTATATTCAAGCAGGCGGAGAGCGGATTTGATATGGTGAGGCGAACAAACAAAACGACTCAGGGGTCTCTGTACAAAAAAAAAAAAAGAAAGAAGCAAAGAAATAACAGTGGCTGAGGGAGGTTTTACTTTAATGTTCCAAGAGAGAAAAGATACATAAAGATCAGAGTGGTACATGTTCCCCCAAAAAGAATTTATAGAAGAAAAGGGAAAAGAATTCATAAGCATATTTTTCAAATGCACCTGCCTTTTGAGTTTTCTTTACTACAATCATTTTCTACTGAACAAAAGAAAAGCGAAAAACTGTGTTTTTTTCAAAAGGAGTGTAGGTACATCAGACATACGGATGATACGTTGATAAGGCTGCGGAGGATGTGCTCAGTCCTCGGAATCAGTTTCACATGAAGTTTCAAGAGTTCAGGACGAAGGCCTTCCGAAAAACTTTATTGTGCAAATGCATTTGAAAGATCTGTGGTCGCTCTCATTTTGTGCTCTGCTTCTCAGCTCCTACCGTTTCTTTATTCTGTTCCTAACGTTGTTTCCAATTTGTCACCGGTGTAAGCTTGTATATCTCTGAATGATCTTAAAAGCCATGCTTACAGAAGTACATAGCTATGGCTCTGAACCCATCAAGAATAGTCTCAGTTACCGAGATACGGTTCATATTAGTATCAGTGCAACATTTCCCTAATGAAGCATGGGAGGAGAATGGTATGACGCGGATATCCTCGTGTTATTCCATCTCGGGAATGTCGTCTTGAGGGATGATTATACTCCCCAGTTAACCTTGTAGTTTTCTTCAAATAATAATTCCTGTAAATGTATTTACAGGATTTATTATTTAAGTGTTAAGGTTGAATTTTATTTGGATGTAAATTTGAAGTTTGCGGCCATTTTGCAAAGGCTTGTTGACACTGTTGTAGTTCTTTCCTCATATCTCCAAATCTCGACCATGGACATTTCTTCCCCACTGGGTTGTTCATAAATTACAGTTAGACCAATATAAGGTGGACACAACATTAATGTGACCATACCTACGATGTGGAAATATCTAGTGCACTAAACAGCAGTCTACCAATACATGACCACAATGGAAACAATGCACAACCACGGGATATATCACAGATATAAGTCGATTTTCTTAAAGGTTAATATGAGTATTCAAGAATAAATTCAGCAGCTGGGAACCTGGTTGACATTTAGAGCCATATATAATGTATTGATACTGTACACATAATGTCTTCTGCAGAAGGGATGGGTTGTCAAATCTCGAGCCAACAAACACTAACACAAGCAAACATGACTGCCTGACAAGAAACAATTTGCAGCCCAGCCACAAACTGTGATCGAAATAAAATAAAACAAACTGCTTCATAACATTTTTAAATCTGCTCAAACATTCTCCAGACGGTCGTCTTCTTACACCTGCTCATAATATCATACTCAAGTGATACATTGTGTTTTGTCTGAGGATGAGAAGTGCTCATTGTTCTGCACAAATCAATACTGCAACTCTTGAGAAGAGAGATGATTTTAGGAGGCTTGTGCGAGTGGCTGGACGAGGGCAATTCCTTTGAATCCTTTGTTTATTCCCTCCAGCAAATGGGTGCTGAGGCTCTCCCTCTCTCCCTCTCCCTCTCTCTCTCTCCCTCTCTCCCTCTCTCCCTCTCTCCTTATTGTCTCGTCCCTGTCCATCTCTTTTCACCCAGGCTAGACCCACAGTTGTCCAGGGATGTATCTCCCTCTCCCAGCTGTCGCTGCCTCATTCCAGGTGTTTTTCGATCCGGAGCTTTCATCCAACAAGAGTCCCGGCCTCTTTCTTGTCTCGGCCTCTCTCCCCCTTGTGTTCGTGTTGTCATCGTCGCTCTCCTTTTGTGTGTCCGTTTCCTTCTCCTAGACATGTGAATGCCGTGCTTTGTGCTGCCTCCCGTGTGTTCGTGTAGTCCGACACTTTTCCAGGTCTTCATGGCGGGGAGGGCGCCCGTTTGGCTTGGGTCTGCTTGGCAGCACCTGGAAGTGGCTCAACGTCCTCACAGATCATACTCTTCATTACAATAATTTGTTTACAACCTATAATGTTGTCATCCTGATTATCCATACTGTAAATCTACTACTGTTCTGTTCTGCACCACATCAATTGCTTCTCTGTCGGCCCTGGAAGAGTGATGCCCCCTCAGTTGCTCATCCCAAGATTTCATCCATTTTCCCCCCTCGGTTAAAGGTTTTGCTGGTTTAACGGTTTCTCTGGGTGTCGCACGCTGTACAGATCGTTAAACCCCTTGAGGCAACCTTGGGATTTGTGACATTGGGCTGCATTAATTAAATTTCACTTTGCCCGAATTTCTCTGTGAGAGGACTGCTTCGGCCATTGATTTATCTGGGCTGTACAGCCACAGCCTGCACCTCTGTGGGGAAAACCCCTCCAACGCCGGCCTCAAATCTGTAATCTTCACTCGGCAGTCGCAGCCGAGTGGCTGCAGAGCCGGGTCGGCAGCCAGACACCGAAGAGCCAGAGTGGGCCATGAGACTTAGATCTGAAAGACTGCTGTGACGTGACTCTGCACTGCATTAACCACCGATCAAGTGTCGATTGAAGGCAGTCGGCATCGTTTTTCTTGCATTGAGTCATTAATGATGTTTCAGCTTCTGAAGATGGTCGTCCTCATTTAGCCGAGGCTGCCGTGGCCCCTGCTAACTATGTGCAGTGAATAAACTACTGTTATGACTACTGATGATCTTAACGTTAACATTGCTTTATTAAAACAAGACATTATATTTAAAAAGCCTGTTTAGAGAAGGGCTCATTCATACATCATCTTTGACTGTATCCTCAGATTTATCAGCGGTTTATTTTCAAACTAAAATGCTTACAGTGATGAAAACAGCCCACATTTAAGGTTTGTTTCAATTTCCCCACCACTGAGATCACAATACACAGCAAACAACCTACTTAGCTGATAATTTTAGCCCTTATCAGTGATGAGTCATTACTGTGGGCCCATCATTCTGAATTCACGTTATATTCAAATTTTATCTGGATCCATTTGTGGACCCATTTTCTACTGTTTACCGCTGATTCTGTTCTTTGATAAGAAACATAAACTTGATTCTCAACGGCTGTTCAAAAGCGCATTAAAATAACTAACCACATCTGGCCTATACTGTTAGTGCCTAATCACTGGTATTAAATGAAAATGGCAATTTGTATTTTCTTCAAAATACAAAGAATGACGCCAATGCAACAACTGAACGCTTTCAATAAGCAATATAACATCTAAATTCAAGGTGGGAATTTATTTTATAGTGGTAACAAAGTTTACCATTTTTAATGTGCCAGAGAGGATAGAATATAAATAACAATGTTTGTACTGAGAACTCTTCATTGACAGTAATGAAAACCTGGGGGACAGGATTAACTTCAACTATTACATTAAACATTGTTTTGATTTCTGCATCATTTTCTGGAATAACTAGTGTTTTTCAAACATTATTGATGAACAGACCTCACCTGAAAGTGATATGTGCCTTTGTACCATGGCCCATTAAGCGCAACAGCCAGGTTTATTTCTACAGCTCTGGGCCAACAATACCTCATGATGTGACAGGTAATAGTATTGGAACAGTTAATAGTCAAATTCATTCCCTCCCTTTTTCCTTCATTGCCCTAAAGCTCTCCATCTCCAGAAAAAGGTTTTAATGGCCAATAATGTCCGAGTTGTGCAATTAGTAGGATACAGAAAGAGCACAGCACTCTTAGCTAATAGAGGTGGTGGGAAAAAAAAAATATATTTTTTGTGCTCTGTGCAGCCAACTAAGTATGTGCGTGTGCGTGTATGGACGGCATAGAAAAAAAAAAACAACAACACAGGGTTCATTTCTGTTTCTGGAAGAACAAGGGACCCAGGTGACATGACTGGACTACGGAGCGCCAAAAGCTCCCTGCTTGACCCGACCCATTTCCCTTGATTCTACAGCTGGACTGAGGATGCTCAAAACTGTGTACCCTGCAGTTAACACAACCAGCAACCGGCAGTTATTTCATTTACAAAGCCTAGCGCAGACCAAGACTGCCAAGAACCTGGTGTAGAGTTGCAAAAGTGTTGTGAAATACTGTCATTGTTTATCAAGACTCATAATGACTATTACTAATCAAGCTAAATAAACCAGATTAATTTAGCTGTAGTTGTTTGGGACGCTGTGATTTTTTTTTTTCCAATGCTGACCGATGAGTCCGGTAAAATGTCCACGCAGCCGCATGACGTCAGCTTCTGAGAGTCCAATACTGGGAAATAGTAAGAAACTTGCAGGAAGACTCCAGCATAATTGATCTGATATCTTTCTGTATTACAGCACCAAATGACATTTACCTCTAGCCTGCTTCTCCTCATGCCTCAAGTCTTTGTGCAAGCACTCGTGGTTCGCATATTTTCGGGCCACGTGTCACTCACAGCAGAAAAAAAGAAAAAGGGGAAAAAAAAAAAAGTTTTTCTCCTTTTTCCCTGACTTGTCAAGACTGTCAACCAGACCGAATGCGAAAACACAATCAAAGAAACTGCATGAGAAGTGTGGGGGCCCAGTGTGGGTTTCCTAATAAATATGGAGAACTTGACAAATGTTGTGACAGCACCTCCACAAAGTGGAAAAAAAAAATAAAAAAAATCAATAACTGAAATCACTACATACATTTAAAAAAGAAAAAAAAAAAAGAAAAAAGGAGAGATCAGCTTCGGTGTTTTCATTGCTATTTAAAATCAGAGCATCACCGTACAGCTACAATACAAACTGCCTTGACGGCAAGAAAATTGAAAAAATTGACCAGAATCGATCATTTAACCCCAACTCTAATGATTAAGAAAAAACCACAGGCAATGACTGCAGTCATTGATCCTTTAGCGGTCACGAACAGTGCAAGGGACCGAAATTTGAGAAAAAACGAAAATAATACGAAAAAGTTATGCAAAAAAGAAAATGTTAGACTTGGGGTCGGCATCATAAAGTTACTGAATTATTGCTCACTAGCCACCTGGTGCATGGACAAGAAGCATGGACAAGAAGATGGATGCTGATGCTCCTCCCTGGATTGGCAACATCAAAATTCAGGCCAAATGGCTGCCAGAAGCCCGTATTTATAAAAAGGGGGGAAAAAGGAAAAAAAAGGGGGAAGAGAAAAAAAAAAATGCTCCAGCTCTTATAGTCGCAATTGTATACCAGTGTATGATTATGATTTCTCCTTGGAACCACAAAGCAATCAGGAAAAATGGGGAGTGCGCTGTGCCATAGCCCATACAGCTGCTACTTTCTTCCTCATCTGGGAGCGAGTGGCATTCTCTCAGAATGGTAATTACGAAGGGAACAAAAGGGGATATTTAGAGACAAAGGCGGGTTTGGGAGTGAATAGGCCAGCTCCCATGCGCGGTGAGTGGTCTGACTCCAAATGCTGCTGCGAGAGAGACGATGTGAGGTAATTATGCAGGTGAACTTGAGGGTGGGGGGGATGGCTTGGTGTCTACGGAGAGAGCGGGAACCAGATAGCACCATCTGCATTCTGCACGGGTGCAGTCCGTCTGGCTCCGCGGTCGCCCTCAGTAAAAAAGAAAGAGCCCAGACAGACAGCGGCCAGCAGATACGCCCTCAGACGTACAGTATAAGACGCCTGAGATACCTGCCCTTGTGCGCGCATGTGCTCGGGATTTAAATATTATCAGATGAAAATCCTGTAGCTAAGACTTTTCACCCCCAGTCTAATGCAAGATGGTCTCAAAGGAGTTATACTGCGAACGAGGAAGTGATAGCTCAGGTTTAGGGATGTTTGCCAGACAATCACACTGGACTAATGCCCAAAGTCCTGTGAGTCCCATATGTCCCACAGTATAATACATACACTTAATGTGCAATATAACAGCTGCACTCACTTTTCTCATGAAATCCACAGAGCATTAGTGGCACTTTCCCTCTAATTAAAGCCATTAATTCTCATCAATTCCCCACATTAGATGTTAACACTTTTTATTATTCAAAATTAGTTAAAGAAAGTACAGATTAAAAAGCTCTAAAGGACTAGTAGACTAAAGGAGGAGGTCGTTATTAAACAAGGGGAATCACATTTATTGATAATTAAATATACTGATATTAACAGCTTTCTACAGCTTTTGCTATAGTATCTACAAGTTAATTTCTTCTTTCATTGCTCTTGCTACACTCCCACTAACTTGACTTTGTAGTGTGTAACATCAATACCATGACGGGCTCTAAAGTACGAGGCCCAAAATGACATGAAAGAAGTAAATGCCTATAAAAAAAAAAAGAAACTAAACCAACTTGTTGACTGGACACTTAAAAAAAAAGTAATGGGTCAAAGGTCATCTCACCTCTCTGATCTTGTCCCGTTTCTCCTTGACATCGTGCTCCGGTGGCTCTCCGTCACTGACGCCCACCACTTGGGGCATGGGGACTGGTGGCAGGGGCTTGGGCCCCGTATCCTTCTTCTTCAGGTCCTCCATCACTTTATTCTTCTCCGTCTGAATCTCGGCCTGCAGCTCCTCGCGCGATTTCCTGAGCTTCTCCTTTGCCTCTTGCAGCGCTCGCTCATGGTCCGCCCGAATCTTGTCCCGCAGGCTCTCCTCCTCCTCTCTGTGGGAGGCACAGAAGGCAAAGGGGTGAGATTTTATTATATATATATATTATATTTTCATTTATTTTTTTTTTTTTTTTTCCCCCCCATTCTTTAATCTTTCCTTGGATCCCTTTTAGCACAAAGTGGTTGCTAGTCTTCAGGGTGCACTTACAGTTATTTTAAGATGGGCAGACAAAAAAAAAAAAACATTTGGGGCAAAGGGGTGTGCAAAGCGATTTCTATCTAAATTAATTAAAGGTGAACTTTAAGAATAAAAGCTGACCTTTTGGGAAACAGATATTTCGCTGTGTCAGAGATGAAAACCAGAAAAATAGTAGTTGCAAACTAGAGTAGAAAAGGGATGACATTCCCCTTTGGCCCCCCCAAGCCCCTCGTTACATCATTTTTTTTTAAAGAACAACGTTTATATCATTTTAACTTAAAAATCTTTAGCTATGTCAAGACATAACCTCAGGCTCCAGCCTTATAGAGGGCGTTTCGAACTATTGTCTAACCTCTGATCAGCAGGTATGGGTAGAGACTGTGATAAAACCTGCTACTTTTTAGATGTGTTTACATCCATCAACATGAGCCAGTGGCCAGGACTCGCCAGGCGTTGCTGTTATGACGCACATCAAACGCTGCCGGCTACACTGCCCTGATAAGTGAACAGCTCCCGTCCCATAGAAAACTTAATACATTTACGAACCAGGATTCGGCGTGCGCCGCTTTTAATTGATTGCCGCTGTGTCTGGGACAAACAGAGCTAACGTTAGCTTAGTTTGGACATGATAACCGTCTGTAGCTCAGTGATACAGCAGTATTTTAACCAACCATTGACCGAAAACACGGGGGTCAAGTAAAGTCCTGCATCAAGAGCAGGTGTGTCTGTAATTTGCCTCTCAAAGAGGGAAACCTAACTCCCGCCCAACTACTCTGCAGCTACGTCGGCTCGATGCAAAAGGGACAGGTGCAGAGTAACAGAATGAGGAGCCTGGCCAGAGTGAGACGGAAACATCATCTGTTGCTTTCCCTTGTTGGTACGAGCCCCAGGGGATGGCGACGCAACTTGGCCCCCGTGAGGATGTGGATCAGTAATGAAAAACAAAACACAGCAGGGAGCTGAAGCAAAGGCGACATTGTAGCCGTTCCACCGCTGTTACTTAAAAATCGTCTTCAATTCTCATGTGGCCGTAATGTGGACACATACAAATGCAGTATTATACACGATGTCGGCTTAGCTCTAGGTTGATGAATAGCAGCTTACTGGAGGGAGGCGGGGAGAGGTGGATTTTTTTGGGATAAAACCCTTATCACATGTTTGTTACATGAAGACACAAACATCAGATGACAAATCAGTTGCGTTTCAGCTGGAAAACACCTTCCATCAAACTAACGATCGCATGTGTGGGTCACACCCTGTGTGTTTATTATACTAAGACTGGTGGTTGCAGCATCAAGGGAAGGACAAAAGGTTAAATAAGGTTTTCTCCATGCAAAGGAAAATCTGTTTTTCGTCTTCAAAGAGAAGACTTTCCCACAACATCTGAGTCAGCCCCTGATGTTTTCATAAATTCTGCTAAATTGCTTAAGCTGTCGTGCTAAATTACCCCTTTGAAAAAAAGAAGTGTCCAATGTGCGCTCCTGAGTTCGATAAATGTAAGAGATCTCGAAATTGAGGGGAAACATGTGCACCTGTTTATCGATGACCTTGTGTGCGATAAACACAGGAAATGTGGGACTGACTGCTGACCTGCTGGGATCCATGTGGACTCAGCTGCGGGCCTCTGTGGCCCTAAAACATCTTTCTGAAAACAATGCTGGGAATGGAAATGTGTGCGTGTGTATGTGTGTGCTCATCTGTCTGCACAAGTACAGATTCATAGCTATGAGGTTTTAAGAAAGAGTAAATCATAACTTTTGAGCCTTTAACAGTACATTGTAATACCTTATAAAGATATAAATTGTTATCCCATAACTGCTGTGACTCAATGTAAATAGAAATTTTATCAATAGAGAAGATGGTTAATATTGAGATCTCAGTTTATTCAGCACTTAATAACAATTTAGTTTGAATGTTACCAGTCCTCTCAGTTATTGGCTGTGCAGACCTAGTACGCTTTTACTCATGGCATGTTCGAGCCAGTTTACTGAAACTGCAGCGGGTTTCCCCCTTTTCCTCAGCTCGTCTGGCCCGATGACAACAATGTCATTAGAACTCAAACTCAAAAGCCTCGCATTCAGTGTGAGATGTCCGAATATGCGAATCCCCCTCAACAGGAGAAAAGCAATGTGGGTTGTCAGGAGTAAGAACAAATATAATGCAAATAAATGCAATATACTCTTGAGAATTTATTAAAGAAAATAATAAATTGATGTCCTTGGGGCCGCTTATTTTTCAAATATTTGTTTATGTTTGGACTGGCATATACACCAAATAAAGTAAAATTAATGCATTTGTATAAAAATAAAAAACAAAAAAACAACAACAATGTGTTATGCATGTGGCTGAGTGTGGTGTTTGTGAGTCTGTGGACCAATGAGAGGTTCTCCAAACAGCTCATTAAGAGTTATTTTCTTACACTGACCCACCCTGCACTTTTTACTTTTACGTGCCCTCCTCGAGCCCTGAGATTCTTTTTTTTTTTGGTCTCTTATATTTTTTTTTGCTGCTCTGTTTTTTTTTCGCGACGCGTGCACATCCACATCCACATCCACACGCGGCATGTGACCAGAAACCGCCGCTGATCAGAAGAAAGGCGGGCGGGGGGGGGGGGGGGGTCAGCCTGCGTTAGAGCAGATGTCTTTATTATGGACCCTGGCTGATAATTCTAGATGGCACGACCCTGAGCCGGCTTCAGAGAAGGAAGAGGCACTTCCAGACCCATCGGGTGGTTTTGAAGAGCGACCGATGAAAGAGAAGGGATGTTTGATGGAAGTTCAGAGGCACATGACTCACGTGACCACGACTCACATGAATATACCTGTTGCCTTCAGATGGCTGTAGGAGTTTATTGGCAGAAAGGGAAGGTCTTTTAACATGGAAGCTGTTGTGGATTAGAGGAGATATTCATGTTCTGGCTCCCTGGTATCACCAAAATAAAATTGGGAAAAAACCACACTTGTCTGTAGATTCAGGCAGTGGCTGAAGGATGTATAATGAAAAGGAAAAAAGAAAAGCAAAGCATAAGTATAAGGGAATTGTGACACAGTTTAAAGGATGGGGGTAGGGGGGCTCCTCAAACCCTCAAAGAACATGAGGTGATTCTCATTTGTCTTCAATGTCTCCGCGTTTTCCTCATTTGCATCTTAGTCCTTCCCATGTAAGACGCACCTCGTTTTCTTGTGCAAACTACCCAGAAATGTGAATATATGAGGATGGACAAATCAAGGAAACGTGTCTTTAGAGAAAGGAGACGTCTTTCCTCCGACCCGTCCTCTGAAGTGACGTCAGTTTCAGATGACGTCAGCGCAACTGGATCAGGTGTCAGCCTGCAGGCGTCTTCGTTTGCCTCGGAGGTTTCTATTTGCATAGATGATGGGATGTGTTGTCCAAGTATCGGTGACAGTGCACAGCTACTACTGCCAGTATAATGACCGACTCCAAAATGACAAAAGTGAATGTGAAATTTTAACTGTGTCCACATGTTCAATAGAAACTTGCATTTTGTATTTATAGGGTGAAAAGATCCAGATTACTGCTCAAACACTGAAAGCACATAAGCCAAAAAGGCTTCATTTATTTTTCAAATATTTGCATTTGCATTTATTGATATTCTGTTTGCAATTTCATTAATTAATTATCCATGTTGTGTTGAGGATGTCTGGTGATTTGTAGAAACAGTTTAGAGGCGTTTATGTTTTAGGTAAAGTGGAAATTATGTAAATTTCTAATTGTCAAAATATTCTTTCCATCTGACCAACAGAAATCAACATTTAATCAAAATATTTTTAGTGCTGAAAGACACCAGACTTTTCCCCTCTCTTACGATAAGACCAGCCATTATGCGTTAAAATATGAAAATGAAAAAAAATTAAAAACAAAAATCTTTCTGATGGAAGTTGTTTTATGCATCTTTAATTGGTCAGGACCTACTGTTCACACAGACCATTTCAACCAAACCGTGATGAAGAAAACAAACAAAATCTAAAACTGAAGGTGATATTTCACCCAAGTTGAATCTGTTATAAACCGCAGTGACTTTACATCGGACCAGTGC
Source organism: Istiophorus platypterus (assembly GCA_016859345.1). Lineage (NCBI taxonomy): Eukaryota > Metazoa > Chordata > Actinopteri > Istiophoriformes > Istiophoridae > Istiophorus > Istiophorus platypterus. Next base: position 4,493,576 of record CM029122.1, on the reverse strand, counting down.
AATCGGCTTCAGCATCCAGTGACTTACAAATTTCCACTAAAGTGTAGGTCCAATAAAAGACGTGTGAAGGACGGTCTCATGTTTCCTCGCTCAGGCTCCCTCCAGGGAGCCTCCTTGCTCCTTGACCCTTGTTCCTCCTAAAAGTAATAAGGGAACTGACATGTCCTTCATGTCGGGGAACCACAACAATTTCCGGGTCACCAGAAGAGCGAGGAGACATGGAGTAAGGTAATGAGAAGCACCCGTGGTCGCACAATGCGCAGCCCACCGTTGACCCACTCAGAAGCAGCGGAAGTGGGGAACAAATTTTCAATCATTCCTCCCAGTAATGTGTGGTGAGTCATCAAACCAACCAGAAAACAGCCACTTCGCAAAGCATCTGCACCCTATAAAAAGAGAGTCTATGTGTCTACAACAGACTTCAGGGCGAAGTGTATCTGTGTGACAACAAGTAAATGCAAGACTGTGTGTGTGTGTGTGTGTGCTCGCGCCCATCCATTCTTGTGTATGTGTCATAGCTGTAACAGCGACTGTATGTATAAATCTTGCGGAAATTAGAATATGATTTAGTACAAGGACAAGAGGTAAAGTTGTGGGAAGTGCAAGGAGAGTAATGGAGGCAGCGATGAGCTAAAAACAGGGGAGAAAAAAAACAACATAAAGGAGAGAGAAGATAATGGGGAACAGAAGAGGAAGGGAGCCTGAAAAGACTAAATGTGATGAGCATCCATCTGCCATCCGTTTCCTATAACCACGCTCCCTGTTCAGGTTTAAGGCCATTTTATGCCTCTGCAACCTGTGCCGTAGCCTGACACCCCCCCCAAAAGAAATGCATCCACATTTCATGGCGACACAGATCGCGAGAACTGTGATCGGTCGGCTTGGTAGCATCGCAATTCCAGCTTCTCCTTCTTCACTGCCGTCGTACAGACCGTCTCCTCCGACGCCATTTTTCATTTTCTGTCTTGCTGTGAATTCAGGAAAAACTAAAACTGCTCTTTGACGTCTATCAGCTTTGACCCCGACAAGATCTGCTCGGTTTCATTTGCCGTTGTTCCTCGAAGAGCGTTGACAAACGAATGGAAAACAGCGGCGTCGAAACTCAACGCAGTGACACATAAATGCCGCCGCCAACTAGTGGTTTGGCAGTGTAATCGCAGAACCATAACCAACGCAGAAGTGTAAATGTTCACAGCACGATGGTCGGTTTTCATAGACTCAACCCAAGAGCATAAATCCAGCATTAGTTGGTTCACCAGTCTTTCCCAGCGCATGCTGATTAAAAGACTGTTGAACCAAGGCCATTTTTTATACCATCTACTGCAGTGTGTGAGGAGGAGTGAGAAAAAAACGTGTAAAAGCTGCAGGAGAATAAGGAAGGAACACAACGTGGGGGTAAAAAAAAATAAATAAATAAAAAAAAAAAATCAATGAAACGAAGAACCAAAGCTGTGACACAAAAGCCAATAACAATGGAGAAACGGATTCGCAAGACAAACAGGAAAGAGACAGATGTTTATATACTAAATGTCCTTCACACAACACAGTCTGCATCCATTTTATAAGTCTGCTGAGACGCCAAGCGTGGGGGCCAACAGAGACCAAAATAAACAGCTTCCAAGTTACGTAACATCGTTCTGGAAACAACTCATAAATATTCATATTGCAACTCTCTGTGTCTGAATTTAATTGATAGAAAAACATATTTCGCTACACCGAGTCGGCAATTACTGTGTGCGTTTCTGCTGTTGGACGCATGCATCTGTGGGAATGTTTCAAACGAGCTTTGTTTACTTTGTGGAGGTTGTATGTTAATGTGTAGTACATGTTCATGTGTTGTATTCCCTCGTCTCGGATAAAGCTTGTGTCGAAGACATGTTTCTACTCTGTGATGTATGTGTACATGCACATGGATGGTATTTCTGTCTCATATCAAGGTCTGTGATGAGGTTTCTGTGTATTAATGGCTGCATGAATGTGTGTGTGTGTGTCTGTGTGTCTTTAGACCCAGGGGGGTCACTCCTCCTCTGTATGCCAGCCCCTGTGCCTCTGTGAATGAGTGTGCCCTCAGCAACATGCATTTAAATGTGATATTTAGATGGTGTCGACAGTTTAATGTCTGTTTTGAGTGTTCGTACGTGCGAGTGTGAGGTGAGGGTAGCGTGATAAATGAAAATGAGGAGGTTAAGCCGACGGCATCAGTTGTAATGGGAGCTGATTCTTCTCCTTATACATGTATATGTGTACATAGGAATATGTATAGAAACGAAAACGCCATTACACAAACGTGCAGGTCTCCAAACGGCAAGCACATGCAAATTTCAGATGAAAACTCATTCCCACACTCTTCTCCCTCCCCCTTTCTCCTCCCCCTCGTCCATCTTTTACCTCACCCCCCTCTCCCCTCTTCCCTCCGAGCCATTATCAGACTCACTCTAGCATTGCCGGTGATTCCCTTCGAGTCCCATATAATGTCAAACATGCAATTAAGAGCACATCAACAGCTGGCTGACTCAATTACCTTGACAAAGACTAGCAGTGGGCCAAATCTAGCACGCAACCCCCCAGGTGACTGCGCCGGGCCTCGCGCCTTCACATTTAGCTTCCTCGCCCCCCCCCCACATCCGCCGACCCCACGGCCCCCCTAAAATTCTGGCCAAGGGGAGGACAGCCCCCATCCTACTCGATGAGCCGTTCCTGTCACCAGCCACTTCCTCGTTTTTATCAGCCTCCCTTCCTGCCGCTGGAATGTCTGCTTCGCCGTTGTCGTGAAATCCGCCTCGAGGGCCAAGGTCGGCCATTTTCCATAGCAACCGGAGGGAGCAGTTGTCGACTAAACCCGTGAGGTGTCTAAGAGAAGGGGTTTTTTTTGAAGCCGTGGAAGCATGAGTCTCTGCAGAGAGTGGCACAGGCTGGATGCCATGTAACCATGGCAACAAACGGGGGCAAACACACACACATCGAGGTCATAGAAAGCAAGTCAAGTCTTAATTACCTAATCTACTCATTTATGCGAGAGGATAAGGCCACTGGGCTATTGGTGACTAGGCAGTAACTGAATGTAGCGCTATTCCAACTTCAGGGATAAATAGAAACATGCCAGCTGCCTTTCCACACAAGATCCAAGTTATCAGGTTACCAGGCACAGTGTTGGATTCATACGGTATCTTAAGCAAATCAATTTTTAACATTGCCAAAAAGACCGATATGCATAAATGTGAATAAATGTGTTTCTGTTCATAAATGTGTTTCTGTGCATCTAAGTAATTAAAGATGAAAAAGCCTCCCCAGCTACAACGTACGCAAATGACAGCATACTAAAAAAAACAAAAACAAAAAAAAAAAAACATATGCTGCAGGGATGACGGAAAACCCTCTCACCCAGGCAACGGTGACTCATTTTCCCCCAACAGAGCAGACAGTTTTAGCCAACTTCACACCAACTCGAATCCAACCCACGCTGAATCACTTTCATGTGAGACACAGGTTAACCGCCGGTCAGCGACAGCGACGTTCAGAGTCCGACAATGGCTCCATGCGTGTCGTCGCTAAAAACGCAGAATTATATGAAAGGAAATGAAATGAGACTTGGGGAGTAGAGGAAGCAGTTCAACAGTCCTATTAAAAGGAGGTGTGAGACCAACCTTGCAAACTTCTTGGACATTGGACGTGAGACCAGCACAGCGAGACAAGCAAAGGGTGAAGAAAAATCAGCGTTGATGTTACTGTTGTTTATACTTTTCCATCACACTTTTAATTCTCTTCCAGCTCAACCAACAACAAGAGCTTTATCATCTCGAGACTCATCAACTTTTTAGATCGCTGCTCCACAAAAAAAACAAACAAAAAACAACTCATGTATTTTACCCGTTTATTGCTTGGTTGACTCAGGTACCACCAGGTTACAGATGCCACATAAAAACAGACTAAAGGTGGAGGCGTATCATTAGTCCCACGTATTAAGAAAAGCTGCAGGTCCCAGATGCTTCAGGAAAGACACGAACAAAAGCCGAGTTACATTTTTATGTAAGCAAATGTAAGGTCAAGTGATGGTAGATGAAAGAGAAACAAGACAAGAGACAAAAGATTTCCTCTGTCCCTCTCTATTTCCCGTTTAAGGTGAAACATCCAAGGTCGTCCCTTGTGAATTCCTCACCGAGCTCGACATATCCACGTTAGATTAACTACTAACTACCTTAGATTGTCTAATATGACAACATGCATCTTTAATTTACTGGCACTGAAAACTATGATTAGCTATACAACATCATTACTATAATAACCGTCCATAATAGATGCCTGCTTATCACACAGTATGAGGATAGAACTGTTCAGCATTGCCAGGCAGAATTCAACATAAACAAAAATAAATAAATAAATAAAAATACTTGACCTTCAGCTCCAGAACAAAATGAGGTGAAACTACTTTTTTTTTTTTTCCTCTTTTATTACTTATAGGCCGCTGTATTATGGAAAAAAGATGAAGTCTTAGTCCTTGAAAGGGGCCATAACAAGCTATAAGACTATACAGATGCACTGCCACTATATACCTACTCCAGAGAAGTGCATGAGAGTAGATTTAGAACAAGGTTATCCCTGTGTGGACAATGGAAGTCAAGAATGTCTTCCCTTTTTCCCGTGGAGTTTCTCCATAGTCCATCTCTGACATGTGGGAGAGAGTGTTTGCTTCTTGTCGAGCACCTCTATGCCGGAGAGCTCTCCTGGGAGCCCCCCCCACCCTAGTTTCAACCTCTGTGGATAAGCCTGCCTCCTGTAAGTGGAGAAGTGGAGTGAAGAGGACCGTATTGGAGGTTGGTAAGGCAGCAGAGTCCTTTTTTGCTTTTGGTGACCTGTAGCCCCCCCCCCCGGGGGGGGGGTCCTTTTTCAATGTGACCTATCAGACAACTCCCCCGTGTCCTGCTTTTTCCCATGACCCACTTGGCTCTAATGGAACCTGCGGTGCTGTTTAACTGTGGACGTGTAATAGCATCCTATCTTTTCTTCTTTTCTCTATTCTCTACCCGCCCTAACAACCTCCTGCCACCAGGTATGACCTCACAGCGGCGAACAAACAAACCCATTCCCCTCACAATATATTCTCGGTTTCTCCTTCTCCTGTTTCCGCTGTTCTTGCTCTTGGCTGTCTCATCCATCTTTGCATATCCCAGCACCCGTCCTCCTTTTTCTTCCTCTAATTACTTGTCCAAAACTCCTTCCTCCCACTTGTCAAGCGTTGTGTGTATCAATTAGTGATCCGTTACTTTCCTGTTATGGTGTCTCGTCAGCCTGAATACTTGTCAAGGCAGTTTTGCAAAAATAAAACAATCACACCCCAAATTTAAACAATACCAGGCGGACTCACTTGCCATTAAAAACATGTACAACACTGCTGCACATAATTCTAGGCTTCTATTTTTTCAGGTGTACACCTGAGCCCAGAGATCCCCTCAGGCTATAGCCATGTTGATATCCACCCCCCTGACCTACATCATGGCTGGCTGACAAATGCTTTCATAAAAAGCACCGGAGGATGAGTTTCCTGCAGCTAGCACAGGCTGCCCATGAAAAAAATAAATTAAACAAACGCCAACACTTTTACTCTTTTCCACATGGAAAAGAGTGGTGACCGAGAGGTTCAATCATGAAGCAAAACATCTTTAAAGATGCTCCCATTTCTATATTTTTGCCCTTTGAAAAACAAAAGCATGAGGGCAATTTTGTTGACAACAGACAATTTTACTTTTTATTGCTATAGTTAATAAAATGAATCCTACAATCTTATTGGTGAGCTATGGAGCAACTGTAGCTGCTGCCTCCATTACCCAATTTTTTGTTGATATAATCTGTAACTTCCTCCTGTTGCAAAAAAGACTCTTACATTGACCATCAAGGCAATTTTAAGCAATTCTCAGATTTTTCTCCAAACTACCAAAAACAGCTTTGCCACCTAATCCGTTGACTAATAAATATTAGCACAATATTTACTCAAAATTGTGGCATTTAACTCTTATTTCCACAGATTGTGCCCAAGTTCAGCACAATCCCCCAGGATGCAGCCATTCCTTGTGGATCTCCATTGCCTCACAAGGTTTACAAGGAGTTGTGAAACCAAAGGGGGGGGGGTCACCATACTAACAGAAACCCCTTTTCCAATCCCAAATAATAAATCCACCAGCCGGTGTGTTACCACCCTGGCAGAGGGAACATCTATTATCAGGCCAGTTTGGCTTCCACACAGCCTATGTGGTCGTGCCGATTACAGGGAAGCAGGGGCTGAATTTGTCCGTGAATTCAGAGAGATTCATTTGTAATTCAAGACTCGGAAACCTGAGGTCCACTTTCATGATTCAGGCGTCGAGCGATCCCACTTTGAACCCTTCGCCTTAGCTGACAAGGAGCCATTGTGGCATGCGGGGGGGTATTGGTGAGAGGCTTTGTAGTTAACCGTGGTCCCATCGTCCCTGAAGACTGAGAGCTTCCGTCCGTCTACGTCTTCTTGATTTCTTCTCCCTTTAAGCGCCACGCTCACGCAAACCAATTCTAACAAGTGTCTTTGCTTTCTCTTTTCTTTTGCTTTTAAAGAGGCCTACACTCCAGAGAGATGACAAATGGGAGAGGGGGCGAGGCACGCTCGTTTGTCTCACACATTTTCCCTCCAACACAAAAACACCAACACACATTTGTTATTAAAATATTTTCTAACACTGGGTTCCCACATAAGACCATGCTAAAAGTCGCCGCTTTTTACTGATGTCAAAAGGGCAACTAATGCAGTTTCCTTCCTCTACAGTGGCAGCAACTCATCCTCAAAAGTAACCCTGTTGCATTGTAATGACAGTGAAGACAGACACTTCTACGCTTCTTTTTCACACACAATAAAACTGCCCGACCAGGAGGAGACATCCTAGTTCCTGCTCTCCCGAAAGTAAAACAACACCATTGAACGTCCAAGTCTCATGGGACCAGCCCTTTTTTGTTGTTTGTTTAAATATTTGGTCAGGAAATCCTGCTAAAAACAAATTACAGGATTGTCCACTGTGTTGATATGGGTCATATGAGTCACAAGCTCTTGGTTATATATTTAGTTTTCACTCTGACAGTCTTTTCCTACATTGAGTATTTTGAATTTATTCCAAAATGTCGAAGTTTTATGGGTTTTTTTGACGAGACGGGTTTTTTTTTTTTGGGGGGGGGGTGCCACTTTTACATCACATTCCTTAATAAAACTATTTCATGGGAAAAAATTATAAAATTAATAAATGAATAAAAATGATAAAATACTGTATCTTTGTTTTGGGAGGGTGTGCAGGCAGGTGTGACAGGTGGTCATTGTTTTATTTTCTGCTCTATTATTGAGACTGCAGGCCCGGCTGGGTGTTCAAAGATTGGGGGGGGGGGGCAAACAAACAAAAAAAATATTAGTCATTCAACATTACTGAAATACCAAGTTGCCCGAAGACACAAATCTAGTGTAATTACCGACATATTTTTCCACAAAAATTACCAAAATATTTTCCACTAAGCAAAGCCCTTTCTGTCTCTCCCATTGCAGTTTCCCCTCCTGGGCTGCTAGAAGTCAAACAATCCCACTGTTTCCGAAAGCACGTCTTCTGTAAGACAATGTGGTGCGTATGATTCGGTGTCATCTGGGGTGTCATCAGACTCCCCCAGAGCTCCCCGACACACCATTATTCACCAGCGTCAAAACGTAAAACGAAATGGCAACACCTATAATCAGAGTTTCCTGAGTGAGACGCAAACGCGGGGCGTGCTGGGAAGACGCAAACCAGAGCATTCATGGAATGTCGCTGCAAATTTTTTTTAAGTCCGGTAGCAAAACTTGTCCAGAGGAAAAAAACAAAAAAAAAAAAAATGTTTTTACAATCACAGGTAAAGCTGTGTTTTGTGACAAGTAGAGAAGAGGATGTCAAAATATCTTTATAAACCTCTGTCATTGTGGTGTTTTTAAAGGCTTGGTGGCAACAAAACCATCTATTTTGCTTTTAAAACAACTAAATGTGCCACTGACCTTCTTTAGACTGGGAATTTAAGTCTTCTTATAAGGGTTTGCTTTTATTTTGAAACACGCCCCTAAATATTACAGATAATGTTACTAAACTAACAGAAGTTTACAATATTCCCTTTGATTCTTCCAATATTCTCCAGCACAGCAGTATTTTTTTTTTCTTTATTAACTGAATGACATCTGGTATCATCTCTGGCGAGTGGAAAATCTTGCACGAATTAGTGACTAACCATGGATCATGAAATGTGGCCTGCCCACACAAAACCACCACCCCACACACACACAGACACACAGACACAAAGACACACAGACACAAAGACACAAAGACAAACAGACACACAGACACACACACACTCAAGATGACCTCATGTAGATAATCAATGAAGTGCAGACATCTTGCTCTGTTTCTGGCCATTCTTTGCTTCATTTACTTCATTTATTCAAATGTAATTAAACAAGTATGAGTTACTCTTGAAATTCGGAGGAAAAAAATCAAACAAACTAAAATTATTCACATTTGTACATTTCTTAACGCATATTTGACTTGATTAAATAATCAATTAATATCAAAAGAAAATATCAAAAGAAAATTGTAAAATACAAATTTTTGACAGGATAATTTTTGTCTTTCCGCATCTAAGTCTCTCTAGGAATTTCATGCCAATTCCCAAGAGTATTGTGTTGCATGTTTTTCACAGCCTATCAGGCCCATCGGGTGATACTCTCCGTGGCCTGGTTTGTACAGGTGACTTAAAACCTGACTTAGCACCTACACCAACTCACAGAAGTAGCAAGACTAAAGCAAGACTAAAAGCTTCTTCTAAGTATTAGAATTTATTGCTGTTTAATGTCTAGTTAATATATGGGATTGTAAAGGTAAGATGCAGTCATCATAGGTCAGGAGTAAAAGTCAATGCCCTGCTGTTCTAATATGGAATAACACAGTACAAATACAACAATTTCAGTGATAAAACATCAAGAAACAAACATAATTACCCCTGAAGTGATGCAACTTTTTTTTGTCCTCCGCCAACGTGGCCTGATAACTATCAAAATGTGCTTGCTTTTTTTTTTTTTTGCTTTCATTAATTTAAAAGGAACCAGGGATGACTCTTTTCAAACTCGACAGGACTTCCATAACGATGGTTAGCAACTTGCCAAAATGACTGAGCTCATTTGATCTCATTGCCACCCAAACATTTTGCTTTTAACACCAAAGCTCTCCCAGGATATTGTCTTCTCTCAGATCTTTTGGGTTTTCTTATTTTATTTATGCAACTTGTTGGTGCAAAAACAATAACTTTCCCTAACAGCTTCTCTGTCCTTGATAAGGTTTCAAGATAAGGTTTGGTCTTGCGAGCTGGGGCCCGGCCCTATGGGATATGAGTATGCAGTTGCTTCCTCCAGTGACAAAAATATCTTATCATTTTGGTAATAGTTAAATTTTATTTTTAAAAAGTAAATTTTTTTGATAAATCACCACCATGGCCCAACATATTGGCCTAGTGGCGAGAGTTGAGGACAATGTACATCAGCCCACCTTACTCGTAGGAAGGGCTCAGTATTGTTGGAACTTTTTCAACACTCCAAATGCAGATTTTGGGACAAGTGTCAAAACTGTACTTAAATTGGAAAAATGCCTTCTTGTTTTCATTCCTCAGTAAAGGTACACGGTATTATTACACTGTAATAAATTAAACTGAGCTCTGGTTTAAATTTAAACAGACAGAATAACTATCGACAGCTATTTAAGTTATCCGTGATTTGTCTTGACTCATTTTTCAAACGAAGTTAATGAAAAAATGTCACACAGTCTCTGCTTCAAGTCTCTAAAATGTGAGGATTTTCTGCTTTTGTCACAAATCATTGTAAACTGAATAATCCTTTGATTGATTGAAAATGAATATAACTGTTAACTGTTTTCATTGATTTTGATACTTGGTGCTATGGACACGATTCAGTCAGTCCATACTCCATACTCAAAAGAGGTGTTAAACCAGGTGTCACTAAGGGCTAAACCTGTACAGGTTTTTATTTGAACTTAACACCGAGCGACAGGTGATTTTCACCGACTCGGTTCCCCCTGTTTACCCAACGGAGACTCATTGGTGAAACTGGAGAGTGTGTTCTTTGGCACGGAAAACACAGAATGCATGAAAACCCATGGCACAGCCTCTGAAACACAGGCTCGGAAAAAAAAAAAAACCCTGGCTCAGAAACCCGACGTAAAAACATGCACTCTATCCCACCTCACACACACACACACACACACACACACACACCTCTCTTTGGCCCGTCTGACAGGCTGCAGCTGCGTTCTGCTGAGAGAACATCATCATGATCACATGAGAAAAGATGGAGACAAAACAAAAGAAAGAGGCAGGAAATGAGACACACACAGAGCAGATCTGATAATAAAAAAAAATAATAATATAAAAAGCAGCAGTGTTAATGAGGAGATTAAGCCCGATGGAAGTCCACTCCTCATTCTGCGGGCTGATCACTCTAATACCAACTGTACCAGATGAAATCTCCCCACAACACGCAAATTAATTAGGATGGGTCTTAGTCAAATTACTGCGAACATCCATCTAAGGGATGAATTCATATTTGATATCGGCATGTAGTGACATCTGTTCTGAAATCCGCTGAACCCAGAGTTCAGATGGACGTAGTAATGAGGACTGGTAAAAGTTAAAAAGACCTCGGAGTGAAAGTGATTTTCTCTCTTTTTGCAATTACTCTTTTTTTTACTCTTGGAGTTGCACTTGATCATAAGTTTTAAACTTTCATTATAAAAGTAGAAAGAGATTTCGGAGTAAAAGTGATTTTCTCTCCTTTTTGTAATTACTCTTTATCCTCTTGACGTTGCACTTGATCAGAAGTTTTAAACTTGCATTATGTTCTCAAATTTCACTTTCTATGTACAAAGAGGACTTTGTACCAGTGATCATCCCTAAGGCATAAAATTTTATGTTGGCTAATAAGGCTACCCTATACCTCTTTAACTTGGAGGACTAACTCAATCTTCTATTTGTTACGCAAGTTTTTTGTGCTGGTTTAGGAACTCATAACTGAGAACAATCACTGAAATTGCACACTTTTTGTATAATTTGATGATGTGAATCCCACAAGTGACAATTTGCAGGCATTTGTTGGTTTAAAAAAAAAAAAAATCGAGTCCTTTCAAACACCTTAATGGCAATCAACACACTGGCTGCAAGTCCGAAAGTACTGCCGTTAACGCAGCTTCTGAAAAAATGTAATAAACCATCACTGGAATGGGGGGAGAAAAAAAAGAAATAATTAGCCCATGCCAAGTCCTTGTTCCAGCTGGAAATACAGAGTACCCTGCCAGCCACTTGGGCAGGCAACCAGACATCATTCTGAGGGGCTCTGCTCCTCAAAAAGTCGAGCTGGCTGGTAAAACGGCCGAAAAAAAAAAAAAAAGAAAAGAAAAAAAGAAAAGGGCCGAAGCGTTTTATAATTTACTAGCCCTGGAGAAATATAGTGTGTGCTGTATCTTTCATGACCGGCCCAGTGAACCACATTGAACCACAAACACAGGTTATGGAGGTGGTCTCCACCATTGTAGCAATCATGCCAAGCACCATTTACATACTGTGCATCAAGCAAAGGCAGCAGTATGATGTCTTTAATCTTTTTTTTTTGGGGGGGGGGCTGTTGGCAGCAGATGCCTTTTGAGTTTCAGAATCTTTCAGAAGGGAAAACCTGCCGCTGAACTTCAGACTGTGCCGCTATGGTCGGACCTTTTTAAAAACGATCTCGGTGACGGGTCAAAGCCAAAACTGTGGCAACATTTTCCCTCCAAGTGACATTTTAGCTCCACGGAAATCCAACCTCCAGGTTGATGCATGCAGCTGCAAAGCCTGGCTTTCGGACGCAAAACTGAAAGCAGTTAAACGGTTTTGAAGGTTGCATGAAAATGCCCCTTTCATGTAGGAGACTCCTCCATTTGCTGTGAACAACAGAGGCTGACATTAACACAGCTCTACCCCTGTTGAATCTACAAACCAGAATGGATGGTTTCATGAGCCCTGGGCACCAAATGTAGCGCCTTGGTATTCTTTCCAGGTTGAGCTAGCTTGTGTGACGAATGTGTGTGTGTGTGTGTGTGTGTGTGTGTGTGTGTGTGATGGGCTGAACCGCATATACAAGCTGGTGCTCCTTTATTAGCACTGAGGTTCTTGCACATCCTGAAATACACAAAACACCAAACTAGATTTACTTTGTTGGCTGACAGGCAAATGGAGCGTGAAGACACAGAAATAATATCTAAGATCACACTAAATATGATAAACACGTGCACTTTGATGTTGGTCCCCAGTCTTAAATATGATCATGGGGGGCGAGGGGGCTCCAAGAGTTGATTTATGGCCATATCTGATCCTGTAACTCTAACAATAACTGGCAGGGCAATAAGTTGCGCAACCAGGTTACTTGCGGTCACAGCACTAAACTCCTTTATGAGAAGGATACCGTTCGAAAAAAGGCTGTGCTCCTACACTACCCCCCGACCCCCACCATCAGCTGTATTTGAACATTAAGTGACTGATTTGACGAACATGTCTCAATGCGGTAAACCAACGGCATCATTGTGCGCAGTTAAAATATGGGTTAACGCAGCAGGAAATTAAACCCTTAATCCCAATAGCATGGGTGCGAATGCTATGGAAGCAGATTTTGCGTAGAACCACTTCATGTGCCAGCAGCATCGGATGCACAGAAACTGCAGAGGCACATTTATACTGGCTAATGGCTCAGGGTGTCGTCAGCAACAGTTCCGCTCACCTCATTTCATGGTGCTGCTCTCTCTCAAAAATCTTTAATGCCGAAATGCTATCAGCTTTTTTTATTTATTTTGGGGGGGGGGGCTCCATCAAACCTCCTTTTCCAGGATCAAATGTGAAACCGCTCAAAGCCATTTTTCTCAAATTGGTCATCTGATAAAACGAAGTCTGGGGCTTCCACAGTCTTTCATGCCATCAGGCAGGTGTTGAGTTCATGTGGGTGGAACCCGTATGATATGAAAGGTTAGACATGTGGGTAAAGACAGAGTTTTCTACAACGGCTTCGGTTGGAATGATTCGGGGGGGGGGGTAATTGCTATTCATTTTCGAAAAGCATTTCATGGCAGAGGACGGAAAGGAGTGAATATGCAAATATTACACTTCAAATGAGCAACTCGTCCTCATCCAGGGGCCCTGGCAAGTTCACTCAGCCGCTGGAAGAGCCGTGGGTAGATGATGTGTTATTTACCGCACCATGGGGTAAAATAATCATTCAGAAAACATGATATTGCAGCACTGTGGAGAATCCTTACACCGGTTCTTTGGTTCTGAACCAAATCCCTGGGCCAGAGAAAATCATTATTGCGACGAAACCGCATCATTTCCTGTGATGGTGATAGACTTAATTGCGGGAAAAGCCAACAAAACACAGAGTACACATCATTCCCCAATATTACATCGCACTAACTGATAACCTGACATTGGGGGGAAAAGATAGAAAAAAACCCAAAACAAAACACAAGAATACAGCCAAATATTGGTTAATTTTAGTGGCAGATGGCGAGCATGTCGAACCTACTGGGAACTCTGGCAAGAGCCCAGCATGAATGCGCATGTTGTAATTTGCAAACCCGGACAGAACAACACAAATCAGAGATCTTCACTTGGCTGCTGTGGTTCTAAACAGGCACACACTGTTTTATATAAGATTCTGACCAACAGACCAACTGCAATGTAGGGCTGAGTAATATTGTTTAAACTGGTATATAAAAAATGTTTTCCATCTCAGATACATCAAATTACGGCAAATGTAGGGTTGCAACTACCCATTTATTTTCATTGTCAATCTGACAATTACGTTTTCAATGAGTCCATTAAATGCCATCGCAATTTCTGACAGCACAAGGTGATGTACTTCAAATGGCCCCGTCAACAAGCAGCGCAAATGCAAAGATGTTCAGTTTACAATGATTAAAATAACAGAGAAAAGCAGTGAATCCTCATGATGGAGCCGGGACCAGTGAAAGCTTGCTTGAAAAATGACACTATTAATTGAACTTTATAAAAACTTGTTGATTATGTCTCTACAGATCGACCACCATTCGATTAATCACCTAATCATCTCAGCTCTCCTTAAATGCAGGCAACGTCATATAAAATAATCAATGCGATAATGTAATTAATAACTGTGTTTCACTTTTGTGCATCAGACAAAACATCAACACCTGTAAAACATCTATAACACCTAAAGTTTTGAATTACAGTTTTTTCAGAAATATAAATTTGGACAACACACTGCTGTAAAAATTAAGAAAAACAGACGATATAATCATATTGTCAAAGAAATACTCACAAATTTTCTAAGCATGAACTTGCTTTGGCCTCTCATTAGTCAGGAGTCATAAATTATTCATGTTCTGTTCTGCTGCTGGACAAACCACGTCTCTCAAAGTGCCGTATTCAGTTCACACCTATTACTAAATATCATGCATCATGTCTACACATCTGATAATAAGATAACTGGGATTTTTTCCCCCGCCTACCAGATTGCCACCGTGCCTACCTCATATTATTCTGCTGCTGAAATGCCACTTCCTCTGTCAACATGTCCACTTGCGTCCCCCCCCCCCCCCAAAAGCTAAAGAGCACTGCTCCTGGCGACTCCTATATTGTTTGAGTGAGAGCAAAGCAAACCCAGGGCTTGATCACTAATGGCCTAACAGAACGCTGAGGTTGACAGAGCACTATGCCCGGGCACCACCCGATAGTTCCCCCTTTCAATTCCGCTTGTTTGCCGTTGACTCCGGGATCCTGGCACTCCATCCGTCCATATATTAATCATATGCAGCCATGGTGCAAGTCTCTATACACATTTATTCCACCCAGAGGGGAAATGTAAACCGTTTCCTTGAATCCTAGACTAATCTAATAACACAAACGGTCAGGAAAAAAAATCTCCTGTGTTTTATGAAAAGAATGGACAGAACAAAGAGGTTTCTCCCTCATAACAAACAGATTAATAAGCCCTCGAGTAACAGGTGGAACTTCTGTCAGAGCCACAGAATGGTTCTGTAGCTTTGACCGAATGCCAGTGGAGATCGTTATCTTGCCGGCTGTCGCCGCCTCAGTCACATCCAGTGAAGCAGTGAAGGTGGTTAACAGTGGATGTTCCTCATTTTCCAATCGTCACTGCATTCCTCCTAAATCACTCTGGTGTTGAGGCACTGCCATCAGGTGTTACATATTAATCTGATGGTATATCTCCCCGCTTAACCGCTGGGGTATCTTATAATACAGACAGTTTTACCTCCTCCCCCACAGCAAAACTCAGTTGGCAGTAAAACCTGGGTAGAAAATTGTACTCAGTAAGGATGGCTGGCATGAAGGTCTGAGGATAAACCGTCATTGTATTGGATAAGCACCTCAGCCGTGGACATCTCGAAACTTCCCCAGAGAAACTCGAACTATCTGTACGGCTGGGGAAATTCATTTGTTAAGAGATTTTACATCGAGTTTAACAAACAAGTTTTCTTGGCTGTTAACCTCGGCTTGAAAGGTGAGTGGTTGAGTATATGAGGAGGATGGCTGAATGTCTACTTGAGCTACAATCAGTACAAACCCTGATGTACTCTATATTTTCTGAAATTAAAGTAATATGAATAAAAATTTCTAAGAAATTAGGATATGATAAGTAGTATTACACTCTTACAGGAGTCACTGGAGCCTTGTGACTTACAAATTTTCAAATTTACAAATTTTTATATATATATATATATATATATATATATATATATATATATATATATATATATATAGAGAGAGAGTCAGCTACAAAATGTGAATATCTTTCAGTACAGTCAAATAGTGAAATCTTTACCCATATTTTCAGGCAGTCTGAATCATGGTCAACATCTCCAAAAATTCACTAGAAGTGATGACTATTACCCTGTCGCAAATAAAGACAAAAACCTTTGCTCTCTTAAAGGAGCTTGCGAGAGGAGAAACTAGTTCTGTGGGTTTTTCTGTGGCCAAATAAAGTAAAGGTGAAACTATCATGAGTCTACCTGGGGTCCTGAGGGGGCTCTTTAAATGCTAGAGCACCTCATTTTCCAAGGGCTGTTTGGACCATGGTCCTATGCAGCGCATGGGGATGATTTTTAGGCTCGGCCAAGGCAGCCACACCAAGGAAAAAATAAAAAAAGGCAACTGGAACATATTTCCATAAGCTGCTGTAACCACTGAAAAAGTAAAAAAAAAAAAATTAAAAAAAATCATACCACATGAGAGTTTATGTAAGGTTAAATCTACAGGGAGCATTTTTCAATACTTATACATTTGTATATCATCTCGGTGGCTTCTTTTATCTCACTTTAACAAGTCCCTTTGGTCCGTAACTCTTACATTCAATCAAACATGTACTCATCTATTTTGTATGTCGTTACATCCTTGAAATGCTGGAGTTAATGAATATGCTCATAAATGTACATCATTATGCTGTTTTAATAAAAAGCCACAGTTATTTATTTTTAACTTTTGAAGGCCGAATTTCACAATAGCCGTGTCATCATTTCCAAGGACGGGGGCTTCAGCTGCAATCTGCAATCAAAAATACATGAAGTGGATCACGAAGCTGAGAAGTGGCTATGGGTCGGACTCAGCCTATTTAAGGTGATTCAGTTAATCACAAAGCAGAAGATACTGTCCTGCTATCTGTTGTTGTACCCAGAGGAACTTTCCCATGCCAAAACCCACCAGAGCATCTTTTTAAAACAAACACAGAAACATCAGTCAAAAACAATAAAAGTTCGCTTTAAGTGGTGATCTAGAGGATTTCACTCCTGGTGGATGTGGGGAAACTTGTACTCACAGGTAGTGTCAGCAAATACAGTTTAATAATACCAACTATTGTTCTTTTAATAAAGAAACTTAGGGAATACTCTCCCTTTTCCTATCACTCTGTGAGCGACCGTGATCCGATTTTATGCTGCAAACGCCACTGAAGTTGGTTACCTGAGCGAAAGCTGGAGGTGAGCAGCCCATCGCCTGCAGCTCTTCATCTAAAAGCTCATTGTGGCTGCTCCTTCTTTTTCCATTTACTCCCTACAATATTTCAAACTGATCCGCCAACAAAATACACGTTGAAAATGACTGTCTTGTTTTGTAGATGCACATCTGCAGAACGATAAGCGGTAAGTGCTGATGCTCACTGACAAACACATATTGCATTTCCTTTGACCACTCTATAATAAAATTCAACTCCGCTTTCGCCAGTTCAGTGCTTTTAATGTGAAGCTGGGGCAGTAGGAAATGTTCAGTTTGCATTAGCGGTAACCTAATAAAACATTTTCTTCCTGAGAAAGTCACCAGAGACGCCAAGTTCGTAACAGAGACAAATATATAAATCTTGCAATATTTCATCAGTGCTCAATCTTGATTGTGTTACCTAATCAGGCGACAGACAGTGACTTGAAAGACATTTGTTTAAATGAAAATCTTTGAAACTGCCACTTTAAAAAGCGCGCCAATGTTGACTGGGATTCACTGAATATTAACACACATCAAGGGGAAAATTACGGCGCCGCCATGTTTCAGGCCATTTTGGTCCGAAACGTGGCGGCACCACCTTGTCACGTCTCGCTCTTCTGTGTCACCGGACAATAATAATTATGTTATTTCGAGCAGGCGGGCTGCCAGTCTCTGGGAGGCTTTCACAGGAAGGAGAAATGAAAAAGCACCACAGGGGGACGAGGAGGCATCACTCAATGGCCCCCACTGTGAAGCTGTGTGAGAAATTGCTTTTAACACCTTGCCCAGCACTCAGTAAAACTAATGACCTCCTTCACCAGCATGGAGGAGACCTTACCTATAAAATTATCTCTTCCACCTACTGTTTCAACATTATCTTTTTCTTCTCCCACGGCCGCAAGTGTTTTATCGCCATAAAATAACACACGATTCATACAAACAAATGATGGTGCTTATGTAACTGTAAGTTAAATAACTAAACTATTTTTGAGTCCTTCAGTGTGTAGGTGGTTCGCTGCTTAAAAATAAATTGAGGCCTCTGAAAACCCCAGAGTCTGACATTCAAAGTGCAACTAATCAAAAAAGGTAAAAAAAAAAAAAAAAAAAAAAAGGCGCTTTTTTTAAACTTTGGTGCTAATTAATAATGTGCAGCGGCTCAGTTTAACAACTAATCTCAATTAATTTTAAACAAAAACTACACGATTCCAAAGTATGAGCCGAACATTTTGTTAGAGCATCATAAAAATTAAAAATATGTGGTTTTTACATCACAAAACGGCATCCGTTAATGACTTGCTGGCTTCGGGTTGAGTGATTAAAAATGTACTAAAACATCAATGTGGAAGAATTTCTTGTAAAGTAACTGAGGTCATTTAAGAATAATATATTGCAACAGGGCATGAAACTTGTGTAGTGCAGTGGATTCCAAACAGCACAAGACACTCAGAGCAGCCAATTATGAATGTGATTTAAGAAGCAACAAAAAAAAAGAAAAAAATTTGAAAAAAGGAGCTGACGATGGCTGGCCACCAGCCATGGAGGCTGGACAGACCAAATGACAAATGTACAAGCTGTGGCCAAACTTTACCAGTGTTTGGCGCACAGCAGGCAGTAATTTCCAAGCCCATTTAAGCAGTTACTAAAGCTTTTCAAACGGCCAGTGGGTTCTAGCTCATCGAGTCCCAACCGCGTCTGCTTGTCGCCCGTTGGACAGCACATTTCTGTCGCACGACTACTTAATCAATCGCGTCGGGTGAAGACACAAAAGGGCGGGAGTATTCAGGGCGACCCCAGCTGAACAAAGAAGACGAGGAGGAAGAAGAAGGAAGTAAGGCGACACCTGTGCTGACGTGGACCTAAAACGCTCAGAGGAGTGTGTATCACTCTCTCTACAAACTCTGCCCCCACCATTTGGGCGTCACAGCAGACTGATGAGCGGCGGCACACCTGCCCTCGTGACCCTTGAGGAAATATCGGCATGTGACGTGACTGGGCACAGAATCAAAAATAAACCCAATGATGTCTAACATGTAAGAAATCTGCAGCGGTTTCCTCTCTATATAATTATCAACAAATAAATCAACCAGTCAGTCCTTTGTTAGGAAAAAAATAATCTTCTTAAAGCATGACATGATATTAAAGTAAAAAATAACCATTCCACTGCTGGTCCTTACCTATGTCTATGCTCGTCGTGTCCTCCCTGTCCATGTATGACCACCTGTCCGGACGAGTGCTTCCCCTCTTTGGGCGAGTCAATGTGAGGGATGAGCACATCCTCCAAGCCCAGGTCGAAGCGCTTGTGCTTGGAATTGTCCGGGAGGAAGAAGAAGGCCCCGAAACACAAGGTGATGAAGGCACTGAGGATGAGGAGGAGGATGAACTTCTCAGAGAGCCTCAGCGTGGCTCTGTGGTGCGGGAAGGAGGAGGCGCCCGGCGACAGAGTGGGTATCCTGCGGCCCGACAGCGGCAGGAGAGCCGGGGTCGTCATGGTTCGACCGTTGAAATTAACGTAGCTCGGGAAAGGGGTCGGGGTCGGGAGGGGTGGGGGTGGGGGGCGGGACGGGGTTGGGGTGGGATGGGTTGGGTTGGGTTGGGGCGGGTTTATAAGTGCCACAGGAGTTGTTGCAGCAGCATGCACCAGCTGGCTGACTTTATTATCTCATCCCTGCACCCGTAAGTCCAGAAACCACAAAGGGCTGAGGTCCCTCGCTGAAGGAGTCGCCGGTCGGCAGGAAAACGGTCATGACGATTCTGGAAAAACAGATTAGAGATAAGGCGTCAGCACTGAATACATAAGTGGACGGGCTACCACTGAGTCACACAAACCTAATTACAGCGGAGGTTCCAGAGACTTGCCACCATTTCATAAAAATCTTTTCCTAACTTCATTTCAATCAGCCTTCCTCCACCACACGATCACGATTGTGTGTTTTCTGTGTGGATGTGGTGAGTGGGTTTACACTCACACTCTCCTTTTTTCCTTCATCTCTCTCTCCCTGACAGCGTGCCCCCCCCCCCAACCACTACTATCATCTCACCAGGCACCCTGAAGGGGCTTCGGTCGAGCCAGACAGTGTTGAATTATGGCCACTGACACACGTGGCGACAGCTCAGGAAACCGGGGCGTCACACATCAAGCTTCCTTCATTTTCTAACTTCTTCCTCCACAGCCACTCCACACAGTGTGTTGTGTGTGTTTGGTGGTGTGGGGTTACCACCCTCTCCTCTCCTTGGTCTCTCTCTCTCTCTAGTCATCTGACCCCCCCAACCACTACTATCATCTCATCATCTCACCAGGCAGGGGGAAGGTCGAGCCAGACAGTGTTGACAGATGGTGTTGAATTAACACGTGGACACAGCTCAGCGACAGCTCAGAACACATCAAGCTACACCTGAAATATTAAGGGCGATAAACATTCCTCTCTCGTGCTCCTGTGAATTTAACAACATGCCATCTGGGGCATAAATACCTCGGAAACTCTCTTGTCTCCCTCTCTCTCTCCCTCTCTCTCTCACACACAGACACAAAGAAACATAATCCTTCTGCCATTAGAAAAATGAAAAACAAAAAACATATCTTCCCGAGGCTTAAGGTAATCACGAGGCTGAGCAATATCTGAGACCATCTCCCAAACAACCGCCCTCTGTGCTCGGTGGCATCCCTGCCGGCTCCGACGCTGCAGAATGGAGCCAGCTTCCAGTGTTTGGCTCCGGTGAGTGCGACACAGCTCGTCGACATGTGTGATGGACTAAAACGATCCGGATCGAGGTCAGCCTACGTGCAAACGTCCCCCTGCGACCGGGGTGACAGTTCCCGGTTCTGTTACAGACCCTCTCTGTCTCCCTTTTTCTTTTAGGGTGGGGGGGGGGGGGGCGAGAGTGGCAGGACATGCAGGCTCAAAGTGCAGGGCAAGGCATGCACGGATCCCGGGCTGCACCGCGTCCCGACTCGAGTCCCCCCCACCCAACCCACCCGAGTAGACACCCATGTGGCCGCACTTTGCGGAGGCGCTGGCTTTATTCTCACCCCTGCGGTCGCAGAGGCAGAGGAGACGGGGCAAATGTTTGACTCCGCTCGGAAGCTGCTCCAAGTGCTAACGTGAGGGATGGAAGAGGGAGGCGGGGGGGGGGGGTATCTAACCAGTTGCCCCCTTTTTGAACGCCAACGAAAACGGGTCGTGTCGATGCCTGCGTTAATGCCCGAGCTGAAGCGTTTTCCCCCCGGTAGCCCGTGGAGCCACGACGCCTCGCCGTCCCTACGCTGAATACCAAGTTGGTTCCCTGACAGTGCCAGTCTGTGTGAGCTCATTAGCCGATACCAAATGCTATGCTAGCTAACAAGCGAGCGATGGGGGCTAACTTATCCGGCTAACGGCTGCTAGCGGATGGAGGAGAGAGGGGGGGGCGGGTGGTAAAATAAACAGAGGGAAAAACGCGGAATCGAAAAAAATACAATAAAAAATCGGACATACGCTCCCGGGCTCGCTGACATTTTAGCTACCCCCGCGATGAAGACGGGGCTCGGAGAGCTACGGTCCGCTGGGGCGCTAGCTGCTAGGCTAGGCGGCTAACGCTAGCTAGCTAGCTAGCAGGCTGGCTCGCTGGCTACGAGGTGACAGAGGCGGTCTCCGGTGCGGACGCCGCTTGTGCTGCATCACCACCTTTTTCTCGTTTGCACGGCGAAAATCGACGCCAGCCAGGATCCCCGGTCCGCCTTTCTGGAAGAAGAAGAAGCCGCCGTAGCAGGTGTCCTCATGTCGGACCCCGCCGGCTCCACGCCCCGCCGCTAAGCCTGCTCCGGCTCCCGCGCCCGTCCGCCGTCGGCTCACAGCCACATAGCGCTAGAGCCCCGAGGACGCTGGGACGACGTCGGCGACCGGCCGCTGTGTCGGACCGCGGCGACGGACTGACTGAGCCGCTGCCGCTCGGCGATCCAGCATCGTCTGCTCCAGCCTGCGACGCGGGGACCGTCTGACAATGTCCACGGGCGGCGAGAACGAAGAAGCGTTGATTCGGACCACGCGTGGTTGCGGGAGCGACCGTGCGAACCCTTTAATCACCGACGGGAGCCTTCTTCTCTTTAAAGTCTTTAAATGCACCTGCGCGAAGCATAATTTCCAGTGGCGGAAAAAAAAAACAACAACAATGTGATTCTTGACTTAATTTCAACTTAGAATTCAAAAGTTTTTATTGTCACATGCAGAAATAGACAAGTTATCGAATTCTCTCCATCCTGATGCCATCAGATATTGCATGTAAATGAAATACGCTAGGAACCAAGATGTTAAAAGGAATAAAATACAATAATTAAAAAAAAAAAAAGAAGATTCAGAATTAGTCTGAAGCAAAAATCCAGAGAAGGCAAATACATGCAAAAAGCACATATATACATTATCTACAAGCACACATTTATATGCACATTTGTATAAAACGTACCCTCGCTAACCTGGTTAGTAAGACAACAAGAAAAAGATTATATCTAACATTATCATATTGTTTTTGCTGATGCATAAGTTGCAAACCCCGGTAATGAACCACTAATTTACTGTTTAAGCTGGTGGAGCTGGTTGCAGCTGTTTTATATACTGTCAGTTTAATCTTGGGGGTGGGCCCCTACTAGAAGTCACAAGATGAATCTGAGACGGTCCCGCATGATTACTGGGGCAGTACAGAAGATTATCAGTCACAAATATTTTACTTGTTTAGACCTCAGTTGTCCCCTTGGATGAAAAATGGCAAAATCATTGTGCCAAGAGTATTTTAGATCCAGTCACAGATGTTTTAGATGTTACATGTGAAAGACAGTGCGCCAGAGCAAACAAACGAGAGAGAGAGAGAGCGGATTCGGATTCGTAGTCTTAGCCATGTCATCCTGGGGGGGCCACTAGATGGATCAAGCGGGGTGGGAGTGAGTGTGTGTGGGAGTGAGTGTGTGTGTGCGTCAGATGTCATTAATGAGGCTCGCATTCAGCCCCCGCGAACCCTTTGCAAGCGCCCGGGACTTTTCATTTGCATAGATTTTTCTGTAAACTGCGAATCACTCCGCTGTAAAGGGCAGAAGACAGGTCAGCGTAAAGGGGGGGGGCTCTGTTGGCATCATTAGGCTAATAGGCAACGTCTCAGCACCGGCCGCTCGTACACTTAGAGGGGTTTTACGGAACGATAAAGTACGAGACGTCCCTCTCCTGCTTTCCTCGGGCTTCTGAGCTCTTACTGGACTGAGCCCTAACGATGAACTTCATTATGCGGACGGTAATGAAAGGAGAGGTCAATGTGAACTTTTGTTCCTCTCAAGTCAGAGCTGTCTTCAACGGAAACCTGGGTAACAGTTTTCTCTCTAAGACGATGTGTGCAGTAAGGAAAACAATCAATATTCAAAAACTCAGCTGAAATACACAGCGGACAACCGGGTCAAACATTAAACGGTTACGAGTAAAATTCAGTAGGTGTGAGCATGATGTTGTTGGAAGAGCTGAAAACAGAATAATGATCTGGATTACGTCGCCTGTGGCTGCGGAGGAGCCTTGTAAAGCGTCTTTGCCAGGACTTCAAATTTATAACCAAAACTCTGTGTTAAAAGCTGAAAATGTGGACTTGGAAACGTGTATCGTATGTGTTTACTGAGAAGGGAGGCTCTAATAAAAAGAATGTTATTAAGTTGCATTGTGGGAAATGAGGGATCAAGTGTTTGCGGAGCCAAACTCCTACCAGGTTCTCTGCCGCTTCCATTTTGCCCCTTTTTTTCATATTTTTCTCTTGTGAGCCCCTAAACTTTAGCCGAGTGCAAATTCTAGATCGCTGGGGTTCTGAAATTTTTGCGTGAACTTTCTTTCCTTTCTTGGGCTGCGACAACAACTGCTCTTTCTCCTTCCTCTTCTTTTTTTTCCAGCCAGAGAGACACGCCGCTGAATTTTGAGACAGGTGTCACTTCGCCTTTGTGAGTGTTTCCTCAGCCCTCGAAGCCCCTCCACCCGGGCCGGGAGCTCCCTGGGCTTTCTCCACAAGCGAAGGGTGTAATTTGTTAGAAAAACCTCAGCTGTGACTGCTGCTGCTGGATAGCTTCCTGTGTGGTGCGATTCTTTCTTGGGACACACACACACACCCACACAAAAAAAACAACCCCTGGCTGAACCGGAAACCGTCAAAGACCTGACGCCGACAAAAGGTGACCGTGATTCGTTCCGTTGCAAAGGTTCTAAAGGCGCTGAGGTTCAGCCTTTCACTGCTGGAGAACAAGAAGCAGAGTGCAAGGCAACCACATAAACATAAAACCCACTGCTTCGGCAGAAGTATACATATTCAGAAATGGATGAATGAAAAACCTGAGAGGGTCTGTAGCCCTGCAGAAGCGCTGGGTGTGTGTGCAGTGTTCTGGCATCACTGTCACAATCACTGAACCGTTTTCAAACGGGACTACTTCTTTGGTGAAAAAATGAATAAATAAAATTCTGGTGAGACCGACGTCCGGGGATTATCCAGAGCAACTGGGACTCTGTTCCTGGAAAGAGAGAGCTGCAGCTGAGGTTTTAGTCACCAGGCTGGCTGGGATTGGCCGTGTCGGTCGGTCGGTCGACCGCTTTAATCCAGGCCAGAATATGCCGACAGATGTCGGATGGATACGCGGATGAATGGGTGGGTGATTCCCGTCGGCTTTGGTGATCCAGGGACTTTTCCTCATGCGCCACCATGAGGTTGACATGTTTGGGGCTTTAGTGAACTAGCCGCTCACCTCCTCAAGGTCCCCCCTGGGTTTTTTGTTAAAAGCAGGGCTTCCTTTCTTGTCCTTTTGTCTTTCACTGTGACCGCCCCGTATCGAAGTGGCGCTCAGCAGGCGGCCCGACTGCTCGGTGGTACCGTCAGCCCAGAGACCAGAGTGAGCCCTCCCCCGACAGCTAATCTATCCACGTATATACTCCGACCACAGAGACGGTCCCCAGCATTTCTGCTGACTGTGGGGACGGGCGGCCTCCGAGTCAATCAGCCGGTCCTTGAGCTGCCAATGGGCCGCGGCCACCTCCTCGCCTCGCCTCACGGGCAACAACGGGACCGCGGGGCATCCTGTAAATCCAACGCCCCCCGGCTAGTGGATTTGTGCCAGCGGATCACCGCGGAGACCCTCCTCTATGAACGGGCATCGCCGTGAGTCACCCTCAACGAAGGAGGGCTGATTGGGTTTGACGCTGGGGGTTGGGGGGTGCGGTGAGGTTGCAAGGAGATCCACACACACACACACAAACACACATACACACACACACACACACACAAAGTCCAAAAGAGCTGAGCCGGCACAAAGAGGCTGACAGCCTGCAAATCACCGCCAAGTCTCAGAGAAGGAGTGTGTGCGGTGGTGGGGGGGGGTGGTGTCCTCTGCTTCGGCGCCTCTCTGATTATCATTGTCAGAGGGATGGGAAGCTGGACCGGAAGGAATTTATCACACATTTCACACCCAAGAAGAACAATGCTGCGAGGACAAAACACTTCATATTTTCACTTTTTTTGTGGAGAGGGGGAAGAACAGGCAGGAAAGCAAAACAAACAAAAAAGAAAATAAGGGATGGCGAAGCGTTTACAGGAGGCCTTGGCGTGACATTAGATGCTATATTCTAACAGCGAAACATAAACAAAGGCCGCCGGCCCTCCGGGTCCCTGGATCCGCAGAACGATATGGCGAATTATGACAGTTCCAAACACCTCGTACGATGGGTCGCACCTGGACGTCGGTGCTCGGGGCGAGGTCGACCGCGACCTTCGGCTCTGGGGGAGAGCGGCATGTGTATGCGTCCGTAGAGGAAATGTATGTCGTGATGGGTGCATGTATACGTATACGTGTGTGTATGTGTGTGGGGCAATAGCTGCGGTCCCACCTGAAACACTCGTGATGATGTTTCCCACATGAAACACTCGTGATGCTTGACATTCCAGCCAACGGCGCGATGAGGCGCCTCCTCTCATCGCGGCCCCGCGAGTATGATGGGAGATCGACACTGTCCACAACGCTGCGTGGAGCACGTCCTCCCCATGGTTTTGGCTCTGGGAGGCTGATATACACAAATATGAGTTTTAATGTTTTTGCCATTAAAATTTAAAATTCCAGATGTGTCATTGCATAATGACAGATGTATCATTACGTGGCACATTCGTCCTCGTATTTCTTTCCTAAATATTTTCAAAAATTCACTGGAATATTGAAAAAAAAATATGTAAAGATATTAAGTTCAGAAGTCCCTGAGGTGAATTGAACCTTCATTCCAGCCGTGGTTCTGTGAGAGCAGATCTCCCATTCAGCTGATAGCAGCCTCATTATGCCATAAGACTCTTGAAATTCAGTCTGTGCAGATGAGATGAGAAACAGAAAAGAAAAAAAACAAAAAAACAAAAAATGGCCTTCAAAGACTCTTTACCCTGAAACAGAAAAAGAGAGAGTAAATGAATTCAGGCGAGACAGGGAACGGGAAACCGAAAGAGGCAGACGTAGGGCTGCGTGAATCAGGAGGGTAAAAATAAAAACAAGGATGCGTTTCACATACCCAACAATGAGCAGCCGGAGCAAAAATGAATTCAGGAAGCTCCGACACTATGAAAATGAGCCTGGCCTCCTCACCTCTGCCGCCTCGGCTCCGGCCGACACGGGCCTTCGCTTTTTTGTTTTTACGCGGCAGCCTGCGCGCCCCAGTCAGTTTATCTTCGCTTTATATTTCTTTTAAGCCTTAGAGAAACAGCCAGGTCACCTCGGAGGAGAGAGGACGATATCCGGGTCAGGAAGACAAGGCGGCAGGCAGCGTCTCTGATAAATAATCTCTCTATGTCCCAGTTATGCGCCCTGGGGTAGCAAACGTTATCGTGGAGATACGAGCTAAGAATCCTTTTCACAGACTTCCTCTTTCTGCAGTGTGTGTCTCTGATTTCTGAATTTAGTCATAAGTGATGTTTGCGCAAATCTGCCACTGATCTGTATCGATACATAACTGATATCTGGGTCGATATCCACTGATGTCCTCTCCTTTCATTCCATCATCCTCCCGTCAGCGGCGTTTTTTCAGCCCCATCGAACTGCTTCAGGTCTGACGCATCTTTTCGCTACGGATCCTGTTCCTTTGCTGGTGCGAACGATCGATCGGTTGATTCTGCTGCGCCAGACCTCTATCAGAAAACGATAAATTTCTATTAGAAAAAACAACCCTCCTGGCCCATCATTTTTCACCATTCAATACCTTTAAGATACAGAGGATGCGGCGTGAAATAAGTTACCATGTCAGTGTCTTGATGGCTTCGTGCCCTGGCAAAGGCACAAAGACAAATCACACCGATCTCATTGGACCAAGTAGCTTTTCTGTTTATTTTCCCTTTTTTTTTGAGTTTAATATTTGAACCCACATTATTTTGCAGACTCTCCATAAAGTATTGCTGCAGTGGTAAAATAACATTTGGATCAAAGCTGCAGGAGGGAAAGTTATCTCACAGCGAAAAGACATTAAAATGAAGCCCCGATGTCACAGGACTTCGTTCGTCACAATCTGAATAAAGAAATGATTTTTTTTTTCTTTTAACAATTTCAGAATAAAGGCAGATAGGAAGGTGTCGGTATCGTCTTCGCAGCATTGCAAACAGACGGTATCTGTATTAGAACCCACCGTTCTCCTCTGTAGCTCGTTGCGTGCTCGTACCAGCCCTCCTCAGCATCCTCATCCATTTTACACAGTTGTAATCTCTTTAAAAAGATGGATGCCCGGTTGAAGCAAAAACCAAAAACCCGAGGGGCCTCGCGTCGGCCCATCGGCAGCGCCGACGTAGGCTGCAGGCGACGCTCGCTCCAGACCACCGGCCTTTATTGGCTTTTACCAACTCCACCGCTTTCTAGTGGGAGCTGGTCAGGCTCCATTTAGAGCCCAGTAAGTATATTACCGCCATGACTGGGGCCCAACCTCTCTGTCTATAATCAGGTTAGACAGTGATCAACCTGAACGACCTGCAGTCTCTTAGCCTGCGCGCACACACACACACACACACACACACACACACACACACACACACACACACACACACATTCATGGCTATACCGGAGGAGGGTTTGGTTTTCTCTGACATAAACACAGATTTTTATTTATTTATTTTTTTTAAGTGGGATCAAAGAGTTTGCAGTTGCGTACTTATGCCTATGAATTATTGATACCGTGTTAATCCGAACAAATCACGATGAATTGGTCACGGCACCGACACGCCGGGAGGCTCCAGCAGGCGTCTCCGGCAGGCGTCTCCGTAACGTCTTGTTCGGATTCCCATCGAGGCCCCGCTGTGGATTCAGGTGACCTTCAGTGCGTGTGGGCGTGTCCTGCCTCTCGCAGCCCGGAGACAAGGCGTCCCTCAGAGCAGGATGTCAGGCGCCGCCGCCACCACGCCGGATTCGAAGAGATGGGGACGGGATGCTGCGGTGGTTTATCTGCATCTCTGTCATGGACGGAGTTTATTTCCTATAACTTTCTCTTTATATCTGCTGCGTCTTTTGTCCCTTTGTTTCAAAGTTAAGTAATTTCCTCAGATTTCGTAACGAGAGGAAGACACCACTACTGAAGTCCCCCCCCCCCCCCAAGTACCCGCTACAGCTTCATATACACAGACACCACCTGGTGGCATGCTGCAAAATCATCAAGTTAAAGGTTCACCTGAGACTTTTTAATTTTTATTCTTTTTTAGATTTAGTCATTTGCATTTGCACAAGAAATTAGGAGAAAAAGAAGCCACTACTTTTTATCGTCGAAAGAAGATGATGTGTTCCACCTCAGCTCCTTCTATCTGAGTTCAATTTTAAAGTAGCCTAAAAAAAGAAAAAAGAAAGAAGTTAAACCGAGAATAAAAAGCTTCTTCCTTCAGGTTTAACCTGCAGTTATCAGACCTCGAACGCTCTAACGTCTCCTTCACCCGCCCCTGCAAATCTTCCTTATCTCCAGCTCCGAGCGGCCCAGGACTCCTCAGCGACAGAAACCGAACCTAAATCCCACGTTACAACAGTTTTATCTTGTCACTTTTAGGGTTGATTTAAAAAAGAAAAAATTGTAGTCTTGACACACACACACATACACGAGTCATAAAAGGCTGAGCCCCCCTCGTGCTTAAAAGAGGAGTCTCAAATCTTCTGGACGTTTCAGGGCCGAAGCTGAAAACTAAAGGCAATTGTGTTTTCGCCAGAAAAGCTTTGCGAAGTCTCAGAGAACCAATGTCATTGCAGACCGTCAACAACCATCAATCCCAGAACCCTATTCATAGGCTTTTTCTTGACTACTTTTATGTATATTTGGTTGCTTAATATCTTCTTGTTTCATCTACTGTATCTTGTCCTCTCGGTCTATTTTAGTTCGGTTTCTCTTTTCATTCTCCTGCAAATTGCTCGATAACTTCACACAGGGTTATAATGGCTGGAGGAAAAAGGTTCTTCTGTGTGAAAAGGGCTATAACAATGTTGGTTTGTTTGTTTGTTTGTTTGTTGGCCCAGTTTTCAAAAGGCAGACAAGAGACAAATATGAATAAATTAACAAATGAGTCAATACCATTTCACATGCGGAATATAAAACTTACAGAAAATCCGAAAACCATATCAAGTTTTCATCATATGAAAATGTCCAACAAATTGTATGAATTCATCAAGTGAAATCCTATTTTGCATGTGATAAATCACATAAGCAGCATGTTTTGTTTTTTTTGTAAATATGCCCAATAGATGTTTTATGAATATTAAACGATGATCACTGGTGTTTGCACTCGTTCCTTCCAGTTGCCTGTTCGGATGTTAAAAGGCCAAATACGGGCTCCTCAGGTGCTCAACTTTCTACAACTATCGCTGGATAAGCGTAACAGGAAAACCATATATATATATCCTCAAAATCCCCAAATGTAAAAGACTGAACCTGAGAAAAGATGTCTCTTGTCTCTTGTGTCATGATCGTTGGCTCTCTCAATTACAAGCTACATCACTTGAGAGCTCAATGGCGGGTGAAGGAGGTTTATGAGGTCTGGCATTAGTCCCTCTCCCTGGGGTTCACAGCGGCGGTGAGCACCGCGCCGTTGGCTGTGCGCCGTTGGCTGTGCGCCGTCATTGTTCGATCTGGCGTGTGTGTGTGTGTGTGTGTCCGTGGACTCAGTCCCTACTGGACCGGGTCCATCGTACGCAGCGAGGAACGGAGGGGAAGTGGGAAATCAATTATAACGGAAGGTCTTGAGCCGCTCCATCATCTTTAACCCACACCTGCCGCACCACCTAATGGAAGGCTGCGTGTGGATGTATGTGTGTGTTTAGATGTGTGTGTGCAGGTGTGTGTCTTTGCCCGTAGTGACCTCCACTTTCCAGCCATAACCCCCCCCCCCCAAAAAAAAGCATCTACTGCCATTTGAGCGGACGTCAGGCAATCGCTCATCTCCAGTTTGCTGTGACCGAACCATTCCTGGGCCTGATGAAGCCGTTTCCGCTGGCGGCGCGACTTCCTCCGTGATGGGTTTCTGGTGGAACAGGTCCCCGTTCATCAAACATTCATAGCAAGAGAGTCAATCTCAAACCGCTTAAGACATCTTTCACGATGATGCAGTATTCATCGGGGGAGCCTCTAAGCTCGGGGCGAAGCGCCGGTAAGGACGGCTGTTTGAGACCGACGGGGATGAATGATTTGTGGGAACAAGCACGGGGAACATGGTGTCACATGCAGGTGGTGGTGGTGGTGCGGGGGGGATCATCAGTTCTGGAAGAGCAGGCAGAGGGAAGGGAAGCAGCCCTCTGCTGCCACCTGGTGGTCTGGAGACCATCATGCTCAATGAGCTGTTATGAGGCATTGCATTGAGGATTATGAATTCGCAGTCGCCGAAGTTCAAGAGATTCATTCTTTTTTTTCAGCGTTTTCAAAAATCTGTAAATCAGCAGTTTCCTTGCGCCAGAGTTCGATTTCCTGCCCAGGATGGAAACTTGCTTTTTTTTAAATCCTTTTTTTTTTTAAAAACATTAAAGTTTTCAGTTTTAATTTAAAAACTCTCTAAAAAAATATATTATTTAAGATAATATTATTATATAATATATGAAATGTGCACCCCCCATTTTTATAGTTAATCACTCACTAACTGCACTGCCATACACATGGAAACACTTGAAGGGAGATTCTTCAGCTTCAGTTCTTTTCATCAAATTCAATAAAAATCAGCAGTTTCAGTTTGCGCTTCAGTTGCCCAGGATGTGTCGGGGGATGTCGGGAAACTTCTTTTTTTTTTTTTGTTTTTGACGAATTTAAATTTTTTAGTTTTTAATTAGAAAACTCTCTAAAAAAAAATATATTTTTAGAATATATATTCATATAGAAATATAGAAAACACCACCCCCATTTTTATAGTTAATCACTCACTAACTGCACTGCCATACACATGGAAACACAGGGTTATAATGACTGGAGGAAAAAGATCCTATTAATAAAAAAATTAAAAAATTAAAAAAAATATATGTTACAACTAAAATAGCAACATGATTAAATTAAAGATCCTTTTAAATCTTAACTCTACAGGGAAAAAATGTCTGAGCTTCCGTGGAGGCAGGTGGACTTCCAGGACTCCAGGACGTTCAGGAGTAAAAAAAATAAATAAAGGAACATAAGGTCCTGCTTGTCTTCCGATGGGAAAAAAGAACAAGAGTGTTAACAATGTTGTTATGACAAGAATGAGGATATAATGTATTTACTTTGGCTCTGTCCTCATGTTTTGGGTACTGAGGGCTGGCTGCCTTTGTGATCTGTTGCACACAAAATACTAACTTTCGCCTACCTTTTGCCTTAAATGCTGTTATATATTTTATCTTGTTTATAATTGCAGTTGTTTTATTATATTTCAGAGGGGATTAAATGCAAACGAGCAAGGATTCCCTGTTAGTTTCATTCAAGGAATGAACAAATATTATGAACAAATACGTGTTTATTCCATTGTACAAGCTTAAATTTGCAATAAAAACCAGTGGAACGGACAAAAGGTCCAAGACTCAATGTGAAAAGGATACGTTTCAAAAAACGCGAACAGCAGCAAACATACTCACAGTGTCAGAGAGGTTCTCCGCAGTGACGGAGAACCAGGACCAGGGAGAAGAAAAGATCGGCCCTTGTGTTGAGGGTGTGTGAGGGTCTGCTATACAATGAGCAGATCTTAACTAACATTTCAAAAAATAAAAACATTGAACACTAATTATTTACTCTCACACTCAAGTTAAGGCATATTCAGAATACAGCAAATAAATGGAGGCCTCAAGCGGCGGGTTATGGGTTCCATGGGTTCCATGGGTTCTATGGGTCCTTTGGGTTTGTCTACGTGTTCTAGGCAGAACCTGACGGCACCGGAGGGCGAGGCAGAGTCCAGGTTTGTCAACTTTTAATAAAAAAACTAAAAAACAGTATATGTTTCACACCCTGACTAGCGTGAACAGTCCTGGGGGAGTTTACCGCCACGGAGCCACGGCGCCACAGCGTGTGCTCCAGCGCGTTCTCCAGCTCAGCGCCTCTGTCTGGAGTCACGTCATATCCTCGATGAGCCCTTTACATGCAGCTTCCTGTCTTGAATATGACTGTAAAAGTATTTGCATTCAGATCAGGAACGTGATTTAACCCAGATGTGGCACTACAGTAAAGGCATCAACTCCTCAGTGGAGTATAATCACTGCCTTGAATTTAATAGGTATTCATGGCTATTTTCATAGCCAGTAAACAGTATCATTTTAACTGGACAATGATGAATTATTTTGGTAATTATTGCGTATGCAGAAAAACGTAAGTACCTGTAGTTAATAAAACTATATACAATAATTACCAATGAATACTCAGTGATTATTAAAGAAATAATTACTTGAAGTAAAGTTAAAGAAATAATGGAGTAAAAATGCTACACTTATAACTTGGTATTAATTAGAAAAAAAGATCCCTATCAACCCATAATTTACTCAGTTTTTACTCACAACCACCGAGATGAATGTGTACGGACAAATAAACTCTGTAGCCATCATGAGGTAATTATAGTAAATAAACTTACTAAGATTCTCAGAGTTTATCTGCAATCTGCCAAATATTGGCTGATAATTTTTCACACCTGCTGGGCTCAATTTCTATGGAGTCAAAGCAGTGCCGTAAAATAGAACAAATCTCTGAAAGAATAAGAACATAAATGTAGAAATATGAAGAGAAACATGGATAAATAAACATGGAAATATATAGATAAAGGACACAGAAGGAGAATTATTTTTCCTTATTCTTTTCCATTTTGCTGTTTCCTGTTCCTTGAAGGGCCAAGTCCGGTTTGGACTTAGGTATTTCTTTTTATATTACTGCATTTTTAAAATTTACTTTAATTGACTTTATTTAAAACATTCATCTTAATATTCCATTCTTAATATTTCCATATTTATTTTCTTATTATTTCACATTATTATTTCTTATTATTTTTTCTTTTTTATGGCACTTATGTGACTCCATAATTTTTTACCAGAATTTACTTCAGAATTACTAATCATTTTTTATCCATTAATTCATATTATATAATTACTATATTACTAATTTTAGATTCTTTATAATAAGTAATTACTGTACTTTACCATCAAAGATTAAAAAAAAATCATTCATGATACTGCAAATACTCATTTGTCAGAATCTCAGCCCTGTTTACTTCAAAGAAGCGATATCAATGTGAATTAACAAGAATTACTATCTTATTGTACCATATATTGTTGACACCTTTCAGCGTCGTAGCTGTTTCACAGGTACCGTATTTCAGATATATTTTGTTTTGCTATAGGGTATTTGAAAAAAAAACGATATAAAGTATTAAACTTTAATAGTCTGGTTATTCTCCATGTTTCTAATTTTGACATTTTACTTTTAAGATGGAAAAATTGATTTTTGTTACCTTTGAAATCGACAGCAGCTTCTAGGTTTTAAAAAAAAAGAAAAAAGAAATCGACTTGAGACCGGCTGGTGAAAGAAAAGCGTGAAAAAGAGAGACTTTCTCTTCTCGCTGCTCCTCAGAGAAACGTTTAACACTTCATTTTCACGCGCCGCCGTGATTCAACCGTTTCTATTCTCTTTCTCGTCCCTGTCGTCGTCAGTCGGCAGAGCTTGGACAGAAAACAGGCACTTTACAGCCCTTTACGACCGAGCCTGAGCCAGACACTTAGGTGTTTGCATTGTATGTGTAGCTGGCCTCTGTATCACAGCTGGGTGGACGGAGTTGAGCCTTTTGAAGACAAAGACGTCCTTCCTCCGTCACTGCGTCTCTGGAGCTTCACCCTCCTCGTCTCACCTTTTTCAAATCCGCTCAAAGATCCACACCAGCGACCCCCCCCCCCAACCACACCACATCGCCTCAGAGCTCCACGGTCCGCAGACGCCCGCGGGGGGAAACCGTGGCGGGCGCGCTCGGGGGCAAACACTCGGACTTCTCCACGGTGCTGCCGCAACACGACCAGTGGGGCTTCCCGGGGTGTCCTCTGTGACCATGGCCGCAGCCTTTAAAGCCTCCTGCGATCCAGACAGACAGACAGACAGACCGACAGACAGACCGACAGACAGACCGACAGACAGACCGACAGACAGACAGGTCAAGACAGGAGATGAGAAACAACAGAAGGATTCGAAAGCTGCAAGCTCCTAACGATTACTGCACATTTGTTAGGCTTTTTGTTTTTAAAAATACACTTTTTAGTGCAATCGTATAATTAGCAACTCTGATTTTTGTGTCAACTCTCAAATCTGTCTGCACATAGACCATTAAATAATAAGGCTTCAGTTTCTTTTAAAAACAGATGTGACAGAAGCTCCCTCTCAAAGTCCTATTTTCTGGTTTTTGTTCACCGTGCCATACACGGCTCTATTAAAACTGCCAATCCGACCAGAGATTTTAAAGACCTCCCCCCACCCTGCGCACCTGGCATGGTCCCTGGGCAGCCGCAGCGGGCCTCCTTTGCCCCTCCACTGGAGCAGAAGGAGCAGCAGTGGAACGTCCCGCCGTGGCCCCTGAACTTCCTCATCACGCTTAGAGTGAACGGGGACCCCTGCAGGAGGCGAGAGGACGGAGTCGGTCAGCCGCTCAGCCTGCGCGTCCAGGCGGACAGGAACCGACGCCGGATTAAAAAAACAGAGAGAAGGCAGCGGCTGGGGTGTCAGGAATTGTTTTTCCAAATTCGACATCAGAGCTGTTGCGGGAAGCCTGTTGAAAATTTTTTTTTTTTCCGATTTTTCTTGCCTGAGGGGAAATCGCCAGGAGGATGATCACAGCCCTGAGGATGGGGTCCATCTTCAAACCGAACTAGTTTAAGGTGCATATGTCAGCCACCAAATACAAAATCTGGCATAATTTACCTTGACGTGTTGGGCTTTGACACAAACCCACACCGAGTAGGTCCCCGGCTCCTCAGGTGTGTATGAGACGCTGTAGGAGCCGTCGTCGTTGTCCACCACCGTTGTCTCCACTGTGCTGAGGGGAAAAGACGACAGACGACGTTGTGGATGCGGTAAAATATCACTGAAAATATGCAACCGACGAGCTGTTTTGTTAAACCAAATTTTAAGTCTCGCGTTTCATCTCCCGTCATCAGATTCTTCCCACGTTTCACAGAATGACGCCAACAACAGTCGGTTTTGTTTCTCGTTTGCATCTGATTGTGAATCATCGTTTTGGGCTCTTAGAGCAAGACCAGACTTCAGCCGGAGTCCCCTTCAGTCGGCCTGAGATCAAAATCACGAACGTCTCCTGACCCCGTTTACAGAGGAAGCACGTTGACAACCTCTCGATCTCTGCAAACTCAAGGTTCTGCCTCCCTTCAATCGCAACGAAGGCTGATGTGGTTTTGTGGTTATGTAGCAAATGCCTGGTACTGTTTGCACTAGATTTTATGAGGGTACCTGCTGGTTTGATAGCATGTCGCTCAAATTACAGACGCTGCCTTCAGGTGGCTGCAGGAGGTGATTAACTTACAAAGGCAGGCGTTCGCACGGGCTGTTGTTGGTGAGAGACGCGGTTAAGAGGCAGATATTA
The DNA here is from genome assembly GCA_016859345.1 of Istiophorus platypterus. Taxonomy (NCBI): domain Eukaryota; kingdom Metazoa; phylum Chordata; class Actinopteri; order Istiophoriformes; family Istiophoridae; genus Istiophorus; species Istiophorus platypterus. Next base: position 4,457,462 of record CM029122.1, on the reverse strand, counting down.
GCTGGATATGAATCTTTACGGCATTGAAGTCGTTGGAATAAAACAGAAAACGGACGTTAAAAAAAAAAAAACACTCAAGCAAAGCATGAATAAAGGGGTTTGGGGTTTTTGGGCATAACATTCACTCACCAATTCTTCTTCTCCTTGTGGGCGACACTGACCAGGACCTGCTCCCCGCCTCTCGCCATCCGCTCGCCAGCTGAGTCCCGGCACACCAGGGTGAAGCGGCCCCGCTGGCCCTCCCTGGCCCGCTGGAGACCTGCGACCGCACGGAGGGTGAAAAGGTTAGAGACCAGGCGGGTGCGCCGCAAGGGAATAAAAATGAACAGAAAATCAAACAAAACACCACAACATGGCTACAAAACTGACTCCCATTCAGCCGTAAGACTTATTTAGGGAGGTCGGGCGCTGACGTCGGCCCGTTCCAAAACTAGGCGGACGGGGGACGCCAGCACCAAAAGACCGAGGAACTACCATCTCTCGCGTATTGGCCGAGGAAATGGCCTCGGACGCATATACACGCAGGGAAACACGCTAAACAGAAAGACGGGTGTCGTTGACACACCTGAGGAGAAAAGAAAAGGTTCTGTCACGCAAGGTCAAGCTCAGCAATCGCACAAGAACCAGAGAGGCACAAGCAAACGCAGCGGGGGGTTGGCGGGGCGGGGCCTGTCCCTCAGAGGTTTACAGGTGACCCTGTGAAGACGCTCCGCATTAAAAGGAGGCGCTTCATCATCGGGACATGCCACCGAAACCGGAGACAAATGTCTCAGGGCCCTAAAGACCACGGTCCACACACACACACACACACACACACACACACACACACACACACACACACACACACACACACACAACCCCCCCACCTAATTATTGCTTACCTAAGCCACCCCCCCACCGCCCCCTTGAAACATATGGTGACCACGGCCGGTTTCAGTGTGACCTCAAGCACAGCTGCTTCTTCACGGCTGCTGACCCCCCCCCAGAACCTCGCGTCATTATTCAGCGTTTTTATTAACGTTCGCTCTGCGGCCGCACTCGCCGACGCCATTCATCTGCTCCCGCCCCCTCGGAGCTGACGCCGTCTGCGCTCTTGCACCAGAGATTAATGTTGCTTTGCATTTTACTTGTCAGCCTATTAAGCCGCCCGACGACTAATGGTCCCGCGCTGTGTTTTCATCTGTGTTCGGATGTATCGCTCACACCGCCGCCAACGCCGTCGCTGCTAATCAGAGCGGCAAGGATTAGTCGATCAATCAATTAGTCGACAGAAAAATGGCCGGCAACTACTTCAATAACGCAGAGGAGCAGAAGTACAGGGCTCAGAGATCAACTGTTGTTTGTCAATAAAATACAGTTGCTCCAATATGTCACTGATTCCAGACAAAATGCTAAAGGTTGTTGCTTTTTCATGTTAGTTAATGTCTAAGTAAAAACAACAAGCGGAATCTGAGCTAGACTACTGCTACTACTACTACTACTACTGCTACTGCTACTGCTACTGACACTACTACTACTACTACAACAACTGCTACCAATACTGCTACTACTTCTAAAACTACTACTGCTACTGAGGACACAACAAATGCTACTCAGTCAACTACTGTATGAATCTAAAGGGGAAACCAGCACTAGCATCAGTAGAAAGGTTGTATTTTTTAATGCAGATCAAGAGTTAAGGTTAAAGTTAACTAACACAGCTAAAGTTATTCCTGTAACAGCCAATCGATCGATTGATTAGACAAAAGGAAAAGTATGAATATTCTCATTTGAGACATCAAGCAAAAAGGAGAAACATTCAGTGGTTTTCATCTTCTCAAAGGGATTATTTGCTGCTTTTCCTTTATTTTACATAATTGTAAATTATATTGGTCACAAGTTATCAGAAGATGTTACACTGGGCGTTTTTCAGCCTTTTCTCTTTCTTTCTTTCATTTTACAAACATTGATTAATCGATTTTAAAAAAGTCTAAACAGGATTAAATAACGCAGATAACCATTAGTTCCAGCCCTAATTAAGACATTAAGACACTACAGGGCAATGACACAGACACAAGTTCATGTCTTTTGATGGAGGATTTTTCCGTTACATTCTCGCAACTTTTACTTAACATATGGAATTTTAAGAGCACGGGACCCCAACGCCACCGCCAGTCCGCTACAGTTACGAATACTGTCAACTGTGCCGTTAGTTCTGTTGCTACTATCGATGCTGCTCCTAAAAGGTGTGAATTATCGGGGAGTTGATGTGTGCGCGTGCTTTCTAAGCCGAGTGGCCGGCAGCTGTCGGCGCCACGGAGCCAGCTGTTCGGGGCCACATTTCACCCGTGCCGCGCGGCCTCGCGCTCCGAATCCACCGCCCCAAAACCCTCTTATCACACCGGGGGCGGATTAATGGTCGGTAAGCCCTCCGCCATCTCTGCTCTCCAGCAGTCAAAACACGGAAATTCTGGCCCTTCACATCTGGACCCCCCCCCCCCCCCAACCCTAAAAATGAAAGGGGCCGCGCTGCGAGAGGCGGATCGGGCCGAAGGAAGTTCGCCAACGAATTAGAGAGGTGGATAAAGGTGGTTTAGCTGATGTCGTGATACTGTGGATTAAGACGAACGGAGGAGTCTTTAAAAAAGAAAAAGAAAAAAAAGAACAAGGAAGTGTGGATAAAAGGAAAGGTCACCTGGGGGGATTATGCTCTGTATGACCCCCCCAGGCTATAACAGACACAAACAAGTGCACAATAAATGTATTGACCTTTTGGCAAACGTTTACAACACCACTCTTGCTCTTTGACAAAGAAACTTGGCGTAGACTCAGTTTTTTTTTTTTGATGAAAGTGGCAAACACCACTTTAATCTAAAGCTTTCGGAGAGAAGCTGCTACAAATCTCCACTGGCTCCACAGTACGTGTGTGTGTGTGTGTTTGTGTGTGTGTGTGTGCATGTGTGTGTGTGTGTGTGTGTGTGTGTGTGTGTGTGTGTGTGCCTGTTTTGTGGATGTTTGCTCCTACACACCCCCCCGTTGCCTCCAGGGCCTGTTGAGTCACCTCAACATTCCTCTGATCCCAAAGGAATTCCTGTCTTTTTTTCTTTTTAAGAGCCAAAGCATCCGGGACAGTAACAATGGTCTTTAACTGCCCAAGTGGGGGTCGCTCCACACTCCACCTCCTCCCCCAGGACTTTAACCTGCCCCCCTCCACACCCCCTCCCACCGCTCACGCAGGGTTTCATTCTTGTTGCGGAGCTAAATGGCTTTTTTTTTCAGTAAACGTCCAGCAAAGTAGGTGTGTAACTAACTCAATCCACAGCTTTACGGTATTGATGATGCAAACTTTAAACTGCTGAACGCTGTAATGTCCCCGTGTTCCCTTCCCTCCGTGCCCAGGTCGTCTTTGTTCCCCTCGACGAGGGTCCGGCTGTTCACTTGGGATAACGTTCCCGGTTCGTGTTAGTTTTCCTGGTCTCGACCGCGTCTTTTCCCCCGTCCCTTTGGGATGGTTGGCCGGTTCTCTCTGCCTTCCCCTTCATCGACCGTTTATTAGGTAAAGGCGTTGATTTTTGAGAAACCCTGACATGTGCTCTGAGTCTTACTTTTGACTCCTGTTGTTTTGTTGGTATCAACTCTTCACATGACTACTTGATCCTGGAAACTTTGTGATTTATTCAACAATATTAGCCCGTGTGTTTATTTATTTTTTATATGGATACTCATTAGCTGTTACTAATGTAACCACTACTCTTCTGGGGCTCCGTAACTCTATCAACCTAATGAAGATAAAATAGCTTTCTAATCACTTACATAATTACATAATAATTTACAATTTAAAATAAAACACTTTCATCATAAAAATTACTTAACGCTCTTGACATAAGACAGATTATTCAGGTGGTTTACCTTCCCCTTCAATGGTGCACTTGCTGAGGTCCACCGTCTTAGAGTGGATCGCCCCGACCACCGGGTAGCCCTCCACCTCCCCCGCCGGCTCCCTGGGCACGAAGCAGATGCCGCTGCCGTCGTCGGTGGCCACGGTCGCCAGGCGGGGGTCGTCGATGCCCTCGGCCAGCCTGGTCAGCCTCCTCAGGGTCACTCCCTTGGCGCTGAGGATCTCGGCGTCGGACCCGAAGCTCAGCAGCCTCTCCGCGAACTCCACGCCGCCGCGGACGTCCAGCAGAGCCTGCTGCAGCTGAGCCCTCTGCAGGTGGAGCTGGTTCCTGTGGAACCAACGGGGCGTGAATTAAAAAAATAAAATACAAACAAACAAAATCAGAGCATGTGGTGTTGTCACTGCCTCACCTACATTATCTTCCTACTCAAAATCCATCAGTTCCTTGATTAAATTATTAATATTCTGAAATATTTATGTTCATAGGATCGAGAAGAGGCTTTCAGCATGAACATATTATTCTGTGGTTATTCCACAGCAGCTCATTTTCAACTCAAACATGCAAGTTCATGATTTAACCTCAGAAACAGCAGCAACAGACCCTGAGAAGACCTTGAGATGTGGTTGAAAGCTTCCGGAAATGCTAGCAAGCGAGCATGGATCATGTTGTTTGGTCAGCCAGTGATTTCAGGAAGCGAGCAAAACTTTACTATCTGAAGAGGAGAGCTTCGACTCAGAGTCAGTGCTTCTGTCGGTAACAGAAAATTATAATTTACAGTGCAAGGGCCCGAATTAAAAACATCACTATCGAACACGCTGACGACGCGGTGGACGTTCCTGGCTTCACATCCACACCGGCAGGAAACATACTGAAGCTCTGCAATGCGCCAGAGGGAAGAAGAGGGTGTTGCATATGTCAGAGACGATTTTCTAGGTTAAAAATCAACTCCGACTGCAAATAAAGTAGAAGGCCGGAGAAATATCAGGGGTCAGGGGTCAGGGGTCAGGGTTAGCTAGTCCAGATTCAGCAAAAAGCAGCGGCAATAAACTTTAGCCAGTCTCGAATTGAGAACTTTTACTCCATGTTTAGAGCGCGAGTCGGATACTTCGGGAAGAACCTCTCGTGTTCGGTCCTGGTCTAGCTTTTGCCTCCGGTCCCACGGTGCTGGCCGCGTCGGTTGCATCGTACCTGCGTTGGACACGGAGCTCCTCCAGGCGGCGCAGCAGCGACAGGCAGTGGGCCTCCACAGCGCTGGCGTAGCCCCGTGCGAACGCCCTCACCTCGCCGGCTGTGGCCTCCGCCCGCTCCTGCAGAGCCTCCTCGGTCAGTTCCACCTGGAGGAGGGCGGAGAGAGAGAAATTTGTGTTTCTGAACAAGAAACTGGATATTTGAAAAGGTCAAGTGCTCGACCTCCACCACGGCCTCAGTGTTTAATCCACTTTAATCCAGTTTTGAAGCCTGAAGTTTGGACGAGCACTTGCATGCTCCTAATGAAAATATATAATCTTCAAAACGGACTCCGTCGCACCTTCCGCAACGACTCCTCCAGACGTTCCAGGTGAGGACGGAGTCGGCCAGCGACCAGCTCCCGGATGCGGTCCCCGTGGCGATCGATGACGTCGCCCGTCGGACGGCAGCGGTGGTCGCGGTGCAGCGAGGCGGCGCACTCCAGGCAGACGGGCAGGTCGCAGGGCTCGCAGAAGAGCCGGAGCTCCTGGCCCGGATGGAGGGGGCAGAGGACGGGGCGGCAGAGACGGCCGCGAGACCTCAGCTCCTCCAGAGCCTGGACGCAGTGAGACGCCGTTCGCTTCTGCCGCCTGGGGACGGAACAAAGGCACAGATAAAGGTACTCGCACGTCTGTGCGTCAGGATAAAGATTCGGTTCAAGCTCAGGCCTATTAAACTGCAGGTCAGATATCACCTTCTGTCGACTGAAAGGAGAGAACAGAGAATCCACTTGAATCCACAGGACAGAACAGGACAGGACAGGACAGGACAGGAAAGAACAGGACACGATAGAACAGGACAGGACAAAACAGAATAGACCAGAACAGGACAGAACAGCAAAGAACAGAATAGACCAGAACAGGACAGGACAGAACAGAACAGAATAGACCAGAACAGGACAGGACAGAACCGGACAGACAGAGTTATGTCCGGTTGACCCGTTGTACTCTCACCTGTGAGCCTGGCAGCAGAACTCGCACAGGTTGACGCTGCAGACCTCGCAGCGGCTCCCGGCGCCGCCCTCGCCGCACAGGTCGCACCCCAGCGGCCCGTCCGTCACCAGGGTCTCCAGGAAAACCTCGTCCAGCGCCAGGTGGTCGGTGCTCAGCCCGGCCGGTCCCGACGGGGGGATCTCCACCTCGGAGTCGCAGTCGGGACAGAGCACCGTGACGGTGCCGGCGGCCCGGTCCGCATCCTCCGCCGGCCGGGGAGCGTCCCGGCGGCCGGGCGGAGACGCCGAGAACGGCTCCAGCCGGCCGATGCAGTCGGAGCAGAGGGTGTGCAGGCAGGGGAGGATCCTCGGGTCCCGGTACAGGCGCTTACACGCGTTACACACCGCCCTCGGGTTCACCGGGTCCCCGTCCAGCTCCCGCTCCGAGGTTAACGCCGACCCCGCCGCCTTTTCTCGCGACATTGTCAGTGGCTTTTCGGCGAGTTCGGGCGGCGAAAACAAACCGACCCCCGGAGCCCCTTCCGAAGTCCTCGAAGCCGGTCCGGACCGGAGGGGACCTTCCCCAGAGGCCCCTCTCTCCTCCACGGGGCCCGCTCGCCTCAAACACCGCGAAAACAGGAGCGTTTACCGCGGATCTCGGGTTAAAATCCCGCCGAGAAACTCCAGCCCTCTGCTCGGGAGAACTACGCCGCCTTCACGGCTCCGTGGGACATTTGACACCTCACTCCGCTACCGGACCAATAGCAGACCCTCCGCGGCCTGTCGGCCCATCGGGGGCTGGTCCAGACTCCTCCGGGACTCTCCGCTGCCGGTCCGGGACCCCGACTGTCCCCATCTACCGGCAGGACAGACCAACATGTTTGCTGTGACATGTATTGCTATCATATGGGACCATTGTAGTTTTTAGATTTGCTCTGAAGGCAGAGATATTCTCACTGGAGGAGATTTCTTTTAATATTTTTTTTTATTGCTGTTGTTTCTTCTTTACATTGACATCAATAATACAATAAACAGTCAGCTGCTATTTGGTAAAATCTGCTTTTTGTACACGAAGTCCTGAAACAAGGGTAAAAGTACAGCATAATATATAATAATATTACTATAAAATAATACATATGGAATACAATCTTTAAATGTTATACATTTCGCTTCTTTGTGATATTCTTTCCATTTTCATGCAGTTCATCTTTTTTAAAGTCAGATGGATAAATAAATAAAATAAAAACTAGAGTAAATAGGAGTTTAGAAAAGTTTACAGACAGTAAAATGAGATATGTACAACCGAGGTTCGCAAAGGAAAATGTGAAAGTAAAAGAACGTGCACATGTTAAATTCTGTTGCACGGTAACAACGCCCAGTGTAATAAATTAATTCTGTGAGTATTCGACATGTATTTAACATGTGCTTGTGTCGGTCACTAGGTCAGACAGCAGATGCAGAGGACACTGGTCGTAAAGATCAGGTGAGCTGACGTCTGCAGGGATGGAGTCGAACTGAAGGTGAAGTACGTTTTCTCCACTACGCCAGAGCCTGAAAATATGGAAACAGATTCAGATCTTTCTTTCTTTCTTTCTATCTGTCTCTCTACCTATCCATCCATCCATCCATCCATCCATCCATCCATCCATCCATCCATCCATCTATCTATCTATCTATCTATCTATCTATCTATCTATCTATCTATCTATCTATCTATCTATCTATCTATCTTTTTCTTTCTTTCTTTCAGTCAAGAGTATTGCAGTTTGTTATGATTTATTTTCTCTACTTTTCTCTTTTTATTTAAACTTTTGTCTACATTATTTGTTTGGATTTTGATCTCTTCAGTTAATGAAAACAATGTGTTTTTATTCGTTTATATCAGGGATTAGGTTTATACTTTATAATTAGAATTCCCTGCTAGACTTCAGGCTTATTCCACCGATTTAGTGTCGTGCCTCCATGAAGTTGAGGGACTTGTCAGAGACAGATGAATAAAAGGCCAGTATGGGTCAGATTTGTCTGAATAATAGAAAATTTGAATTCGACATGAGCATTCGGTTTCTCTTCTATATTCATGGCACATCACCAGAGAGATTTTTAATGCCAGGAAACATATGGTGTGAAGTAGCCATAAAACAACCCACCTGTCACAGTTGCCTCAGAGACAGAGGTCACCAGGTCATTTTCAATCCTGCAGGTGTAGGTGCTGCTGAGGTTGACCGGATGTAGCGCACTGACAACGGCGTAGACCCCCCCGGAGCCCCGGGAGAAGTTGGTGCTCCCCAACAGAGCGTCTCCGTCGCCGTCCAGCCACGTCACGTTCGGTCTGGGGAACCACCTGCTCGCCTTGGCGGCCAGGACGCCGTCGGAGAACGTGAACGCCGGAGCCGAAAAGGCTGAGACGGTAAAAGTGACTTCAGTTTGTGGTCGCATCATCACAATGTGTCAAACAACGTTTCAATCTGCTGTAAACAAGGTTGGAAAAATAACATTTACTGATTGCAAAGTGTGATAATACAGTTAAAGGGAGCAGATGGGAGGGAATAGTTGTCTTATCTGTCCCCAGCCTGTGATGTGGTCTGACTCAACAGGTGGTTGTTTCAACTCAGAGGGCGAATGTCCCCATTGAGCATTTATAATCAGTATAGATTATACACGTTTGATAAGACAGACTTTATAACACACTATAATGCAGCTGAAGCAGATGTAAATGTTGTCAACTGATGAGTTTTTCAACCAAAATCCTCCTGTGGCTGGTGTGTGAACAAATAATGAATCATAGTAAAACACAATTATTATGATATGAAATAAGTGTTAATAGAAGTTATAATTTTTCACAAATACTTTACATTATAAACACTTGAAAATATCTTTATATCTGCTGACAACTAAACTACAGTGTCTATAAACCACTTGTTAAATGTTTATATATTTGGTTATAAATGTTAAATAGGTTTGGTTAAAGTCAAGCGTTTGCGGCGAAATTCGTTTTCAAAGCAAACACAGAGGTGAGAACCGGAAAGTCGAGTCCTCCCACCTGCGGTTCTGAGACGAATGTTGACCTCCCCTCCGCCCTCCGAGGAGCCGATGCTGCAGGTGTACTCCCCCGCGTCGCTTCTCCTCACGCCCCTCATCAGCAGAGAGGCGTTGCCTGCGACCAGGGCATCGGGGAAGAGCTGTGTCCTCCCCGCGAACTCAAAGTCCTGGCCGCCGAGGTCCGGGGCTCCGTCCTTGTACCGGTAGACCAGGCCCTCCGGGTCCTTCCTCGCCCAGGTCACCGACACTCGGCTGAGTCGGGCTTCTCCGTTCCGCGTGTGGAGGTAGCAGCTGAGCAGCTGGTCCCCGCCGAGGTTGGCAACGGGCGCTGGGTCGCCGCTCACCACGTCCGACGAGGACTCTGTTCGGACGAGGACACAGGCCCAGACTCATTATGGAGATTTTTCGATATTATTAGCTTTGACAGGTTTTTGGTCACGTTTAGTGAATAGAGATTGTTTTTTTGGTGCGAGTCTAAGAGTTTTTAGAGGATTTCTCGAAGGCTCATGTTTTTGAAATCTGTTGTGAAACAATAGTTACATGCCCACGGAGTTACTGGTCCCTGTAACTGTTCCTCCTGCTCTCGCTGGCCATGCTGAGACCCCTTCACCAAGTTATTCAAATTTAAGACACTGAGGACAAAATCCACAGTCCTTGTTCTGTGTTATAGTTCGACTTCTGCCAAGACTCTTGGATTCAGAGTTGGGTTGACGAAGTGGGTATATCTCCCAAAGTTACAGTCTTTTAAGGACTAAATTCCCACTTTTTGATAGCGCAGCACAAGAAGGAAACACCGTTGAGCTAAAATATCCATAACTTTGGAAAATACAATTGATTTGACTAACGCCTCCACTGATAAACTCAGAACAGATTTTTGCTCTGAACAGTGACTTTGTATTTTGTTTCCCTTCTCTTACATTGGATCTACATTAGGAAAGGTCTCTCTCTCTGTGGAGAGGAGGAGGAGGAATTTTATAGTAATTCTCATCTCACACATATAGAATATGAACAAAAGAGTATTATGTTAAAATGAACCTGCCCTTACACATTGTCAGTGAGTAGGTTTCGACATTTTCACAATTTTTGTCGTCAATTTACCACTGGAGTGGAAATAAAGTGTTAACATTTATCCCATGATTGTATTCTGATGCAAGTAAAAAGGGAATTTGTGAAGCAATAATTGAAGTGTCTCCCCTGAAAGTTTTCCAGCTGTCACTAATGTAACTCTAATGTAGGAAAAGGTGCATATTGAAGTTGATATTTTATATCCTACAATTCTTGAGTGGTTCATCTCTACCTGCGCTGTTTGTCCATTTCCAGTTCTCCTTTTTATTCTGTGTAGAAATAATTAACAATCCGAACCCTAACATGACCCCAGATGACCTGGAGTAACTGGACTATCTCTACCCTCATCTTACGAGAAGAAGATCGTCTGTTGGCAGAACTTTGTCTGCTGTCATGGCCACACTGACTAAAAAGAAGAACTGGGGAAGAACAAGCGGTTTGAAAGTACTTTTTCATCTTCCTTGTACAAAGAAACTTGACGGATGTCTCTACAAATATCACCTACCTCTACTGAAAATTCCAACAACTCATTCAAATGCACATACAACATCACACATAAGGCTGTGCACAGATCCACATGCTTTTAAACAACCGGCGGTGTTTCATCATCCACGAGAATAAATTGCTTTTTATGTTTAGGCAAACACAGTTTGTGTTGAACACACCCATGTACCATCCCCCCCCCCCCTTGCAAGTTTCCTCGGGTCTTACTTGAGAAGGCCAAGGCCAAGATGAGGATGATGATGGCCGAGAACACGACGATGAGGGTCATCATGCTACAGAGAAACACAAATACGGGAGAAACGTAGTGAAACAGATGAAGCGACGTAGCTTTACATGAAATCAACATCGACTTGCAGAGGGACCCAGGGCGAGAAGTTCCTCCTGCTGTGGGAGTCCGTGGACGCCCAGTGGTGGAAGACTTGCTTAGTAAAAGTTTACATGCAATGATCTGAAAATGCTCCTGCAGAAGAAGAAGTTTTGCATTGAAAACGTTACTTAAGTAAAACTATAGAAAAACAAAAGAATCAGCAAAGTGTATTTTGAGTCTTAAATTTTAAGTCACAGTCTCTGTGATCTATCTCGTATTACATTAATGCTGCTCTATTGTAAGGTTACTAATGCATTAGTGCTTAAGTGGCTTTTTCTATGTGGAGGGAGAACTACCTTCAAATACTTTATATACTATAAGATGGACTTTTCTCTGATCCTTGCAGTTTTTGTTGATGATTTTACCTCTCTGGGAGGTAAATGTTCCTTTGGTGGAACATCTATCAACTCATCCATGATGAGGAACCCCAACACTGCTTTGTTGTAAAGAGTCAGGAGCCAAAAAATATAAATAAAAAAAGCTGAAAATCTCTCAGAAACCGACCTTTAGTCTTCGACCACACATTATATGTCAAATAGCATTGAATCTGAGATGTAACCGGTAACCACAGCTGTCGAATAAAATAGAGTAGAAATTAATTTATTTCACTTGAAATCCAATCACGTGCAGGTATAAAGTATCATTAGATGGAAATACTCAAGAAAGCAACAAGTGACGCAAAATTGCTCTCAAGTACAACACGAGTGGATGAACTTAGTCACTTTCCACCACCTAAATCGTTTTCAAAGTTTAATCCCCTTGAGCACAGAGCATGTTCAAACCTCATGTCCGCACCTGCAGAAGATGATCTGCCCTAGTGAAGCCATGGCCGCCGACCAAAACCTCTCGAGAAGAGCAAAACGATTCTTGTCCCGTCGCTTAAGTCAAAGGTCCAGTCATGCCCTTCCTCCGAGGAATCCACCACTCCTCTAGGGATATAACAGACTTCTTCTGCCTCTGCAGATTGACGGGCTGCTGTTTTCCCTAGTTGGCCATTGTAACAGCTCCTGACACCCAACACCATAAGTAAATATTACCTTTAAGGCGTGGGCTTCACACTTGTTAACATGTGATCGCAGTAAGTCGCTTCTTATCAAATTAGAGGTGCATGCTGCCGGTTCACACGAGAGAGCGACTCTTACTCAGAACGCTGGTTTCTCAGAATGACCTTTGGTGTGTTTGATATAGAGTAAAAATCGCCTCCATTAGTGTAACTATGAAATGGATGTTGCTGCCGGCATCAACATCAGCATACGTAAAGACAAAAGAACATTAAGTGCCATGAGCTTCCTCCAACATTTTACTTAAGGTGGAGTAAATTTCCACTGTTATAAAAACTTGCTGAACTAGATAAAAGATGTAAATTCATGTTTGTCTGTATTAGTGGTCATGGATAATCTAGAGGCTGACGGCCAATTAACCATCACTGAAAAAACATTGGCTCTACCCATATTGTGTACGCAGTGGTGTAAAAAGATGTAAAAAACACACCATTACAATTAAAAACCCTGCATTCAAAAGTTCACTTGAGTAAAAGTACACATATTAAGTAAAAGTACAGACTTATTATCAGTGAAATGTCCTTAACGTATAAAAGGTACATGGTTCCTGTGCAAATATCTCACTGTACATTACATTATTAGATTTTTAATTCTGATGCATCACTATATAGGCAGCATTTTACTGGTTGAGGTGGAGCCAGTTTTAAGTACTTTATAGGCAGTTATGTAGTTTGACCAGAGGATCCCAACCTAAAGGTCAGGCCCCTGAAAAGGGACATGAAATAAATCTAAAAGAAGAGGAAGAAAAGAAAAAAAACCCCACTTTGACCACTTTAAGCTTCAAACCATCATTGAAATTAAACCATCTGAGAGTTTTACAGGAGAACTTCCCCCGTTGGTAGAACTGAAACCTGTGACCTTATCTTTAGATGGTTTTTATTGTATTTTTATAAGTATCATATGTTTCATATGTTTCATATATGTATCATAAGTATTATATGTTTTTCATATGTTTGGTGGGATAGAAACTGGTCACTAAAGTGGTCAGATGGACACATCCGCTTAGCGAAACCATAAACAAAGCATCAGACACACTCCATGAACGCTAAAAAAATTCTGCAGACCTCAAACTGCATGTGACACTTACAGTTGCAAAGTGTGCAACAGTGGAAAAATTCTCAATTCAATTTGTGAGATGATGCATCAACAATCTGAAATTTCTTTTTAAAGTAGATGCCAGATGCAGCATTGCAAAACCAATATTTTTGTTTCTCATTGGGCTTAGGTTTTAACCCAAAAACCGACTTGAATCCAGTTAATTTTTCCCAGTTGTTACATATTAAATGGCTCAAGTATAACACCAAAGTCAGTCAACTTCAGGTATAATGATCTTGTCAATCGCATTTATTCTTTATTTTCTGCAACGCACACTGTCGAGAATAAAACACTACAACAAAGAACTGATTTAGAGGACACTGAAACAAGAAGCTGTGTTGATCTAACAGTGCCAGACCAAACTACCATGGTTGCTATGACGAGATTATATTCTAGCATCATGTGTAAAATACATTAATGCATGTGTATGTCATGTACTGTATATATTTTTAATCTATGTGGCTTGTCCTTCTTAGATGTTGCTCCAGCATTGTGTGCATGTTTTAACTCTGGCATTCCCATGAGGATTGCAGATGAAAATTAGCTTTAAGCTGATGCCATTTACACCATAATAATAACACTCTGTTGTAGCACCTAACTCACAGTAAAACCAGCATTACCAGATTTCTGTTTGCAGGATTAAACAAACTAGACACAGCATGTTAATTACTGAGCTTGAGAGGACTTGGTAAGCTGACAGGAATTTTGAACTTTGCATGTTGTATTTGCCAAAATATGTAATTATTCCTTCAGTGCTGTACAAGCTACATTACAAAAAAAGGAATTGATATGGTCTATACATACTATGACTTTACTTTTCTGTGAACCATTTGATTCAAAATAAATGTGAAATTGATTTGTGGTCAGAGGCACAGTTTTAAGTCTGCAAAAAAATTTTCAAGGAAAATCCACCTCGGTTATTGCATATGTGAAAGCACCCAGTGTCATCATTGTGAAACTGCTGAAGCCTGGCTCACTGTGGTTAACCACTCTAAAATCATGATCTCTGTACAAACGTACTTAAGGTTAATTTTTTTGCAAAACCTTTGAATGTTCTCATGGTTGACACTCAGCCGGTGGAAGAAAGAGCATCACGGCCAACAAGGTTCAAAAAGAAAATAACTCAGCTCGGGCAACTCTGGAGCAGAATATCGTTTTTTAATCACTTTTTCAGCCAATATGACTCACCACAGTCATGATTTTCTTCAAAGACTTCCTGCAGTAATAACAACTGCTGTGAGTATGTTCCTGATTATAGCCTTCTTCTCCGTTCTGCAGTACATATTTGACATGGAATTTGTTTGCTCGTGCAAACCAGGTTTACATCCAAACGGTGTACTGTACATGCTTGCTCCCCCTGTGATCCTCACCTTGGTCGACAACATCATTGAGCCTTTCCGCCAAAACAGGATTTTTTCCAGCTGGCATTTTCTTTCTTGGAGTCGCCGCAATAACTGCTGCAATAACTGCTGCAATAACTGCTGCAGCTATTTTTCTAAACTGGCGATCAAGTATTTCAGCTTTACTGCTGTATGGGCAGCCACTGTTCTGTTTGATGGAGACTGGTACCTCTGCCTGAAGACGAACTACAACATCTCTCAGACTGGAATTCCTTGCAAAGAAAAACTGACCTTCGAGGAGGAACGTGATAAAAACATTTATAAGGCTGAATCACTTGTAAGTAGTAACACACGACAATCAAAAAAAACCTAAAAGAAATCATAACAATTTGTAGGCGACCGATAAGCCTGATTTTATAATATTTACAATATTTTGTAATGGAATAAGGTTTGAAACAAACTAGGGCTTCACTGAAACCATGAAAAACATTGTGCTTTTTGTTCCTTTAAACTAGTGTGTAAATCTGTTTTAAAGTTTATCTTTTTTCTTCTCCAGGACATTGGCTTTGGTGTAATCTGTGTTTTTTTATTTCTTTGGGGCATTGTTAAAATTATAAGAGACTATTGTATGAGCAAGAAGACAAGCAAATGTTTCTCCACGTCAACAGGGGGCTTGTGCCCTCCTCACTACAATGTGGTTTATGAAGAACTTCTGGCAAAGCGAGTGAGCCGCCATTTGAGCAAAGAGCTAAAGACAATAGCAACGAAAAGAGCAGAAGCTATCTGTAAGCCCTACCTTAAGGTCATTGAGAATAATGAACTGCAACCAAATAATAAATTTGTTGAGAACGACGACACAGTTTGGGAAGCCTGGTGGAAAATTTCAGCCTTCGATTTTTATTTGATGGAAATTGAGAGACAAGAGGGTTCACATGCTGGACCAGAGACGAGTGGTACCGCATTGACTTCAAGTCCAAATTCTGGAGTAGATGCTGGGGGAATTGAAGATTCCCCATCAATATGTGTTCCCCTTGACCTTCCCACTAACGTGGGAGGACTATCTGAAGAGGCAAAGCCTTTGGTAAAAGACCCGTCTGCTTAAATACATGTTATCAGACTCATGTGCCACCAAAGTAAAACCCTGCACCTTAACTAAGAGAAATTTGAATGAATTAGTGGTTGAAGTAGATAATATTTAAAATAATATTTTGTCTACACTTTCACAGTTTTCAAAGAGTATAGAAAGTTTGTTCAAGAATTAAGATTCATCTTATGATTTATCTTGTGATTTCACTATATATTAATTAAAATTGTGTATCGGGACTTTTTTGTTTGTTTGCGGTTGATACACATCGTTTTTGCTCTGGACATGATTTAAAAATATTTGTGATTAATATTGAAAATGAAATGGTTAAACCTCAAACATGGTGTGATGTGATGTGATGTGATGAAGGTGGTGAAAAGATGAAAATGTGAACTTTCAGCTTGCAGCTTTCTCACCATCTCTCATCTGAATCCTGATGTTGACCTTGTTATTTTTTGCTTTACTTGTAACCTTTTATGCGTCCAAAGAATGTTATATGCTTATGTACTCTCATATTCACTCCTTATTAAGAACATATATTCTCATAATCATTCATTATGGACATTCATTTAGTAACCACTTGTACTATCATGATCATTTATTAATCATATGTATTCTCATAATCATTTTTTGTTTAAGTTAGTATTCACATATATTTAGGAACTTTTGAGTAATTTGCCTTTTTGTGTCTACAGGATGTTGATATACTTTTATGTTCACCTTGTGTTGGTTGTCCTTCTGTATATTTTTCACTGAGCTGATGATGTAGAGAGTTGGCTCAGTGTGAAGTATATACAAGGACGATCGTGTTTGTATTAAGCCTTTTTGTGATCTGAGTCTGTCTGAGCTGAAGGGTGAAGGTACTTTCCACAGTAAGACTGAGAACCAAAGAAAGGGGCAGACACAGGAAGTGCACCATCTCTTCACCACTGATTGGCAACGCTGCTGAATGTTACATAAGCACGGTCAGTGGGATCGTTCTGTTCAAACAGAATGTAGCATAGTCATGAAGGGCAGCATCCTCTTCACTGTGTATGAAAAGGCCAGACAGACTCAGAGAGACGCTCTTCTTTGTTTTCTTGTTTGCTGAACAACTCCTTTCTCATTTTTGGTTTATTATTGTGCATTGGCCACATTGTTAAAGGTTTTTTTGATTGTTAGTTAGGATTTGAGTTTGTTTATTTTTTGTTCCTCAAATCTCTAACTTTTGATCATTTTGATAACAGTTGGATGATTTTTGATGACTTTCAATAATCTTGTTAGCATCTGCAACTTTTAATACCTTTTGATCAAGGGAACCAAAATTTGGTTAAATTCAAAACCTTTCAAAAATATTTGAATGATATTTTCTGTTTGATGGAGAAAGGTACTTCTGCCTGAAGAGAAACTACAACATCTCTCAGACTGGAGTTTCATGTAAAGAAAAACTGACCTTGGAGGAGGAATGTGATAAAAACACTTATAAGGCTGAATCACTTGTAAGTAGCAACACATGAAAATCAAATAAGCTAAAAGAAATCAAAACATTTGGGTGATAAAGTAGCTTATATCTTCAAAGATTTTTTTTTTCACAATAACAATAACGTACAATTTTGAGCTGCCAAATTGTTAAAATTATTGTCTGTTTACAAAATGCAATTGGAGGATACATTATTTTGCAAAATGTTTATCCAAAGCAGAAATTTGTATCGAAATATTTAATGTATTTTTAATGTATTTACTGGCTTTTGAGCATTAATTCTATTTTTGTTGATGCTATGTGACAATTATATTTTACTTTCAATGGTGTACTACACTGATGCAATTTCTAAACCTAGTGACGTTAAACCTTAAAATAGGTCAATTACCCCCCCCCATTCAGACCTGTATCCCTTTCATACCAATTAAGACATCTTGGGAAGCGATGCTTAAAAAGCTGTAACCTCATTCTAGAAAGGGTTTCGTTGGACTGCTCTCAATTCCCACCCAGGCGACTTTCTCTGAGAGCAGCATGGATGAGATAACCAGACGCCTCAATGGGACCATAAGGGTCATACATCCTGTAATGTCTAGTCTTGTTTATAACTAGCTTAGCATGAGCAATGGAAAAAAAAACCTTGCAAAACCTTGCAAGATGCAGTAAATCTGAATGTATTGAGGTTACATGAGGAGTCCCACAAGGGTAGGTACTGGGCCCATAACTTTTCACTGTATATAGATTATATTTGTGGATCAAAACTTTTTTCGTTTGCTTTGTTTGCGGACGATCAAATTGTTTTTTGGATCAAGGGAACAAATCAAAATCAAGGATAATAAAACTGAAACATTTAGTTCAATTCAAAACACTATTAGTTACGTTTAGAGCCCCAAACAGATTATTGCCTGCAGAGATTGTTTTTTAAAGATCAGCTGATCATGATCAAAGATAGAAAATTGATTTTAAAGCTCAGTATTCATGAAATAAATTAAAATAGATGACTATTTCAATGTATGGAGTCAAACTATGAAATTCTCTGCAGGATAATTTTAAATGTATTGACAACTTAAAGACAACATATACAGACCATATATTTTAATGATATAAGCTTGATGAGTAACGTTTGTGTTTAGTCTTTTAATTGGTTGTGTATATGTCTGTGTTTGGATGTTTGCATCGAGGCACATACATACACAAAGCTTGTTAAAAGCATTGACAGACCATCTATGATAGACCATCTGTTACTTTTAAGAGAAAGGGGCAGTTAATAAAAGATTTTTCTTCATCCCGCTCCTCTGTTCATGGAATATATGTTATGATGTCTCAGATTTCAGCTCATGTTTTGTGTAAATTTGTGTGCAAAGTAAGGTGATTGAAAATAAATCACGAGACAAGACAATAACACAGGAACATTCCTCAGGGAAGACGGATACTTAAACCTTTATGGATCCTGGACAGTCTCACGAAGAAAACACAAGCCATGTTTAGATGGTTTGAAGATATAATTAGAAAATGTTTCCGCATACTATCAACTCAGCCAGGATTTGTAGGCAAAGGGCATTTCTGATGCATTTCCCTCTGTCTAGCGTACAATCCAAAAGTCAATTTCCAAATTTTTAATCTCAAAAGTGAATTATGCACCACTGCTAAGGCCTTTTCTCGCAGATCCATCTCAGACTAGTTGTACAAGGCAAATCATTCCAGTTCTTTAAACCGTTCTCCCCAGTTCCGAGATGAGCACAGTCCTCTTCCAGCAGTTTTTGATCCCTGCCACCGTTATCAGGCTGTTCACCCCTCCAGTACCTAACAGATCAAAAGCAGGACGATAATGACATCGTTACTGCTGATCATGAACATGGTCTGTTATTCGTGCTATTCAACAGGAAATGCTACCAAGAATTGAACAGTGAGGCTCACAGGGCTGGTGGGATATGCACCTGCGTCAGTATCAGTATTTTTCACAAAGGGTCAAATAACTGTGTTAAACTGGACCGACACATTTAATCACATTTTCTGCAAAATGTAAAAATAGTGCTTCAGGTTGACAATTGCTGCTGCAATACCTGCTTCAATAAACATTACACCTCCTCTCAGATTTACAAAAGGGTAAAAGGGCTCTTGCATTTCATTAGAAGTTTTCTTGACCCAATATGACACTATGGACCTTCATTGTAACACCGTATTTCTCAATAGCAAGTCAAAGAAACAGCCTGGTATGACTTACTAACGGCAACAATGGGAATAAATCAAACTGCCCCCTAGATCTTAACAATGAACACTTTCTTTCCATAAACCGGACTTAATAAAAACAAGGAAACATATAGGAAAACATGTACCTCATCCAGGCTCAATAATCAACTAACTGTGACTTGCTGTGCCACCAGGCAGACAAAAAAAATAAGAAATAAAATGAATAAACGAATAAAGCTTTGAAACACTCAAGGCTCTGGTGATGCTTTCGTATTATCTTGAATGCATCCTAGTCATGGTAAACACCTTATGCACTACTGGACCAACATTCTCTATTTTTAAAAATATTTATACACAGAAACTACAAAAAATAAATTCTTTTTCGTTTTCCTTTTAAACATGTCTTGAGCTACCTAACTATCAAAACTTTATCAAAACTTACAAAGTAAAAAATATAATCTGGAAATACGGTATTTACATTTTGAGTTGTGCCAGCTGTCGACATCTTTAAAGCCTCACAGATCACAGATGATCATGCTCATGATGACACGACTGGAGGTGGCGGATACGTCCTAATTAAAAGTACCATAGCACCATCTGGTGGTATTACTGGGTAAAACATATTTTAACAAAGTGGTGGAGTTGTTGGTTGCATTTCATTTGCTGTATTCTGAAAGTGAAAACGAAACTTAAACTGAAATTGAACTTTAGCTCCTGTGATTACGCTGAATTCTGTTATTTCCAATCCCGATAATCACCAAAACAAATAAATAAATACAGAAGTATCCGTGTTACTGTGTCTTTCCACCATTCTGCCTTACTGTTGAGACAGTGGAGCTTCATCAACCCATATCCAGGTTCCCTCCTTGACTCTGTCGGTCAAACCAATCCAGGCCTGAGTTTCCCCCCTGGTGAGGCCATACAGGAACATCTGTTCAGTAAAGATACAGGAAGGTTGCAGAATTTATATTTTAGTTTTAACTATTCGATGGGGGTATATATGATATACTATGGAATTTTGGACAGACATTTAAGGTGAAAAGAGGATGAATTCTTATGACTAAGCTCAGCCTCTGACTTTGTCACCATAAGGTTGATATTTATATTGTTAGTGCAACTCTATTTCTGCGCAACTCTTTAATTAGTTTCTATGAAAATTAAAGCAGATATTCAAGGTCCCCAGAGGCTAGATTCTAATGTCTTTGATTATTATTCTTTTCCCATAGCGCCACCAGCAGGTCCTCTCCAATGACTCAGTATCTACGACATGGATTGGTACAAAATTTGGTTCAGACATTTAGACTGCCCTGCAGAAGTAGCTCTGTTCAGAGGGCGTATTGTAACCTCCCGTCTTGTAAACTCAACAACGGCTGAAGCTCTTGGCAAGCGTCCATTATCACCACCACCAGCTCCCAGAGAAAAGCAGTGTTTGGTGGCAGAGAAAACTTACAAATAGCATCTTTAATGGTTTCCATTTCATGCGTTTTAAGGACTTTGGTGACTCTCTGACTTTTCCTGTAGTCCCCATGAAACCCAAACCTTTAATTTCTTATTTCAACAGGATTGTTGTGAACTGTTTCACATATGCTCATCTTCCCCAGAAGATAAAGTTTAATAACCCATGACATTCCAACGAAACCTCTGCTGTATTATGTGTTTTGTGGTAATGAGCAAATGTTAGCATGCTAACATGCTAAACAAACATAATGATGGTGGAAACGTTTAAGTCAAGTGCAGCCTCGCAGAGCCGATATCGTGGCCACAAAGTCTCAGTCTTGTTTGGAACTCTGGGGGACAATATGTCTACATGAAACATATAGGAGGCAATAAACATTTATCTGTGCACAAATGTTAAACAAACACATATATATATGCAGTACCTGCTCTTCAGGACTCTCTATGACCACCAGGTCGGCCCCTTGTTTTCTGCACTCTTGTCTGCCTCTTTCCCAGGATCCAGACTCGACGGAGAGGTGATAACAACTGCCACAAGTGAACATCGTCCATCCCGCTGGACAGGTTCTATCTGACAAATACAACCAGAGACATGGGGGCAGGTCTGGTTAGGCCACAGTTACAGTCTTAGCTTTAAAAAAAGAAACATGCAACTTCAGCACAGGATTGGTTCCCAAACATTTGCGATATATGGGCAGGTTCGTAAGTATTTGGACGGTGACCCAATTTTCGCAATTTTCTCTCTGTACGCTGTCACAATGGATCTGAAACAAACGAATCAAGATGGGATTGAAGTGCAGACATTCAACATTAATATAGTTTGTTTAACAAAAATATTACATTAACTGTTTAGGAATTATCGCCATTTTTTTACATTGTCCCACGTTTTCAGCATCTGGGAAGTTATTCGACTAACCATTAAAATTACACCACCTCCACCATGTCTAACAGATGATGTGGTGGCTTTGGATCATGAGCCGTTCCTTTCCTTCTCGTTAATCTTCTCTTCCCACCAATCTTGTACAAATTCATCTTGGTTTCATCTTGTCCCCATGAATCTTGTTCCAGAACTGTTCAGGCTTTTATAGAGGTTTTCTGCCAAAGTCTAATCCGCTTTTCTGTTTTTGAATGATACCTTTGGACCGCGCCTTGTGGTAAACCCTCTCTATTGACATTCATGAAGGTGTCTCTTGATTGTAGACTTTGACAATGATACACTTACCTACTGGAGAGTGTTCATGACCTGACTAGATGTTGTGAAGGGTTTTTACTTCACCAAGGGAAGAATTCTGTAATCATCCAATTTAGTCATTTTCCATGGTCTTCCTGGCCTTTTGTTGTTGCTGAGCTTGCTAGTTCATGCCTTCTTTTTGAGAATGTACTGGATTGTTGATTTGGCCACTGCCATCTGCCTGATAGGTTCATTTTTTCAGCCTAATGACAGCCTCGCTCATATGCCTCTACTACCAAATGCAAATTCAACACTTGGAGTCAACTCCAGACCTCAGTTCAGTCTTAAAGATAAATGGGGAAAAGATTTGTTTCGACTGTGGTTTCTGACACGGGTGATAATTTCAGGAAGTGCTGCATCAGTGAGTCATTTATTAAACCTGTACACTTTCTGCTGTGATCAGTCTGAATATCTGCTGTGGTCAGGATCTGTTGTGCACATATTTGACAACACGTGCCTCTTGTTCCATATTTTGCAGAACCGAGTCCATCTATTTTTAATGTCATCACATTGCTCTGGTGGCTGAGAAGGTTTGTGTGCACAGAGGAAGAG
This sequence comes from Istiophorus platypterus, assembly GCA_016859345.1. Lineage (NCBI taxonomy): Eukaryota > Metazoa > Chordata > Actinopteri > Istiophoriformes > Istiophoridae > Istiophorus > Istiophorus platypterus. Next base: position 4,434,987 of record CM029122.1, on the reverse strand, counting down.
CTTCAAATTAGCTGATTGTAGAAGGGTTGTGCAGCAGAAATATCACATCCTCTGTTTTTACTTCCCCCTTCGTAGTTCTCGGGTGCTGTCCTGCACTGTATGTGTAGCGGCCACAGATGCGACACACTGGGCTCCGACTCACAGTTCAGTTCCTTATTTACTTCCGGAAGGCTGGTATTCAGTCGGTCCCTTTGTTCAGTCAGGGAAGAAACCTTGGCCTGAAGACGCTCGGTCAGGTTTGCTCTGACGGCAGAGAGTTCTGCAGCCGATCGCTGTACAGAGTCATAATCTGGAGAAAAAATCAAGACACCTTTCTGTTTATTACAGAATCCTAGAGCCAGATATCAACTAAAAACAAGCACAATCCTGTTTGGAAGAAATGTGTTTCTATGGGACCCATTTTTGGATTATTACCAATTACAATTGTGTTTTTGAAGTCAACCTACTTTTGTGCCACTCCTCTAATACTCATACAGATATGCTGCCTTAGCTGCTTGAATTTGCACTTTTACCTTCTTTGAAAAGGGTCATGGTACATAAAAAAAATCAGTGCCAAATCTTTTTAAATGACACTTTTCAGTTAAAAAGCTTCTCCGAGTTCCAAAACAAGATAAAAGAGGAACATGAGAAACAGCCACAGAAGAAGAAACCAACTGAAGCTGACAATGAGAAGCATAAAGGCAGATGGACACCAAATAATTGAAAAATGATAAATAGAGGCTAATCCTAAAACCATCACTCCGATTTCTGTGTGAACCAGACTCACAGTGGATGCCGAGGCCGATGAACCCCATCAACAGGAAGACACTCAGCAGGCCCAGAAAAAGAACAACAGCCCCATGAAATCGATTCTCCGAATTCCTGAGACCTGAACAGAGAAACGACCAGTTGATGCAAAAAGAAAAAATAAAATTATACAGCAGCAACAGATTTGTACTCAGCTCAGCCTGTAACACTCCTGCTCGGGACATTTTTTACCTGTCTGTTTTGTCGTAGACTTTTGGTTGACATATTTGGCAGGTTCGATATTGACATAGATTTCCTCCATTTTTCATGATGTGGGCAGCTGTCAGAGAGAGTGTCAGCTCTGCACTGCAGCTCTTGTCAATGCTCAAATGTTTGTGACTTTGAATTTAAAAATACTTCTGAGGAAGTCACAAGTTTCAAATGTGGTTAGAAAAAACAGTTCCTTGATGTAAGAGAGGCCAGTCTTGAGGCCACAGTGAGGTAGAGATTAATCACATTACATCTATCTATCTATCTATCTATCTATCTATCTATCTATCTATCTATCTATCTATCTATCTATCTATCTATCTATCTATCTATCTATCCATCTATACATCTATCTTTTATTCATGAGAATAAAAAGAGCAGAAAACTAAATTCACAAAGAAACAATAAGGAACATAATTACCCCCCCAATGATGACACCACAACAGCACTTTCACTTTCATTCATATGATTTGATTTTACCCTGCTAAAAACGTAATAGCTACAGTGAAAAAAAATCTCTCTTTCTCTCTCTGTCTATATATATATATATATATATATATATATATATATATGATAAATAACTTTTTATAACTAAATGACCTTCTTCAAATGATTATTCATCCATCCATGGATGTACATTCTGTGTATCCACCCTGATCCTCACCCTCAAGAGGCTCTGTAGCAACTGTGCCTTCGGTCACTAAAAGAGAGCAGTCGTAACACACTTGGCCACAAGAGGTCCCCTTTAGATACAGATAAACATGCTGCAGGTTGTCGGCATCTGGAAAAGCCATTAGCTGGAGAAAATTAATATCAATAGTTTCTCTCCAAAATGCCTGTGGATGCTTTATTCTATCTTGTTCACGTCTGAGAAAATGCGGTGCGGTGTGCAGGAGCGTGAGGCGGCACGTCACCTGTACGTGCATCGGAATTTCCTCCACCTGACGGCAGCAGCTGACCCGCCATCCACCTGTGGAGAAGGGGGGACATGGAGTGAACGCTCTGTGCAGAGGGAACCACTGTGCATGAGGACGGACAGATGAGACAAAGTGTATTGGACACGTATTAGTATAGAGATCATGGTAATAGACGGAAGAAGGGACATAAAGACATTGTAGAAAAAGAACAGACTTTCAAAGAACTTTTCATTCGGCTCATGATTACAGAAAATCCATAAAAGAAATGTCCAACACAGTATCAACTATCACCATGACAAAGAACATTGTGTGAAATGAGAAACCCGTTGACAGCAAATACAGCAAACACTTCCTGAACAACTTTATTTTTATTTATTTACTTATTTTTTAGAAATGTTCCTCTTGATGATGCAGCATTAAAGCTGTTGTTTGTGCGACGGTCACGGACTTTATAGACTCGCTCTGTAAAACCAACATCAGGCAAGAGAAACACAGTTGTCCGCATCTGCTTCCCTTTAAAGCTGCGTGATTACAAGTTCACCAAAGTGCCGCACAAATTTTCAAGGCAAGATTCGAAATTAACTGGGCAAGAACAGTACTAATGCAGCAGCATCATTTTAGTAGCTGTTACAGACTTTTCACTTTAAGATACAAAGAGCAGGACATTATGAAAGAATTAAACAATTAAAAAATGGCCTTTATGGCAGCACTTATAGGTAGTTTTTTTTTTTAATTATTATCATTAACGCTACCAATTCTAAAGGGGAGGCTTTTCCATGATGAGCAAAAGCCAACAGCTGTGTCTCAGGGGATCTCAAAGACCTGGAGGAGATTTAATGGTTTAAAAGGTCAAACAGAAGACTATATAATTAAAAAAATCAGAAGAGGTGAGAGCAGTGGCATTTTGAATGAGCCGCAGTCAGGATGAAGAAGACCCACTGACACAAGCTTTAGAGGAAGCACAGCAGGACTGGAATTACGTGTGATCACTTTCTTTTTTTCTTTTTGAGTCATTAATTATTTCGCTGCTGATAAAGGAAAGGAAAAAGGTGCCTTTCACTGTACCCACAAACACACACCCACACACAAATTCATGTCTAAATTGATGCAAACTGACTATATATATATAGAGGTGAGAGTAGGATCTAACTGCGTCAAATGAGCATTTTCCATGGGTCGCTGAGGATCACTTCTATATATATACGCCACTCTGGTTGCTTCTGACCTTTATGTAAAAGCGACCCCCACTCAGAAACCCATGCCTGAAGAGCTTTCACTCTGTTCGTACAAACTGCAAAGCCTGTCCAGCTCCTCGGTCATACCGATGAGGCTGGCATTCAGCATGTCCCTGTCTTCAGTCAGGGAGGAGAGCTTTTCATCACAGGCCGGGAGATCTGCAGCCCTGTCACTCACTGAAATAAATCGAGACGCATGTTTCTGAAATGCAGAACACTTCCTGCACTCACCCCGGGACTAACAAAGCGTCGGGGCGAGTTCATCTGTCTTTTCTGGTCGAAAGCCTAAGTACTTTCTGATTTTGTATTCACAAAACAAGCGCTTCATGAGGTCAAGGTTTGACTTTTTTTCTGTGGTACTCAAAACGGATTTAAAAAGTGCTTTTAAATGACGACAGGAAAGGAAAAAGTTGTAAAAAGCAAAGAAGAAAAGACTTTGATGGCAAAAGGGCACTTGGTTGAAAGAGCTGCATCCCTCCAGAGCAGAGTAGCGTTGCCGTAAATCAATCTCAAACTAATATTAATTCAGGAGAAGCAGACTCACGGTGGACTTCGAGGCTGATGAGCCCGACCACCAGGTAAACCCCCAGCAGAATCAGAAAGAGAACGCCGCCTCCTTGAAATCCGGGCTTGTAGCTCCCGAGACCTGAACTTGTCCATCTAGCCACAGCTCGGTTTGTCAGCCTCTGTCCGTTTCCTTCTCACCTGTCTGGTTTGTTGAGGGTTTTGCGTCCACAGTCTCAAATTGTTCAAGGTTGCAGCAGTTGGTTGCATTTTGGTTGCATCTCCTTTCACATTTCTATGTCAGGGGGAGTTATGGGTTTCAGAGGCAATGATACAAATTTCTAAACTAATCCACCAATGACACAATGTGTTCTGCATCTGTGTCACGGTGTGCTCATGAAAAGATACAGAAGTTTTTTTGGTCATTTCAATTCATAGCTCAAGAGAATTTTTAATGAAATATACGAAATACACTGCATAGATGCTAGTTTCAAGATTTTTTTTCAATGCACTATTCAATTTGATAATGGGAAACCAACGGGACCATTATTTTTTCCATCATTTTTTTGTGTTCTAAGTGTTAATTAATGTTGAATTAATATTTATAATTATAGATAGTAGTTATATTGTGTGATAGATATTTTTCTCCAAAAACTAGAGGTGTAAAGGCTAAAAAAAATACATTCTCCCTGCTCTCTGAAAAATTAAGGATTAATCATCAACTTATTAATGTCAGATTGGCTATTATTACATTCTAAAGAGATCTGTAGTGCAACATTTGGTACAGACACTTCTTATGATGCAATTATTTGCCCGGGTCAAAATTGACCTGGACCATATGGTGAAGGCATGAAATATTAACAATGTATAGGGGTTAATTGTGAAATATCTCAACATCTACAAGATGGATTTGCTCCTCAGACGTTCATGTTCCCCAGACGACAAATCCCAATAGCTTTGGTGACCCCCCGACTTTTCCTTTACCACAGGCATAAGGTTGATGTTGTGGCTCAGTGGCTTCTCAACACCTGCTAGATGGGTTGACACAATTTTCGGCCCGGACATTAATGTCCCCCGCAGGGTGACCCATGGTGCCCCCCCCCCCGACTTTTCAAACCTCACGGAGCCTCTGGAGCGAGTGTTGTGAGGCTAAGATCTAATCCAATCTGCTAGTTAAACACATGATGTTAATTAGATATACATCAACCTAATGACCCATGAGGTATAACAACATACTCTTGTTTTGGAAGGTTTAATAAAAGGAGATCATCTTTGAACTAGGAAACAAAGAGGGTCTTAAAGCTACCCCTCCCACCAGCTGTGTGAAGGGCAAGCAAAAGAAAATAAGAGGTTTCCTCCTGATTTATTTCAGTACAATGGTAAACGACATTAGGGCATGTGAAGAACATATTGAAAGAAAAGACTTTAATTATTATTTTTTTATGATAGCATGCAAAAGCAGGAACAATATCAACTGTAATAAAGAACACGAGTGACACTGACCGATTACCAAAGTACAGGTATAGATGCAGAATGCTTCCGTCAGCTGTGGATCCGAAACACACATCAGTGTCAGGAGGGTGTAAAATTAAGAGGAAAAGAAAAAAACTGAGAAGTGACAAAGCAGCCTGCTTATCTTAAAGCAGCAGTTTGTTCAAGCTCTCCTCAAGCAGAGTCTTATCAACAAACAACAGCATTTTTAAAGCTGCTTTTCTTCTCAGATATTTGAAACAGATGTGATGTGTGTCTGCAGCGAACTCCAGACTAAGCCCCAACAAGATAGACAATGACATCCATTCCATCGTGAGCGCCGATTGGATCTTATTTAATATGCATCACTGCACCGACGCTTGCTATAGGTACCGTCAATGCTTGTTTGTATTTTTTTTTTTAACTTCTATCCTGCAATAAACTAAGAAAGGCTGTTGTGCCCTAAGGCGAGTTAATTAGTAAGGCACCTTAAAAAAAAAAACAAAAACAAAAACCCTCCACATGTACATGAACTCAAACCGCGAGCTTACTCAGAGAAACCAGGTTAGGGGCGAAAGTGGGGCAGGTACGGAAAGAGGGGAGAGCAGCGGCCTGCCAAGACCAACGTTCACCAGACCAACGTTCAGCAAGAGCACACACCTGCTAACCGTATGTGATCATCTCATCTTAAACAACACCTTGTCTCCCCGTTAATTGCTTCGTGGTCGCTCCGAATCGCTTCTGAAGCGTCTCGTTGCGGCGTTTTTATCCGTGCTGGACAGAGCCCAGCTGCCTTTCATCACTGCTGGTTAACGTGAGCGCTGCAGCGGAGCGATATCCAGCGCTGCCGCGCTTTGCCGGCCAGACGCTTGTTGCAGAATCCTCAGAGTAAAACGGTTTGCAGAATAAGCTGTGATGTTTCACGATATTCTGTTTCGTTCCGAGAACACAGACAGCCGCTCAGAAAGCTATAGACAATGTCAAGAGGCTCTAATTTCTTTCCGCTCAATACAGGTATTAAAATACTGAGAATTTTTTTTTTTTTCAAGGTTGCATGAAGCTGAGGAGAGATGAAAAATATGAGGTGATGAAGATTTGTGGTTGTGGTGGTGGCAAGAATTTAAAACTACTTTTTGAGCCCATTAATCGGACATGAGGCAGGTCAGTTAACAGATTTCTCCACTATTCCAGCATTATTTTGGAGAAGGGTCCGATATTCAGCGGGAACAGACTCGGTCAAAGTCACCGAGATTTGTTAGGTGATAAAATCTAGTGAGGCAAATCTAGAGTCCCCTATCCAGATTAAGGAATAATCTCATCTCTCATATGGCAAAAAGGATTGAGTCTTCTCCTCATGCTCCCCCAGTCACGTTGGGCTGCTCAGCGGACGGCCAGAGGGGCCGCGGTCCTCTGCAGGTCCAGGCCGCTGAGAGGCGAGAAGCGGGGCAGGCCTTCGTAGCCCAGCAGCTGACGGGTGGAGGAGTCCCAGCTCCAACCGAACTCAAGGCGGCAGTAGACGCATGGGTACTGATGGTCGGCCCAGCGGACCCACGCCACCGCCCTCTTCAGCTCCTCCCACCGCTCAGGCCTGGAGGAAAAGGCAAGTCGTTACCGAAAGAGGCGGCAGCTGTGGGCCCAGTGACAGCAGGGCTAGAAAATTACAACCAATGACGATACTTAGATTGTACCTAAAAAAAAAAAAAAAAAAAAAAAAGGCTGAACCGGGCAAGTTAAGTTTTAAGACGAAATTCAAAATGGACTTAAGAGGGCAACTGAGGTCATGTTCATATAAAGTTCTGGCTCATAGCTTGAATCCTCTTACAGATCATTTCCTCTTTGGATGATACAAACCTTTATGCTTATTGGGTGCAACCCCGCAATAATTATACTGTTTCATCACGCGACTCTAATTCGACCTCAACTGAGCAAAGCTGAGAAAGATTCACTTCATCGGTGCAGAACATCACACTCGTTTTTGGACCTACACGTCCGTGTCCCCTGTGTTGAACAAGTATTTTGCTCACAGTATGCACCTCCAAGCTCAGGCCAACTAGGTGCGTTTTCGCAAATATCGAAAGGTTTTTTATTTCTCTGTCTTTAAGTTGCTGTGTCAGACCTGGGCTGAGCCGAGTCGTCCAGAGAGAAGAGGGTGCGGAGCAGTTTGCCCTCCTCCAGCTTCTCCACCCTCATCAGCTGCAGCACCAGAAGAGTCGCCACCAGCCTCAGGATGTCTGCGTGCGGCCTCACGCCTAATCCACACACACACAAACACACAGAGACACACACACACACACACACACACACACACACACACACACACACACACTTAACATGGGCGGGAACTGGCGAGAGCCGAAGCTTAAATCCTGGTTGTCAGATATGTACCGGTTATTGAAGACAGGCCATTGTGAAGAAAGCTGAGCAGTTTTCACCATTTCACAACTTCACTAATACAGAAGTTTTAAATAAGAACTGGACACCAGGACAATTCTTATAAAGTCTGTTCAAAGCCAACCTGTACAACCTGAACTCATTTGTTTTCCACCACATTTGTAGTTGGCTCTAGTCAGCGATGGCTCTAGTACCTTCTTACTTTGAAGGTTTTTCCCTTCAATATGAAACATTTTAAGCTTTCATTGAGTTTTTTTTAGAAGGGAAATTTAGTAGTTTGTAGTTTGAATGAAAATGTTTTTTTTTCTCAATTCTGATGGCCTGGAACAGGTTGTCAGGTTTCTCACCTAGAGAACAAATGCCCTTGTTTTTCAGGAACACGTTGGCAAAGAGGTCGACATCGACATTTATTAATTCGCCCAGTTCCGTGGTTAACTCCCAGTAGCCCTCCTGCAAAACAAAGACAGAAAACACTATTGGTTTTTTCCAGTGCAAAGTGGTAAGAACGCATCACCGAAACACCTGCGGATCGCTGGGGTAAGTGAGGCTCGGCTATGCACAAGGAAAGGTTGTGGGCAGATAATAGGCAAATAATAGCCCATGGATCAAATCTGACCCTTTAGCATAAATATCCAGCTCCCCGATGGAACCTGAAGTTTACAGGTTTTCCCTAAATGCTGTTGATAACAGTGTAAATTCAAGGCTTGTTTAAATTCAAATAAATGCTGTAAGACCTAGACCTGCCCCTGCATGAAGAGACACACACACATAAACTGTGGCAACGGTGCATCACTCCGAATTCTAATGAGCTTATGCGTGAATAATATAAATAATTTGCCAAATCAGCATTAATATAAGCTGCTGTAAATCTGTTAGCGCTCTCTCAGTAATGGAATGAATACGGATACAATCCTAAAAGAAACTTTTATGATTCCCATCCATTAATTCCAGCACCTCCTGGGAGATCCCGAGATATTCCCAGGCTGGGTAAATACAGAATCTCTCCAGCGTTTTCTGGGTCTATCCCCGGCTCTGGACGGCAGCTGGACGTACCCTGAAGACCTCCAATGGGAGGAACCCATGAGACATAGTAATGAGATGCCCCAGCCACCTCACCTGGCTCCTTCGACAAAGGAGCAGTGGATCTACTTCGAGCTCACCGTGGATGTCAGAGCCCCTTATCTTATCTTTAAGGCTGAGCTCAGCCACCCCACAGAGGAAACTCATTTCAGCCGCTTGTATCTGCAATCAGTTATTACCCGAAGCCCATGACCACAGGTGAGGGGCAAAACGTAGCTCAACTGGTAAATCGAAAGCTTTTCTACTGATGTTGCAGTGATCTTCACGCGTGAGCAAGACCCCTATAGACTTAAACTCCATCACTTTGGCCACAAACTCCTTCGCTACACCGAAGGGAGGGAAATCCGGTCAATGAAGATCACTACCAGGTGACAAGGGACAGCTCTGGTGGAGGCGAACACCCACCAGGGGTATTCTTAAGAAAAATTCCATGGTTCAATCTACTTGCAGACCCCTGACTGAGATTATTGACAGATTCTCAACAGCTCTAGCCAGATAATAAATTGCAAATGCATGGATGCATGCATGCATGTTGAGGCAAAATGCAACTACTGCAAGTTGCCTCGGACAAATCCTTTGCTAAACCCTTCACTTCCTGCTTTCTTACAGTGCAGATGCTTTGCCGCTTGCTCTCACCTCTGCTTCATTTTTCTTCAGATATTTTTGACTTTCTGCTGCAAGAAAATACAAGCAGCAGCTGCTGAATACTGAAAAATCGCTGGGACTATAATTTTCGTGGACTTTTGCCAATGTTTTTAATTGTATCTTATAACTAGATGAAGGGCCTCTCTGTCCGTAGATTTTCAAATTGTCTTCAAACCCGACAGAATTGGCAGAGTGCAAGCGACTGAATGAAATGATAATGCTGCTTGCAAAGAGGATTGATACACTAAAGCAAATAAAGGAAAGCGAGCAATTCATTGACTCTGTCGCAGCCACTGTTAACCTGCAAACTACCGGACAGATACAGACTTCCACACTTCAAATGTAGAACATCCTGATGTGGATTTAACCGACACAATCCCCTGGATATGTCCTTCTGAGAACGGATCAGCCGCTTAAGGTCTAAAGATTTATGCCAACATAGCTAGCAGACCTGGATTAGGCGCACTGGCTGCTACCCAGGTTGCTGCAGCCACTTCTTACCGGCGGCGCAGGCGGGCGAAGCCAAGGACTCGACAAACTCTGGGGACATCAAATCCTGCTTGACAGAGGAAAGGCCAATGGGGGGATTAATAGGACAGAGCCATGGCTCCCTGCGCAACAGGTACGAGCCACTGACTTCACCCAGCAGAACAAGACACACTGCTGATATCAATGCAAAGGCTAATCAGGCCCAGGGTTTAGCCCTGAAGCTAACGCTCAATCCAGGGATGAAATAAAAAAAGGATCCCCAGAGCCACTGTTAGCAACGCTAACCCCACACCTGAGCCAGATGTCATAACCAGACCGGCTAAAACTGAAAATGTGTGCTCAGACAACGCATCCGTCAAAAGAACTGGCAGAAGTTGGGCCAACTGTTTTAACCACGTAGTCAACCACAATGCATCTGCAGCTGCATCTTCTTAGTCCAAACTTATACTCAGAAGTGACACTTGTACAGCAACAATGCTTGAGGCCTGTCCTCACGATGACAATTTTAATAAAAAGGAGAGGAAGAGGGGTTGCAGCTATCTTCTCCTCACAGCTTGTATTCAACGTCATTGAACTGGCGGAATTTACGTCGGTGGATTATCTTGCTATTGAACTCAAAGCAGACTCTCTTTGTCACATTGTACGAGCCGCCTGAACACTCGCCAGGGGTTGAAAAGGGTTTCTCCGAGCTGATCACTCTGTGTTACCAGCCAGGATAAGGCGATATCCATTTAAATAAAAGAAACGACTCTAAAACTATACAGCTCATACATTTACCAAACAGCATGTAATCTCATTGGCATGGTAATACTCTAGACTTACTGAGAACAATGTTAATGTTAATGTTTCAGTAACTGAACTGCCTGACATATCCTTAGCTAGAACTTAAAGGGAATTAATGTTTGTAAAGAGGCTTCTAGATGACATATGAATGCTCCACTGGAGGTCGAGAAGAGGTCGATCAACAAATAAAGCAGCCTGTAACAGAGCAGTAACGCATGGCAAGGAAGGAGTTCTCCACTAAGCCTAGAACAGAGAACGAAGTTTCACTTCTTATCCTTTTAGACTTAGGATTGGAGTTTGATACGATCGACCACGATATCCTGGTCTTTCTGACTTTGTGTTAAAGGGATTCAAAACTTACAACAAAGGGAGAAAGTTTTATGTCAGTTGTGGAGATCATGTGTCTGAGGATCATCATCATCATCATCATCATCATCTTTACATGTATGTGATATAATCTAATGTTACAAATGTTATATACTATTGACTGAAAGCGCTTGCAGGTAGACTGTAAGAAACAAATCTTGAAAGGCATGAAATGTATTGAAATATCTTTAAAAAAATAAAAATAAAAAAGCAGTTAGCCAGCCTACACATTATTATGTCCCTGGAAGTTGCTATACCTGAATAAAATGCCATCATGATTTATATTTGTATTTTTCAGCGAGGTTTGGTGTCATCTTTACACTGGCAACATTGAAGAAGATCCAATAAAATTCTAAACTTTCTTACCGAATGCTGCATCTGGAAGATCTTTGTCCATTTCAGCTTCAGTACTTCGGGATCTGTTGACTTTCTCCTGAAATAACATGCTCACAGTGAATACTGATAATAGCGTGACAGCTGTTGGATATTAAACACACATATAAATCCAGAAACGTAAACATAAGCACACACTTATGCTGATTTTCTCTTCTGTCCACAGGCATAAAAGACCACACACATACAGTCAGTGCGCACACTCTTACGAACACCTATGCACCTGCTTATACCTGCAATTATCAGCCAATCAGAATGGTGCCAAAAATAAGAAACATCCAGTGAGCGAGAGATCTCCGGGCGGAAACGTCTTGTTGATGATCAAGGTCATAGTAGAACGGTCGGACTGGTTGGAGACGGCAGAAATGCTACGGTCACTCAGATAACCCGTCTTTATAACTGTGGTGAGCAGAAAAGCATCTAAGGATGAAAAACCGGTCGAAGCTTAAGGTGGATGGACCACGACAGCAGAAGAGAACGTCGCGTTCCACTCCTGTCATGAGAAAAGATACCTGAGGCTGCAGTGGGCACAGGCACCAGAGCTGGACAGGTGAAGACTGGTCTGATGGAGATCTGGATTATGCTGAGAATTTGGAGTCAAAAGCCTGAATCAATGGACCCGACCTGTCTTGTGTCAACAGCCCAGGTGTGGAGAAGGTTTTCTTCCCCACTTTGAATCCCTTATCACCAATTATGTTTGAGAGCCACAACCTAAGTGTTGCTGCTGTCTATGTGCATCCCGTTATGGCCACAATTTACCATCTTTTAATGGATTCCTACAGTATTACTATGCACCATGTCACAAAGCAGGAGTCGGACATGACTTCAGTGACCTCCCTAGTTGGCAGATCGGAATCCAGGAGAAACACCTTTGGGATGTGCTAGAACTTGGTGATTGGCAGGATGAACATGCAGCTGACAGATCTGCAGGAAGTATGTGATGCAAATCGTGTCAACATGGACCAGAATCTCAGTGGAAATGTTCCAACATCCTGGGGAATTAATGCCACGAAGAAACTGAGGCTGCTTGAGAGCAAAGGGAAGTTCTACCGAGTGGTGTTCCTAATAAAGTGCTCGCTGTGTGTATATATAGAACATAACAAATAACTTTCAGTCCACCAGTCAGTTATCATACCGGTGATTTACTGTTTTCATGTGTCACCCAGAGCCTTGCCAGCATTAAAATAAGTATTTTGGCAACAATTGTTTTACAAGAATTATTATCAGGATTCTCTAAATTGAAGCATATCTTAAAAATAATAATTGTTACAGGACTCACTCAAAGGTGTGATGAACTGGTAAAGACTGAGGAAGAGCGTGCCTCTTGTCTCGTCGCCTGAAGACAGGAGCTGGTTCTGATGTCGTTAGACGGTGACCTGAACGTGCCCTAACCTTAACATGCTGAGGTGCACTTTCAACAGGTGCAGCTTCGCCATGTTCCAATTCTTTCCTGAGAGGAAAAACTCCACGCAAGGACTCTGTAGACAAGAACATTCCTCCTGGGGGTTGAGCCTGAGGCAGAGGGGGGCCTGGTGCCTCTGAAAACTCCTCTCTGACTTCAGAGCCAGCGAAACAAAAGCTTGATGTTCTGCTTTTCAAACTCACCAAAGAGCAGATTTCAAAGCCTTCTCTACGAGCTGGTTTCACCGAGCCTACAGGGGCTTCATTTGCAAAAGGCAAATCTGATTTTGCAGCACTCTCTGGAGCAAGTGCATGTCCATCTAGGTAGGACTTGGTAGCAGAGTAACTCTCTTCCAGTCGGTTCCGACACGTATCCAACTCAGGCCCCTTGGCACGACTCACGGCTGGTCGATCAACGGTAGTTACTGGTAAAGAGGAAAGTTTACGAGATGCTGCCATTCGTCCCCTGACAGCTTGTAGATGGTTCGAAACCACTTTACTTTTTACGAGACGTTTGTGTTTCTCCACAGGCTGAGGGAATGGAGGTTGCCTGCATTGAAGGACAGAGTGACTCATGGGTTCAAGAGGAGAAGTTGGGCAACGGGGAGGAAAAGGAGGTGGATCAAACTGGTGGGACTGAGGGTAAATGAAGGCAGGTGAAGGTGGAGGTGGAGGTGGAGGTGGAGGTGGAGGGATCGAAGAGGCTAGTGAAGAACCGCACAATGGATCAGGTGGGGGAGGCTGAGGGGCAGCACAGGGAACTAGCCCTCCATCAGTGTAAGGCAGGAAATCTTCATCTGCACAGCAAAGGTATTTCATCTCCTCATGCTTCTCCGCTGGGGACCTCATGCCCTCTCCCCCTGTTTTGGCCTTTTTGAAACCAACGCCCAGCAGGCTCCTTGTGGGGGGAGCTGCCGAAGAGGAAATCTACAAAAGGAGAGAAATGAAGAAAACCAAAAATGAGTCGACTTCTTTTAACTCTCAAATTAAACCGAACTACTACACTATGAAGCTCGTGTTCGTTTGTTCTTTAAACAACAAAAAAAGTTCATTGTAGTTTACACAAAGATATTCTATCAAAACAGGTTGTTTTTTTCATGTTACCTGACCTCATTGTCAACAAGTCCTAAGGAGGTTCCACAGCCTGCCCCTGCTTTCACGTTAAATTGTGTTTCTTGTGAAACAAATGCAGGTAGAACTGACTTAATATTGTCAGCAGCTTTATACACCAACATCAGAGCAGTGTCCATTGCTCAGCTCTAAAAATGAATATGTTTGTGATCCCACACAAGGATATGTGATGCTCATTTAGGATTTATTAAGATCGTTAGTTTGTTTTCACACTGTCAATGCATTAAAAACAGCAGCTTCGTCTAAAATAAGCATGTGTGGTTCCCCCAAAACAGCAACTGTGCAGCTGCAGTTTATGCATGAAGGGACCAACCGTTGGTTGATAATCTGGAGAGAATGAGGCCCCTTGCATACATAGATCATCCGATCCAGGGGCGCAAAGCTCCTACAACAGAGGAAAATGCAGGATTAGTAAATCCCAACAGATTAATCCGCTCTTCCCCTCTGATTAAACCATACAGTGTGATGCTACCTCGAAAAAATCAACAAAACACTCTTCTTCCTCATCCTCCTGCTTTCCACTATCCTGAGGAAAAACCCAGCTGATGTAGGGGAGGAAGTCCACATCTTCTTCTGCAATCAGCTTTTGGATGTCTGTGGAACCCTCCTCTGATTGTTCTGCATCCTAAAAAAACAAAAACAAAACAAGGTAGGTGAGTCTGGGTTGGTTGGGAGCAACAAAAAAACGATGTGATAAAACCTTGAAAATCCTGTGTGGGTTGGGCCGGTGGCCTCGGGCAGCCACAAGGAGCGAATAGGAATAACAGAATGAACGTTAAAAAGGCCAAAAATGGCACCGACCCTTTCCTCAATGGCCACAAAGCTGGTGAACTGGGACAGGATGGAGAACTCTTTGCTCAGCTCGATGATGAAGGACTTCAACTCCGCTTTCTTCCCCTGGGAAAGCAGGAAAAAAGTCCACATCAACAGGTGGAGCTCAGACCGGACGTCTAAAACCGAGGCGGGCTGCCTTTGGTTTCACCCAACGACCCGTGGAAACGCACCTCATGCTCAGCCTCGTTGGCATCCAGGCTTCCGTCTTCATAGTCCCTGATGAGGGCCCTTGCGGTGAGCTTGTGAAGAAACTGAACACACACACGCACATCCGTACACATTATGATCACCACCTCATCATCTTCATGGCAACGACAACCACCACCCACCTGCAGCAGTATACGATGTTTGAGAGTGAGTGTGCGCAGGCTTACCGTCCCTTTAGTCTTCTGCAGCTCACTGGTTGACACCATGGTTTTGAACTCCTGACCACACAGGTTTCCAAGGAGGGTTGCCTGTATATAATAACAACACAACATTTGAGTAATTTATCAAGGCAACAGGCCAAATACTGTATTTGCTGGCTTATAAATATGATGTGTGAACATTATTGCACATTTAATTTCATTATGTTTTTTGGAATTGGTTGAAGAAAACAAGCAAATCTGAAGATGTCACATTGAGCCCAGGGAAATCACAGTGGGCGTTTTTCACTCGTTCTTCGAGATCTTACGGACGAAACAATGCGTTTCAATGCTGCGTTTCACTTAGCAGTGTGTGTAGAGGGTACCTGAGTGCAGTGTGGCACAAAGCCGTAAACCAGGGTGTGACAGTCACCGAACAGAGCCGGCAGCTGCTTGGGGGCTTGCACAGGAGTCGGCGCTGTGGGGTTGAACTGCTGCCACTTCACCGACACCGAGCTGCAGCCGGGATTTGTCATGCGCTTCACCTGACATGCCGCCTGGGGCCGAAAGCGATAAAATACCAGTGGTTACTTCGTCCTGTGTGAGGTTATATTTGTTACATTTATAAGACGTGATTGATGCAGTAGAAATGCATCAGGACAGGAAAGAAGCCTCTTGGGGGAAATGCGTCGAGTCTTTAGCCTTGTTGGATGAACTATGCCGGTATATCCCCTGGGATGAAGCTGAATGTGTGAAATGTGTCCACAGGTGAAAAAAATGTCATATTTCCAGAAAGAGAATGAATGTGGCAAGTAAGGATCGCACTGACCTGCTCTTCATTTGTAGGTACAAACATCTAAAAATGGCCTAGTTAGAACCTTTTGAACCATTAAGGTTCTTCATTTAGCTGCATTGGAACTGAGTTAGTTCACATAGTCTATATTTTTCTTCTTATTTTAGTTTATATCTCATAATCTCATATTAGGATTAATAATCAGTATATGTTGGGTGATTGTCAGAGGTCATCTTACCTTCTCTCTCCAGGTGTGTTTCATTTTTTTGTCAAAGAATTCGTAGGCTCCGCCCCCCGCCTGGGCCAGAGCTCTCAGCATGTGCCGATTGGCTGTGGGGCTGAAATGACAAGCGAACATAAACATACACCTAGTTCATTTAGTTCAAAAAATACAAGAGAGTAAAATAAGAAAAGAATCCCTGACGCCCCTCTGTCCTACGTATCCCTCAAACCGTTCACACCTGAGGCCACAGGTGAAGAGGCGGCTGTGCTGAGCGTTGTCCCTGAGCAGCCGCAAGGTGAGATCCGGGTTCTGGATGTGGCCGTCCGACAGCAGCAGCAGGTTCCGGATGCCGCGGGACGGAGGAAGCAGGCTGAGGGCCCGCAGGGGCCGCCACAGCTCGGTGCCGCCGCCTGCTGGAGGGAAGTGCTGGACGGGGGGGTGGGGGGTGGGGATACTGTAAAATCTCGGAAACTGACAGTATCTCTCGACGGGTGAAAAGAATCACAGAAATGTCAAGAAAAATTCTGGCAGTACGGCTTCAAATTCATCACTGCCTCCAGTTACACTGAAACAAAAACCAAACCAACACGACTACAATCCTTTCAGCGGATTTTATGGGAGCTATAAACCGTTTGTTTGAATCTTGGGTCACTTGGTAGCAAGTTAGCAAACCCGACAAAAATATCTAACTATGGACTGCGACAGAGAATTTTTTTTCACCCTGCTGAGACTGTTTGTGTGGCAATACCACAGAGGCAGGTCTGGGGACTCTGGCGGGTGTTTTTTATTTCTGCCGGTGGAGAGATTTTAATCACTGCGGTGCCGTCGCAGTCGTGCTAGGTGCAGTCATAAAAATTTACAGGTTGGTAGCTGAAATCAAAATGAAGGCCGAGGTCCAAGATGGGCGCGGCCCCCCCAGCAAGATGGTCGGAAACGGGGGGGGGGGGGGCACAGGAAAGGGGCCCGTTTAATCAGCTCATCACAACTCACCTTGATGAAGCTCACCGCTGCCTGATGAGCTTCAAAGAGTGGCCGTGCTGTCAGGAACGCCTCCGTGTGACCTGACGCGCAAACACACGGTAAGACTCAGGAAAACGACGATGACTTCCACAGTCTCTCGCTTCTCTAAAAAACATCTGCTATGGTCGTGACCAAGGAGAAACTGGCTGAAGAGGTTTAAACTATAAACAGAGTTTGGTTTGGTAAGAGACAACTTTCGTGTAATAGTTTACTTTCACAGGGTGAAAAGTACCAGTGGGAACAATCTTCATCTAACATATGTAGGAGACTCAGTTCATGTTAGAAGTAGTGCTATGACATTCTTGAATGTAAGCGTATGTAACATATTACCAAAGAAAGGCTGGTTTAATTCCTTTGCTCACAGATTTTGCTGTGCAGTTTTATTCTATCACAAACTAAACTAAACTAATACTTTTCACTCCAATTAATCTTCAAATTTAGCTTCCTCTCTAATGGCAAGACACTTCTGCTTTGTCTTATTTTATCATAACATTTATCACAATATAAATAAAAACCTAAGAGTAAAAAACTGACCTGTGCCAAATAAAATGACATTGATTCTGAGGTTGTGGCCGATGGCTTCGAGGACGTGGAGGGCGATTCTCTGGGCCGTGCGGAGAGACTCTCCCTTCATGGACTCAGACGTGTCCAGCAACAGGACGACCTCGTCAGACAATGAGCTGGAGTTGAGGTCAAAGTCTGGATAGAAAACCAACATGCAGGCCTAGAGAAGAGAGTGATGATGAATATTAAAGAACAGTAGCAGAGTGACATATAGAGAGGAAGTCAGAGAGCGAGACGGACCTGGCTGTCCTTGTCAGGGTGCTTCTCCACCCACATCCTGGGCAGGTGGACCTCAGACAGGGTGACCGACAGGTGGAAACCTTCTGCACCCATGAGCTCTCCTGGCAGCACACTCACTACTGCCTTACAGTCGGTTCTCTGTGGAACCACACACACACACACACACACACACACACACACACACACACACACACACAGAAAGAGAGACTCGTTAAAAAACAGAGAAATGTAGAAAAACAAAAAACCAGGTATATTGTAGTGAAAATGTAACAAGCAGATCTATTTCGATTTAGTTAATTATCACAGATGTACAAATCCTCTGCTGACAGACTTCTCAGTTCACCCAGGAATCACTTCAAGCGCTCGAAGGTTGTACCTCATTGATATGAGTTTACGAAAGAAAAACAGAAAGAGTAAACAATTTTTCACATTATGCAGGTTGTGCTGCAGTTTCAATGTCAAAACTCCAAACATTTTCTAGAACATTTACAATCTTTGCTTGACTTTCAAACTTATAAAACCCAGAGGAAAAAAAACAAACTATTTTTAATGGTTTCATACATTTAAAGATTTTCCTGACTTTTATGTAGGAGGAACTTATTGGCAACCACGTAGCAATGCGCATAATCAAAACATTGGATTTAAAGAAGGTGAAACATCAAAATGACCTTAATCTTGACTTTGTGAGTGATGCACTGCAGGCTGGTGATTTCATAGGGCATCTCGATCGACATGTCCAGGGTGAACTCTCTGAGGGAGAGAAACCACACATTGGCCACACGCTCCAGCTGCACATATTTAAGTGAACAGTATATGAAAAGAAACAAAAAAATAAAACCCTCATAGGGAAGAGAAACTAGAGGGACAAGCCAGAAGTTTTACTCGATCCATGAAAAATCGGAATTTAGTTATTTGTGTGTCAACTAGTCGGCAGATCCACGGTTTCATCCCGATACACATTTAAACATTCAGCACTGACGACTGAATCAGATTTTTTGAAACAAGAATATCAGTATTAAAAATGAAGTTAAACATACATTGCATTAAAATAGTCAAACCACACAATAAAGACGATATAGCACACCTTGCACCTGCTGCCTCATCGGTCACACACACCTTCTCCACAGTGACCTGTTGAGCCAAGGAAAACACACAAACACACAGAAACGAAGGTTAACGGTCATTTCATTTTCAGTGCCGAGACCCTCACATACTACAAGATAACTCAAGCAGGTGAGGGAGAGTTAGTAACAGCAGAGATGGACAGACCCAAGCGTAATGCTGCAACTTTATTAGGCTTGTGCCTCTGGGGCCTCCCGGCAAGGTTCTCCTTACTTGTGTGGTCTGATTGAGTGCCGCGCTCTTCTGCCCTGGAGCCAGACTCCCAGGCAGGGAGAAGAGGATGCTCCCGTCCCTGACGACCGACTCGGACACGAAGGTAACTTTAATGAGGACGGTGGCGCCGGGCGGAAGATTGCCCACACTGATGGTGAACACGTCCTGAAGGGAGCATTAACAGCTATGAGAATAGCTATTGAACATTCTGGTATAATGATCAATTAATCAGAATTAAAGACTGAGTTGAGTGAAGAGGGGCGACATACGGGGGCATCCTGGTCCATGAGATACGCGCCATGGCCTCGCTCGATAGCCAGCTTGTACTCCCGGCGAGCCTTCTCTTTCTCCTTCACCTGAGAACCAAACAGACACAAAAGCAGGGTCACACTGGATCTGATTATAATCACCGAAAAGTCAGGGACTGAGGAGGGGGATGAGCTCTGCGTCAGTTCGGGTCTTTTTCAAGATCCCTGAAAAAGGAACTCATCTGACATCAGGGTCTCCTCTGTTGGCATCACACATCACAAAATGTCAACAAGCAACGCCGATTACAAGAAAAACCCATTACCTGGTATCGCCGTTAGACTTTACAGCTGGTGTGATAAAATAGGTGCGAACTCCCAATGCCAACTTTTTAATCTGGATTTCATAAAACAATGGGCTGTTTCAATTTCAAGTTAAATTTACAGGTGGGGAATTTAAAATATCTTCTAAGCAAACAGCTACATAATGACAAAATAATATGGTAAAGAAACACTTTATTAGATACTTAAGAAAAATACTAACTAGAGGTAAAAAAAAAAAAAAGTCACTAGAGAAATTTGATGAGAAAAGTTAAAATAAGTTACCTTAAAATACCTAAACCCTAAAATAAGTTACCTTTCCCACCACATGTTTCCCATTGATGAAAGCTTCAAATCCACACACGGCTGCAGAATCATCCAGTGGGAAGACATACTTTGCCTCGATGGGCACGGAGCTCATGTTGGTGTATTTCTGGAAAATGATGACCTTCAATAGGAAAAAGAGAAGAGGCTTTCAGGACACGTGGACTCATGAACAACACCCTGTCGGTGCTTTGTTGGAGATGTGGGTGAAATTTTCTGCCTGGTCGTCTGATGTATTCTAGGAGTTTGAATCGAATCGACCCACAGATCAACGGGCTGTCAGCAGCCGAACCCGGAACAGACAAAGAGGAAAGTGGGCTGGTCGTTTCTCTCTTCACCTGGGAGAGCAGATCCACCAGCTTGCACTTCACGTGCACAGCCTGCAGGGGGAGCCGTTGACCAGAACTGTCCAACAGTCCGGCTGTCACATCCTGCAGTGGGTTTTCAAGGATATCAACCCCATCAGCTTCTGAACCGAGCTCTGCAAAAACACACACACATGCACACGCACACACACGTACACACACGCACAGACGTGCACACACACACGCACGCACGCACACACGCACACACACACACACACACACACACACACAGCACACACACACACACACACACACGACAATCATGACAATAAAAGACATATCACAAGATTATATCAAAGCGAACTTTAACAAAGTGCAAGGAAATTTTAATTCATGAAAATGTTTTATGAAATGAACATGAAAATAAGACGTGAGTCCGAACAACTAAATTCTCGTTTATAGATCATAACATTTTACTGCAAGACTCAAAATGCTGCACAAAGTCAAAGTAAAGTTGATTCCATTGCTACGTTATATCGCAACCGGCTTCTAAACTGAAAAGAAATCATGACAATAGACACAAACATTATGGTGTTTAACCTCATCAGATGTCGAGTTGATCTTAACTAACCGCTCACCTTGGTCAGACGGAGGCAGACGGGGCTCAGCAGAGGTGTCGACGGCGGGACTGAACTCTTTCAGCTGGTCTCCCTCCAGGCTGAACTGAACCACGTACTTCAGTTTCACCTGATCAGGACTGTACACCACGTACTCATCATCCTGAGCAGAAGCAGAATCATACATGTACATAGTTATCCGAGTACACGCAGGCATAGGCGTACAGATGTGTCGGGGCTGAGCGATATCAAGCCAAACAGCAACAGCAACATTATGACGACAGTTTGAGGATAACTTCTGCTGCCAAAGGAATTTTACGCATAAGAAAAATTTCACAAATATTAGTCTTGATAAACTGCAACAAAGTCTTGAAGAACAAGAAAAAAAAATGCATATTTTAGCTGTACACACACACATTTACATTACAGCACTTTTTAGCTTCACTAGAGCAAAGTTAAAAAACTTAGCTTTTTGTTCACATTGCAATGCCGAAGCAGTGGTCCAAATCAGACTTAAAAATCTTCACACCGTCATGATATACAACCGATCCGTGTCCCATGTTAGGCATGAAGCTCAGATTAGAGACTGGTCATTTACAGGTCTGTCCATTTATCTATCTTTCTGTCTCTATCAATGCACAGACACGCTCCTACCTCGAACTCAGAGGGCGTTTCAGGGGTGCGTCGGACCCCGTGAACGCTGTGGTGTCCCTCAGGGGCTTCCGTCAGTGTGACGTCTCGCTTGTAGACTTCCCTGCAACTCCCCAGTGCCACATCACACAGCAACAGCAGCCGGGATCCGTCCGTCACACCGGGCGTGGAGTATTTTAGGCTGGTGCTTCGGATGGACAACGCGGAAAATGACTTTGGTACTAAAGGTAACTGTGCTGTTGCCATCTGGGTTCCCAATGTAACTGAGGCCCACGGGTTCATTATATGCATTACGACCTCTTTTTAAATGAATATTCATGCTTTTGAAATTGTTTTTTTTGTGTCCTTTGTGCTTGTAAATAATAAAGTTAACTTGTATATCTCATGTGAGTGGAGGCCTTTTTTAATTTAAGATGTTGTTATATGCCAAAACAAACTGACAATTTTCTGGAATAAACCTTGTCACTTTCAGGTTTTTTACCAACCTAACGGCATCGCTGAAGTAGATTCCACTGCCCAGATTACCGATGTCTGTTCTCTCTATCCCATGATGCTCCACTCCAACACGGGGCAGCAGCAGACCACTAAAGAGAGAGTTCAAATACTGAGTTCCAAAATACAAGTTCAAGGCAGATTTCTTAAGTGTTAAGTTGATGATATAGATCTGCATCTCTGCTGGTGCCTTCTCTTACTGCAGACAGTCTTGCTTTTGAATTTCAAAGCAATTTCCATCTCAGGAATTTTGGTTTCTGCGTGAGAACACCCAGAATTATACGAAAACAAAAAAAATAATGAGATGAGTAAAGATAGATATATAGTTAAATAAGTGTGAGTAATTTCCATATTAAAAATTAATTTAGGTCTAGATATGATACCCCCAAGTTGTGCAAGTGTGGGAAAATCTGTAAAAAAGGTAAAAGCCTCAAGATATATGAGGCAAAGAGGGCTGGCTTAGGCTCTAGCAGTGGGGAGTGAAGGGGAGTGGAACTGGAGATTGGAGAGGCCTTTAAGATCCTGAGCATAACAAGTCAGCTTGATGATCGAGAACCCTCACGGAGAGAGGTCAACGACTTCTTAAAAAGGGGAAGGGGTGACTCTGCACCGGGACCAAACCGGATTCCACATAAAGTGAACAAGCACTGTGAGCAACTCAGACAGAGGGTCTGGAAGCTGCTGGAGGCGGCGTGGAGGAGGAACCGCCTGCCAGAAGAGCAGCTTATTGACCAAGGATCTCTGATTCCAAGAGATTCCAACTCCTCAAGCATAAATCAGTTTCGTAACATCTCACTCCTCAGGAAGGAAGGCAAGATCTTCTCTGGAATACTAGCAAACAAGAGTATTTCAACCGCTTCAGGATTTGATTTACCCACACGGAAATCATAGGAGTCATCAACCAAGGTAGACTGACTTATTTTCATCAGAAAAGTTAACGCATTTCCTACGTCCTATTATATTTTTCTTTCCCACACCATTGGTGAACCGATTTTTACATACTCATAATGTGGAGTTATAAATCCTTCCATATGGTCACATTATGGAGACTCGCCCCCAATTAGGTACAAATATCTGGTCTTCACATCGAATCCACTAAATCTCACCAACACTTGGTTTTTAATTAGACTTCAGATGTTGGGAAATAATTTAAGTCCTCACAATATCCACATTATTTGTGTGTATGTGTGTGTGATCTCACCGAGACAGGATCCCTACGAAGTTGCTGGGGCTGGAGGAATGGAGGAGGGGCTTAACGTTCCCGAGGTCACGCCTGAATGTCTGAAGCTCCGCCCCTCTGCCGACGCGCAGAACCCGTTGGATCTGCACCTTGCTGCAAAGCGCAGGTGGAAACATGGGCGGTGAGAAGCCACACGTAGCTGATTAAAATACATATTTATAACTGTATGGATGGACACTACTGTCCTAACAGAAAACACAAACAAACAAACAAACAAACAAAACGCTCAACATCGTGTTTCAGGGTTCTGCGTTGCCTTCTGGCACTCAGGACACTTGGAGGCCATTTACCTCCATGACTACTTTCAATTTCTCTACATCACAGTTAATTGGAATGCCCTGTCCCTGTCACTTTATATAACGCCTTTAGTAAACAATTTACTAGTCTGTTTATTCTCTTGATAAAAGAAAGGCTGATGAAGTTAGACTGCATTCAACTCCTCTTGGGACATTTACCTAGACCTTGAATGCCGTCTCTAAAGTCTTCACTTATGGATCTAATGTAAGGAAGATTGTAGCTTTAATTGAAAGTGGGGAGAAAAGTGGAGCAGAGAAAATATCACCTGTCAAAAAACCCTGCAGGTCGGATTTATAAAACCACTAGATGAGTTGCTCCAAAGCAGTGGGATGGGATTTGATATTAGCTTATGTAAAGAATCTGGTATTTTCTGATAGATTTGTGACGATGAATGGCCTTAAATAGGAGAACACGAGCGTCTCCGAGGTCGCACGCTACCTTTTCCGCAGCAGAGCAGTCACGGCCTGAAACTCGGAGCTGCTGGGGGGGACGGTCTCAATGCTGCACCTCAGAGCGCGGTACTTCCCCAGACAGGAGGGGGCGGGGCTTCCCAGAGTCATCTCACTCACGTTCAACACATCTCTAATTAGCTTGACGAAGAAGAGAGACGATGGTGTTCAGTTTAGCCTGGATATGCACAGGGGACGGTGTGACTGGACTTTATGGATGTGAGCTGTGACATGTATTTCACAGTGTAAGAGTGGGACTAAAGCAATGGATTTATTACCTATGATAAGTTTTGGTCGAACAGAATTGCGCGTGTGCTCTGTGTTACCTGACAGAGGTCGAGTTTCTGAGAGATGAGCTTTGCACTGGAGGCTAAGGGGGGGGCCCTGTGGGGCAGAAGGGTGTAAACCTCTTCCAGGAGAGACATCGTCTCAGTGCGATTTCCCTCCTTTAGCTTCCTCTGAGCCTGAAGCAACAAGCCCTCCGCCCTGCTCACCTACACACACACACACACACACACACACACACACACACACACACACACACACACAAGGCATGGAGTAAGATTGAAATTCTAATGAGATTCACTGCAAGACTTTTCTGGAAGTCAAAATAAACCACAAGGCTGGATGGGCCGCTGATATCAGGATTTTTCACGGAGCAACCCACGGTGAAAAGCCTTACATCGTTGAGGCTGAGCTCGTCGATGGAAACTCTGAGGACGGTGCCGAGGTGGCCCAGGGCCTCGGTCCACAGCAGCTCCACAAAGACGCCCACCTCCTGAGATAAGCTCCCCTTGTTCAGCCTCTCCTCCAGCAGCAGCTGCCAGTCAGACAAGGCACATGTTAATCAACCGGTCGGCCGATTAGGTTCGGCTACGGCACAATGAATGTCCAGCGGCAGACGACTCCTAAGGCTTCACATATCATGATACCGGCTCAAAATGTTACAAAGATAGAACATGATGTCAACCTTGCATAAAAAAGTAGTGACTTTGATGCATTTTATTTGAAGAAGTGCCTCTTGTTAGCTTTTAAAGTTGGTGATTTAGTATGCGAAGCTTAATAGGCTTCCAGTGTCAATAAATTAAGTCACAGGTACCTAAAGCTCGAGACAGTTATGTAGTGTAATGTATGATCCTTATATCATCACTGTATTTTTTTTTTTTTTACTATGTCTATCTTTACATTTTTATATTTTATTTTTTTATAGTATATCATTATATCATTATTAACCATAAATATAATCTATGAATGTTATATTGACTGGACATTGGGTGATTTAATTCAAACTTCACCGCAGATTTAAAGAAAATACAATTTGAACATGTAAACCTATAAAAAAAAAATTACGAAACTTGGATAAAAACCACAATGCATTGCAGCAAGCCATGGAAACTGCAGTCCTTCTCATAAATGCCTGTTTCTCGATCTGGGTAAGACTGTCAGCAAAATGTATGAACCTTTACAGGCTGCAATGTGCAGCGAGTGTGTTGTTGTGTACCTGCTGCAGGGGGCTGGAGCCCAGGTCCCGGGCCTGTGGGGGGGCGCTGCTCCTCAGCTGCAGACCAGTAGCCTGCAAGGTCTCTCTCAGCGCCTGGTACACGTCCAGAGCTTCCTCTGAGGTCGACAGAAACACCAGCATGTCCTTCACTGCCTCCTCCTGTTAGCACAAACGCAGGGAAGTGGTTTTATTGTGTGTGTGGGGGGGGCTGTTTTTTTTGGATTGTTTATAGTACAGTAAAGTGTCCTACAATGGTTTAAATTCTGTGAAGCTTTTCCAAACTGAGAAGAAACAACATTGTGGGGAAATTAAATACTCTTGGTTACAGTATTTTGGTGCAATAACCTGAAAAAACCCTTACAATTCCACACTGGTTTAACACTACTGCCTTTCAGTTTACTTCTATGACATAAAGGAAAACAGGTGATAAGGGTATATCAGTAAAAAGTACTTGAAACATCATGAGACAAACGACCAAGGACAGAAACATCAGTGACATTACATGCATGTCAATTAAAACACAAAAACCTCAGCAATGTAATATGTCAATGGAAACTAATGTTATAAAAAATTCCAAGCACGTAAAAACAGCAAAACAAAGAGGAAGATCAGAGAGGGAGTGAAACTAGCGAAACAGTGATATGACACATATACGATGTATAGCACTGTCTGCAGAGGTGACCGAAATGACTGTTTTCTATAAAGGAGCTCACAAAAATTATTACGTTGCCAAATTGCTTCTTTGAGCCGACAACCAGCACAAGAACTAACTTTGGAAAGACTTCATACCTCGGCTGCTATATCGTCCCTCCAGTACCTGGCCACGCGGTAATTCCATCCTCGCTCTCCTTTGAAACTCTGCAGCTCCAGCACGCACCAAGTGTTGCTGTTTATCTTGAGAGAAATGATTGTTATTAATAATAGAAATTCTAGTACCACAATAACAGAAGCAGTAAGCTGAAAAAAAAAATAAGATTGTAGCTTTACCTTTTCAAAGATTGAATACTTGGCCACTTGAAAATTGTCTGGATACGATGGAAGATCAGAATCAGTTCGAGTATAGATTCTGCGACAAGAAAAATTGCAGAGATCAGTGATATTTCACCTGCGTTATTTGGGAATAGATTTTTTCTGCAGAAATGTGTGAGCGGTAGCTATTCTGCCAGAGCTATGTGGTTTTGCAGCTGCATCTCTGAATAGATAACAGTGTGATTTGAATTCCCAAACAAGGAAAATTATCAAATTTTATCTGAAGATTGTTCTTATGGGGGGGGGGCTTTGGTGCTAAGTGTGCCCTGTCTGTGGTTGTGAGAAAGCTACTTTCTATAGAACTACAGTCTTTTAGTCATTTGGCTGAGGGAGCAGACGATGTTAAAGAGAGAAAAGAAAAATCAATCTAGTTGAGCACCAGGACTTTCCTCCCATGAGATTGTTGTAAAACTTAAATGAAATAGGAGGTGGAATAAATAAAAGATTAACAGCAGCACAACATGTGGCAAAAGGTGATGAAGGCTTCACATGTCGATCGTAACTAAGAGTGAACCTTTCGCCATCTGTACAATCAATTAACACCCCCCCCACACACACACACACACACACACACCTGAACTTGTCCAGGACTTTTCTGCCCCCATCTGGAGTTTTTGCCCTCGGAGTCAGACTGACGGGCCCCAGGGGCTCGGCTCGGCCCTTCGGCGCCTCGGCAACCGCTGCGCTCGTTGCTCCGGACGCTGCAATGCATTAGGCGGAGCAGACGCACGTTCATTACTCGCTCAGCCTCACGTCCGGGGTTCTGCAAGAACTGCGCTGCATTTAAAGCCGAGCACGCACGTGCTGGGTAAACAATGTGACGCATGGCTAAAAAAAACAAACCACGCTTCACAAAACCATCGTTGCACAACATCGCTACAGGTTTGAAACAGCGCTGAAGAAAATGTCAGTGTGTGGCAAAGTACAATACTTCACAGACCCGATGAGCAAACACACCCTATATCTGACCTATAGCCTCCTATGCTGTTTAACCTGCTGCCTGATTCTAAACGTCCATATAATCAATGTGGAAACACAAAGGATCGGGAGAGAAAAACCACTGAGCCAGATTTGACGAGTAAAAGAAAGTCATGACTCGAGTGACTGTGCAGGAACGCTGAGCCGGGTGGGGTCCTGGTTCTGATCCGCCTTACCTGCCTTTGGTAAGTGGCTGAGTACATACCAGAACTTCACATTTTAAAAAGAAGCCAAATTTAATATTAATTTTAAAGTCTGACACACAAACAGATAAATAATGTGTATTTACAAACATCTGGGTTCGGGTTAGGGATGCTTCACCACCATGGTCGTTCAATTTCACTGCCACTAATTTTACTACCCGTTGTCCGCTAGGGTTCAGTAAAGCTACATCTTATTTTAAAGCGAGGATCCATGGAATCGTTTTTTTAAAAAAATTTATATAATTATTTTATTGTTTCCTCCTCTGTGCAACATAACTAGACATCATCTGTAAATTACACAGGGTGGGAGATAATCAGGCCCAGCTCCAGGGGCTAATTAAAGTCTGATTACCACCGAATAGCATCCTGGCGCTCGCATAGTTTTTATTCTGGAGCCTGCACTTGAGAAAGAAATATGATGTAATTTTCCTTTGGATTTCAGTAAATTTACTTAAGACTCTGGCGCTGTCGTCTTTGCCTATTCATTCAACCACGGCAGCCATTGCTAGTCACGCGAACAGTCCAAACAAAGAAATAAGACATTTATTATTACAGAAATGCAGTAAGCAGTAATTTTTTTTTTTAAATTAAGGAGCTATTAATTAAATCCTGTTCACTTCCTCCTTTTATCAATCTGCAGCAGGCAGAGGCAAAATAAACACCGACTGTGCTCATTTACTAATGTGCCTTATAAATTAATTTTAAAGACTGTGAAACAAACACCAGGGGACTAAGTGGAGGTATTTTCATCATTGAAACACTTTGAGTCATTTTCACATGAAAGAAAATGAACAGAAAAAAAATAGGAGCTGAGAACCACTTTGACATTGTGCAACAGTTTTTCTTACCCTATTTAAGGTGTGTACACATGCATTTATGAATTTTTAATCCTAATTTGGAACAATTACTGCCATTGAAGATAATACCTGGATGTGAGACCGGACCGGGCCTCGGGGAGGAGGGAGGAGGAGGAGGAGGTGGGAGAGCGGAGGAGGGAGGGGGAGCGTCCAGCCTGTATCCATCCACGGGCAGGAGAAGGCCTCTGTCCAGACAGTCGTACACGTAGTCCACGCCGACCACGGGAACGCGGCACTTCCAGATGCTACGGAGCCGGTTGGTGCTCAGGCTGGACACGTCGCCGGTCACTACCAGAGAGCACTGTGGGAGATGTGGGCAGGAAGAAAAGGACCAAGAGTTGCGGGGTGTTGTTGTTGGAAGAGGCGCCTCTACAGCAGACAGGGATGGACATGGCTGCCATGGTGAAACCGGGTCGACCACAGCTGCATCTACATCGATCACATTAATGAACCATCTTAGACAGCGATATCCCCGCACACAAGGTGGTAGGAGTCCAACTTGGCCCCCCCAGGACGCCACCCGGCCGGGGGGGGGCTGGGGGGCGATCCCGTCCACCCACCTGTCCGTTGACCATGAAGCAGATGCTGCCCCCGTTCTCGGTTATCGCCGACTTCAGCCTCCTCTTCTCCCTGACTGGCAGGTTCTTCAGCTCCAGAAGCACCGAGCGGTTCTCAAAGACGGCCATGCCTGTGGTGGGGGGCGAGGCAGGACCGGAGGAAGGCTCTCTCTCTCACACACACACACACACACACACAGGCAGGCGGACACACACAGAAGGACACAAACACACACACACACACAGGCAGGCAGACACACACAGAAGGACACAAACACACACACACACACAGGCAGGCAGACACACACAGAAGGACACAAACACACACACACACAGGCAGACACACACAGAAGGACACACACACACACACACACACACAGGCAGACACATACAGAAGGACACACACACACACACACACACAACAAACAGGAGAATGTGGATCACTCACAATGCGGAAGCAAATCTCCAAGCTCTCCTGCAAAAACCCCGTTTCCAACGAGCCACGTTTTACAGCGTCTGATCAAAGGTTGCGAACTTGACAGTCCCTTTATACAACTGGCTGTTTTCTCCATTTATTTACTCTTTACCTCCCGGATCTTCTTTATTCAGCGAAACCGAAGGAAACCGCGTGAGAGTCCCGGTGGTCGGATGAGACCCGGCGCTACCTGACGTCTGGTCAGGTGCAGAGGCGGAGCTTTACCTGCGCACAGGTGTGACCGCCGCGGCCGCCGTGAGGAGCGCGGGGTGTGTGTCTGCCTGTGTGTGTGTGTGTGTGTGTGTGTGTGTGTGTGACCCGACCACCGGACCCGAACATCCATCAGGCGCTCTCGCCTTCCGGTAAGGCTTTGGTTTACTTTTCAAAATAAAGCTCGTTACCTTTAAGATGAAAAGAAGAAGCGTTCGCTCCAGGTTCGTTCTCAACATCATCATCATCAATTATGATGAAACCTTCTGTTGCTTTATAACCTAATTTTAACTCATGAGCAGATGATGATTTCACAATAGAAACTATCGGAATTCTCTGATAATACACCTCCATACTTCAATGATCCGTAAAATTCCCACTGGATGTTTCGGCGAGAAATAACAGACATCGAATTTAAGTGGAACGAGCCAAGATGTTAGTGAATCGCTGGATTAGGTGGATGTTTGAGGAGATAGCTCTCAGTCGTCTGGAGATATGAAGCTCGGTTCCCCCTGATGTGTGTGGTAGATAAACGACATCCGGGGCACGGAGGGTATGAACCAGGCCTGCAGCTCAGCTGTGGCCTCCTGACACCTGTAGCTCACCCGTAGCTCACCTGTAGCTCACCTGTAGCTCACCTGTAGCTCACCCGTAGCTCACCCGTAGCTCACATGTAGCTCACCCGTAGCTCACCCGTAGCTCACCCGTAGCTCACCCGTAGCTCACATGTAGCTCACCCGTAGCTCACATGTAGCTCACCCGTAGCTCACCCGTAGCTCACCCGTAGCTCACCCGTAGCTCACCCGTAGCTCACCCGTAGCTCACATGTAGCTCACCCGTAGCTCACCCGTAGCTCACATGTAGCTCACCCGTAGCTCACCTGTAGCTCACCTATAGCTCACCCGTAGCTCACCCGTAGCTCACCCGTAGCTCACCGCCTCATTGGTGAGGTTTTACTGCGCTTGCTCGGTCTTTGTTGGACCCACTGCACATGATCTGTGTATTTTGTTATGATGTTTTCTGCTCTTCAGTGTCCAAAAAACTTATGAAGGTCACCGAATATCTTCAGAGTTGGGTTAAAGTTTTCGTTTTCAAGAAGCAGCAACTCTTTCGTGTTGGAGTCATTTGATTTAAAGTTTATGTTAAAAAATTGCCTGATGCAGCTTTATATGAAAAAAAAGTGTATTTATTCAAAGAACTCGGTCAACCTGAGTTTTGCTTTGGAAAAAAATTGAACAAAAAATAACTTTGTTGTTGTTGTTGTTGTTGTTTTTGGCAAAGATGCTTATAATACCAAAGGAATTCTGGTCAGAATATAAAGAAAAATATAAATATTGATGACCAACAACTCAGACTCCCTTTGAAACTTGTTCCCTTTTCAGTCTGGCTTTTACATTGACAGGAAATTCACAAGCGTGGTAGTAGCCTCCCTGTCATTTCCTGCGACTACACAGAGTTTGTCAGTGGCTGTTATTCCTGGTTCGGGAGCAAACACAGACTCGGGTTTTTCCACATGTATCTGCCCCGTTCGTGGCACAACCACAGGGCCATGCTGCCCTCCTCTGGATGAAGAGTTTCTCTGCAAAGCCTAAACTTCACAGACCCGAGCAGAGTCGGGGATGAGTGTGCTCCCCTGATTGTTGTGGGTGATCAATTTTAGCTGAGCAGCTGCAGCAGACCAATCGTATCTGTTCGTTCCGGTGTGTAAATTAGTTTTTATTCATATATGTCATGACCTCAAGTTTGAGCCTTATATATTTGAGCCTAGACAAACTCTTCCCCATAGAGATGTGGATACAAACATAAACATACGTAACAAAGGAGAAGAAAACCAAAAATTTAATCCATCGGATGCTCGTGGAACATTTTTGATTATGTCGCCATCGTTTTTTCACTAAGTGCGTTTTACCCCAAAGATCTGCCCTTGAGATGAAAAAAATGATAATTTAAAGAGAAGCATTTGCAGTAAATTGAAGAACAAATGTTAAATTTAAAGTCAATTTTCAAAATCTCATTTTATCCATCTTTCTATAGAACAGCAGAAGAACTTTCCCTGGGGTTTTTAAACTTGACCTTTTACCTGTCAAAAAAAATAAATATTATTTATTTATTTATTTAAAATGTATTTCTTGTAGGAAACACCAGATTAAATTGCTGCTTTTTTGGTGGTTTTCCAAACTCCTTCATGCTCTGTTCATGACATCGATCTTGGTAGCAGCTGTCGACTCGAGATCCATGTCGGTGACTTTTTTTTTTTTCCCCTGGGGCCAGACTTTATTTCTACTCATTTTTTATTTTTTTATTTTTTTGATCTCTCACCACGTTCAGTGCGAGCCATCGGCCGAACCAGCGGCATCCTGCCTCGACTCATCCGCATGCATTGGATTTTCTCTCTCTGTGCAGAAAAAGTGGAAAATTCACTGATGTCTTATCTGCTCCTACAGGATGGAAATGTGTGCTCTCTGGGATCACCCCAACCCCAACCCCTACGTCTGCAAACTATTTCCACCGGTTTCTTGAGAACATCTCGACAACAGTCACCACGCATGGCCCCCCGGTAGCCGAATGTACTGAATTTTAAACATTTCTTTAAGATTTCTCTGAGATTGTCGGTGAATCTTGCAGATTTCATTTGCTCCCTTGAGATTCTCATTCGTGCCTCCTCCCAGGATGCACCTCGCACCTGTACATTTCAGCGTGTTGCCTTTTCCTATCTAACTCCGCCCGTGTTAAATGCGCGGGCGATTCTGGCGTCGTCATCCACTTGTCTGACAACAGTGAAATTATGTATCATCCTCTGAAGCTCGCTAGGATAATATATTTGATTCTCATCCCCGGAGGTTGGCAGGGAATGATTTTGCGAGGACGTCATTTTTCATCGGCCGCTTCTCCCCCCATATTATTGCCACAAGCCCTGTGCAGCTGCCTCGGAGCTCCTCCACACAGCACAGCACTTCATGTACAGTTAAGTAAACACTACTGACTGTTGCTAGGTTTTTTTTTTATTGCGAAATGCCAGTTGGAAATATTGAGTTCTTGTGAGTGACAGCATTTCTGAAAAAAAAGAAAGGAAAAGAAAGAAACTCAGACCCTGGTTGTCTCTGCAGTCGAGGTGAAGTCCCTTATCACTGTCTCACCATATCTCACAAATAGTGGGTTGACAAGCTGTGTGCATCTTGTGGTGCAATGGGAAAAAAAACCCATCAAATACACATGTCAGGATATATAAACCCCTGATCCTATCTTCCTCAGAGAAA
Source organism: Istiophorus platypterus (assembly GCA_016859345.1). NCBI lineage: Eukaryota > Metazoa > Chordata > Actinopteri > Istiophoriformes > Istiophoridae > Istiophorus > Istiophorus platypterus. The sequence continues at coordinate 4,401,825 of CM029122.1, read as the reverse complement.
GCTGTTCTATTTTTATAACAGGTATAGGTATGGATACATGGGTTGCTTTAGTTTGGGTTGAAATACATTGGGGACCTTTTTCCAACAAAAAAATTTAAGTATTTCTCACAAGTCACCACTTGGCTGCCAGTCGGCAAAAAGAGAATTGGATCCAAAATCGAGCAAAAGCTTTCAATATTTTAGCATCTTAAAAAAAAAAAGAAGAGGAAAATGAGGATCAGACTGTTGCAATCAAAGAACGCACCTGCCAGTCATTGGCTGGGATGCGACCAGCTTTGTTCCACCAACACCGGCCTGTTAGAACCGAGAGGCGGCAGGTGTACAACCATCGAGACAATGCCCCTGTGGAGACGTACCTCAGCTGCCGTCCGTTGGCGGGCGACACGCTGGCATCGCGCACGCATTCATCCGTCGCGTGTACACGCTTATCCCTTACAAGATACAGGCTGTCGACTCACAAGTGCATCACTGGGCCACCACAGCCGGCCGCTGGCTTCAAACCTCCTTTGCTGTGAGGAAACAGCGCTGACCACCGATCCACAACGCTGCACGCGTCCTCATCCAAATCAGAGAAGCTCGGAGCCCACGCATGTGGTTTTTCAAAAACCATAATGTTTCAGTTCATTGTGATGCCATAGATTTTGACTGCAGAAAAGAAAAAAAAAAACATATTGCTGCCAAAACATTTCATTTTCAGTTTTCAGTGAGATGCTGGTTTTAAACTCTGTGTTTGATTTTCTTTACAATTCATTTAGCAGCCGTTTATGCCGCCTGCAGAAGAAGTGATTTCAGATCACAATATCAGCAGCCGTTGAGGTGTGTAACTGTGCTCGATTCTGGTGGGTGTCTGTGTGTTTCTCGAGCTTATATTCGATGTTAAAGGTCTGCATGGCTATTGGCAACGCCACATTTTACCACAATCAGCAACAACGCGTTGTGTTCCAGGAGCTTCTCCTCTAATATTGTTTTGCGGCTGTTCTCCCGAGCCTCCGACACGCAGCTGGGTGTGGTCGGCCACATGTTCGGACCGGGGGCAGTTACTCTCAGTACTCTCAATACGATGGTGCGCCTACTCCACTCCGGAGGGCAGATGAATAAAATGGTCTCCCTCTTCCTTTTTCTATAAAGTTTACTACTACTATTGAAATAAAGGACGTCCCACTCTCTCTTTCTCCTAATGGGTCAGGTGGGCCCTGGATCACTGCATATCAAGAAAGCTATAACCTAGAGCTATATTATCATTAAAAAAGCTCAAGCTTTCTTGATATATGTGATATATATATATATATATATATATATATAACTTTTTTATTTATTTCTTTTAGACAACAAATCTGGGCACCTTTATCCAAAGCAATGTAAAAAAAAGAAAAAGAAAAAAAAGAAATGGTTAAACCTGAAACATTTCTTGGTGTTTGTAAAATTTTCAGTGTCCACAATTGCCTGTGCCTTCTGTCAACACAGCAAGATTTTTAATGCTCACGTAAATCATAATAAAAGGTTTCTCAACAATCCCATAAACAGCGAGTGCCTCCGCAGATAACAACAATTTATTTTTACTCTCAGAGTTGGCTTTAGTGCGCCTTCATCACACGTCTTTCTGAAACCGTCGGCTGGGAGCTGCTACGTTAGATTGAGGTTCCAGTAAAACTACCCAGCTGTCAGCATTTCCAGCTGTCACAGCATCAGCCCAGACCTAGAGGGAGAAGTCACTAATATTCCCACACGTGGGGAAGAAAATGTAGATTGGAGATTTCCCATCATTTCAGATTTTCAGAAAATACATTTATGTCTCTTGCAGCTTCTCTCTTGAGCTGCTTTGCTGGAGTTGGGCAGATTGCAGCACCCAGATGAAATCAGAGCCGGTATATATATCATCCTCGCTGTGCTGGCACTAATGTTCTCCAGTGCATCTTCCCTCAGGTAGTGCAGGGCTGCTGTGAACACCCTCATTCATCCATTCATTCATTCATTCACTGACATCTCATCTGCAGCTGGAATCGTAATGTTCTGGTTGAGTAGCTGGTTATGATCCACAGGGTGTTAATTTTATACACTTTTTGGTGCCTGTGGCCTTTTTTGATTCTTTTTAAAATTTCATGCAAAACATGTTCTTCTTGCACTGTTGCGTTTTTGTCTCTATGTCATTGTGTAGTGATACAAGAGTTTTTGACATCAACCATCAACCTGCACTGAAGAAACTTAAATTAAATGACTCGTTTCGGAAGGTGCTGATATGTCAGTTGTTAATTTTATTATACGATACAGTATTTATGGTGTATTTAATTGCACATATACTCACTGGGCCGGGTCATTGTGACTGGGGGGGGGGGGGTCATCTTGGAGACGTCATAGAAGTTGTTTTTATTTCCTTCTTCATTATGCGTTTTATCGTGTGCTGTTCAGCATAATACACCTGTGACCTGTGTAAGTCCTTGCAACATTCAATTGATTTAACTTCTTATTGTCGCCTTACTGTCAGATGGTTTAGATTATTCAATTTTAATGCATCACTTATAGTCAGACCATATCACATATATGGTTGCAAATTTAAAAACTGTGATTATTTTCTGAACACCCCCCCCCCCCAGAGGATAACTGCAGTCAGTAACAACTTATTAAATTGTTACGTTTGGATTTGACATAAAAACATTAAATATTGTTAGCAAATTAATAATAGCTAAATCCTGGTTCTTGCACTCTGCCACGCTGTAAAACAAAGACAGGAAACAACAATTATATTTCTTCAGTGTGTTTTACTACTCAACAATAAAGCTTCTGAAAGGAACATCTGTTTCTTTTGTGCAGCAAACACTCCAAGGATGACAAAGGAGTAAACTCCAGCTGTCAGCAATGTAATAAATCTAAGCCTGACCAAAAAAAAGGCTTGTTTCTAAAATCATTGGAATAATGGATCTAGAGTTTAAACAAACCGTTCAGTGAATGGTACATGTTCCCAGAATCGGTGATGGTTATTTGGATTGAATTTGGGTTATATTCTAAGGTATCTCCACGCAAACCACTTACAAGGTTCAATCTTTACTCCAGTGTCTTGTTTCTGGAGCTTTTTCTACCCCTAGAGGATAAATCAGTGGCAACAAATACTCTTATGATAAATACTGATTATACAAATACTGATGAATACTGATAATTTTGGTAGAATAAGTTGGTACCTGATAGCAGGAGTCTCTTTCGCACACAACCTCTTTACCCCACAGACGTAACCCTGACACGAAAAGAACGAGAATTTCAATAATTCAGAGAAAGGTACATGATATGAGTTAGAAACGTTTCTCAGTTTATGTTTTTGCACAAACATATACCAATTTTGGACTTCTACAGTGAAATCAGACAAGGGGGAGTATAGTTTGACAGAGCTTTAATTTAGCTATGACATACAGTGAGCTCAATCAGTCCCTAATGAGATAGTAATTATTTGTTTGTTTGGCTGAAAAATTAACATGTTAATTAGTGAAAATTTTTGAAGACTCAAGGAAGCCGATGGAGAGAAACAAGAAGCTGACAGAGGAAATGTACGGGCTGAACGAGAAACAACACTTCAGAAGGTGTTTGAGTTTAAGACTATTGTTCCACAAGGGCTCATTGTGCTGCTGTGTTTCCGTAAGGAGCATCCTTTATTCATTACAGGTTACAGAACAGAAACAATTAACTGTTAAAAACCTTCAATTGGCTCTGCATTATAGCAGAAAAAGAAGACATTATTCATTAGTCATACATCGGTCTCACTAGTATGCACATTTCATACAATTCTGGGCCAGAGGGAATAATAGGATAAATGATCCTGCCAGTCCGAAGATGTAAAAATCTAACAATGTTTTCAATAAAGAGAACTTTTCCTGAATTTAAAGATGAAAACCCTCAGAATGGGATGGAGACTTGAAAACATCTGACTGCTGAATATTACTAGTCCCACTGTCTGGTGGATTTAAATGCAGTGCTGGACTGGGCCCTCGGGACATTTTTTCACATGACGGCAAATCTGGTTCTGAAATGGAGAGTGAAAGAGTGAAGCAACGAAGCAGAGAATCTGCCTGTTTTTATGTGCTCAGCACTTTTCCTATTGATTTCAAATAACGCTAACAAAGCAAAAATGCTTATTTGCTTTCTTGCTTGGAGTTAAATGAGAAGACAGACGCCGCTCTCTTGTCTGTAAATATTAGGTTAAAGCCAGGAGACGTTTCCATTAGCTCAAAGACTTATAATGGAGGATTAAAAAAAATCTGTCTACCAGCACATCTAAAGTTCGCCTTGGCTGTAAGTTTTCCTTTTTTAATCTGTAAAAAAAAAACAAAAAATGAAAGTAAAAAGGAAAAGCTGAGATCTTATTCGCTTCCATTACAATGTGTTATTCTTACACTTTTGTGTACAGGTTAAACAGATGACATGTTGATTTAAATATTGAGCCGTACAGGTGCTGGTAGGTGTATTTCGTCCCCTTCAGACAGAACCAGGCTGGGAATTTATAACTTTTCCCAGTTTTTATGTTAAGCTAATTTAACTGCCTTGAAACCTCAGCTTCATATCCACCACTAAAGACACGAGAGTGGTATCAAACTGTCAGTAAGAAAGCTATTCCATTAAATGAAGCCTGAAAAACTGGATCGTTGGTTGGATCTTTGATAGTTAAATTTGTAAATTGTAAGAACTATTGTACTTAGCCGTATATCGACTTTTAACAGCAGACAGTGTTTTTCAAAGAAGATGTTTTAACCTACTCTGTCCATCAAATATATAATGATGCCATCCCACTATTTCCTGCGGCAGCAACATTTAAATCACGGTGCCATTTGGCAGTTCACTGAAACTGATGCTCATGTAGAGCATTGATTTCTAAGGGGAATTAGCTCAAATGGTAGAGCGCTCGCTTAGCATGCGAGAGGTAGTGGGATCGATGCCCACATTCTCCAGAAGGCTTCAGTGTCTGTTCTTGAGTCTTTCTCCGCTCCATGGACCAAGTAAGTGGCAGTTTCAACCATGGGTATCAAATCCAGAACTACTGAGAAAATGGAGCGCAATCCTGAGTGTCCACTTGGAGCCATACATTGATGAGTTTGAAGGTTTATCATCCACAATACACTGGTTCAGACTGATGATATCCAAAGGAACCAGTGCTGGAACGTGCTTTCTCTTGTTTGAAAAGATACTTTCCCTGCTTCTGTTTCCCATGTCCTTTAGCATAGGATACAATGGACTCTGCTTTGTAAAAGGAAACGAGGTCAAGGTTCCTCTTGAACTCCTGTATTCTGCATGAGCTTTCCCAGATATTTCCAAGGCAAAATGGGCTAAATTTGAGCAAAAAAGAAGACGAGGTGGCCGAGTGGTCAAGGCGATGGACTGCTAATCCATTGTGCACTGCACGCGTGGGTTCGAATCCCATCCTCGTCGCAATGGGCTTTTCTTTAGGCTACAATGTTTCCATGTCAACAAGTTAACTGACTCCATTATCAAGAAGAATGTCAGTTGCACTCTCTGATACACTGGACTTTCTTGTACAAAAGGAAAAGAGGTAATTTCTTGCGACAGCCACATTGCCACATCATGAAAACAAGTGCTGACTACCCACGTTGCAGTGAACTTCCGCAGGGGAATTAGCTCAAATGGTAGAGCGCTCGCTTAGCATGCGAGAGGTAGTGGGATCGATGCCCACATTCTCCAGAAGGCTTCAGTTTCTTAATTAGCTCAAATGGTAGAGCGCTCGCTTAGCATGCGAGAGGTAGTGGGATCGATGCCCACATTCTCCATAAGGCTTCATTGTCTGTTCTTCAGGCTTTCAAGGCCCCATGGACCACGTATGTGTCAATCTCAACCATGGGTATCAAATCCAGAACTACTGAGAATGAAACACCTTCATCGTCTTTCACTTGAGGCCATAGGTTGATGGGTTTGAAGTTGTATCACCCACAATACACTGGTTCAGACTGATGATATCCAAAGGAACCAGTGCTGGAACGTGCTTTCTCTTGTTTGAAAAGATACTTTCCCTGCTTCTGTTTCCCATGTCCTTTAGCATAGGATACAATGGACTCTGCTTTGTAAAAGGAAACGAGGTCAAGGTTCCTCTTGAACTCCTGTATTCTGCATGAGCTTTCCCAGATATTTCCAAGGCAAAATGGGCTAAATTTGAGCAAAAAAGAAGACGAGGTGGCCGAGTGGTCAAGGCGATGGACTGCTAATCCATTGTGCACTGCACGCGTGGGTTCGAATCCCATCCTCGTCGCAATGGGCTTTTCTTTAGGCTTCTTTGTTTCCATGTCAACAAGTTAACTGACTCCATTATCAAGAAGAATGTCAGTTGCACTCTCTGATACACTGGACTTTCTTGTACAAAAGGAAAAGAGGTAATTTCTTGCGACAGCAACATGTCATGAAAACAAGTGCTGACTACCCACGTTGCAGTGAACTTCCGCAGGGGAATTAGCTCAAATGGTAGAGCGCTCGCTTAGCATGCGAGAGGTAGTGGGATCAATGCCCACATTCTCCAGAAGGTTTCAGTTTCTTCTCTAGGCAATGATGCTTTCTACACCAAGCCAATGGAACTTTTTCGTTTCTTCTAGCAGGAGCTCCTCTTTAAACATCATGAGTTGTGTTGGGGGAGGGAAGCTTGCGCTAAGTTGCTGGGGGAGGGAAGCTGCGCTACAGCTGTTTGAATTCTCCAACGAAAAAAGAAAGAGACTCTGCTGTGCTTCCTATCGCGCCTCTTAGAAGAGAGGTAGTGGGATCGATGCCCACATTCTCCAGAAGGCTTCATTGTCTGTTCTTCAGGCTTTCAAGGCCCCATGGACCACGTATGTGTCAATCTCAACCATAAATCAGTGAGAATGAAACACCTTCATCATCTTTCACTTGAGGCCATAGGTTGATGGGTTTGAAGTTGTATCACCCACAATACACTGGTTCAGACTGATGATATCCAAAGGAACCAGAGCTGGAACGTACTTTCTCTTGTTTGAAAAGATAATTTCCCTGCTTCTATTTCCGCTAACTCTTCCCATGTCCTTTAGCATAGGATACAATGGACTCTCCTTTGCAAAAGGAAACGAGGTCAAGGTTCCTCTTGAACTCCTGTATTCTGCATGAGCTTTCCCAGATATTTCCAAGGGAAAATGGGCTAAATTTGAGCAAACAAAAAGACGAGGTGGCCGAGTGGTCAAGGCGATGGACTGCTAATCCATTGTGCACTGCACGCGTGGGTTCGAATCCCATCCTCGTCGCAATAGGCTTTTCTTTAGGCTACAATGTTTCCATGTCAACAAGCTAACTGACTCCATTATCAAGGAGAATGTCAGTTGCACTCTCTGATACACTGGACTTTCTTGTACAAAAGGAAAAGAGGTAATTTCTTGCGGCAGCCACATTGAAAGCCACATCATGAAAACAAGTGCTCACTACTCACTTTGCGGTGAACTTCCGCAGGGGAATTAGCTCAAATGGTAGAGCGCTCGCTTTGCATGCGAGAGGTAGTGGGATCAATGCCCACATTCTCCACAAGGCTTCAGTTTCTTCTCTAGACAATGATGCTTTCTACACCAAGCCAATGGATAACATTACTTCCTGTTTCAACTCCAATGTCGGGGAGAGAATGAAATGTGTTTCAGGAAGTCAAATTCAATGTGTCTGAAGGCTGATCAGGCACTAAGACTGGAATGAGATTGATGAAAACCCAAAGGACAGATGATATTGCGACAGTTACTTTTTCGTTTCTTCTAGCAGGAAGCTCCTCTTTAAACATCATGAGGAAGTGCTGTGCTGGGGAGGGAAGCTTGCGCTACCTCCATTCTGTTTTCATGTCATGTTTGAGATTAAAATCTAAGTGGCAGCCATGATAAGAGCTGTTTGAATTCTCCAAATGTAAAAGAAAGGAGCCTCGGTGCTTCCTATCTCATCGCCTCTTAGAAGGGCTCAGTACCCACGTTGCAGTGAGCTTCCACAGGGGAATTAGCTCAAATGGTAGAGCGCTCGCTTAGCATGCGAGAGGTAGTGGGATCGATGCCCACATTCTCCAGAAGGCTTCAGTGTCTGTTCTTCAGCTTCCTACGCCCCATGGACCAAGTAAGTGTCAACCTCAACAGTAAATGTCAGCTACAGTGAGAGAATGAAACACCTTCCTGAATGTTCACTTGGAGCCATAGATTGATGGGTTTGAAGTTATATTAGCCACTAATACATTGGTTTCAGACTGATGATATCCAAAGGAACCAGAGCTGGATCATACTTTCTCTTGTTTGAAAAGACAATTTCCCTGCTTCTATTTCCGCTAACTCTTCCCATGTCCTTTAGCATAGGATACAATGGACTCTCCTTTGCAAAAGGAAACGAGGTCAAGGTTCCTCTCGAACTCCTATATTCTACGAGCTTTCCCAGAAAAATCCGAGCCAAAATGGGCTAAATTTGAGCAAACAAGAAGACGAGGTGGCCGAGTGGTCAAGGCGATGGACTGCTAATCCATTGTGCACTGCACGCGTGGGTTCGAATCCCATCCTCGTCGCAATGGGCTTTTCTTTAGGCTTCTATGTTTCCATGTCAACAAGCTAACCGACTCCATTATCAAGAAGAATTCCCTCTTCCATTGTGTACTTTGTGCGTGGGTTTGAACCCCATCCTCGTCGCAAGTGGCTTTACTTTAGGTTTTTTTTTCATGGTAAAGTCATAAGTGGACAGACAGATGGTAGACATTTTTCTTTAATTTTATCATCTTTTAACATTTACAAATCTTAAGAGAAGAAAAATAATCATTAGTGTCACTCAAAGTTTTCTTTTTTGACACATCATGTTTACATTTTAGTGGTAAAACCATCGATCAATCACACAAACGGTGTAAAAAAAATTACTAATACATTTTTTATTAATCCCGGGCAAAGATTTGATCTTCTAAACTCTGTAATGTCAACTGTTAAATCATGTTAAATCTAACTATGTTTGGAATATCCGACTACTGCTTTTTCTGTATTCCATTAATGTAAATCACTAAATAAGATAAGATAATAATTTTGTCAATATGAATTAATCTTGTGCAGCAACCATCAGAGACACACAAAATATTTGGCCATGCTTAAAACCTCCTATACTGATAATTATATTAATCAAATGACACTAGACATTAGCAAGGAAAACATATAAATCATACAATTTCATACGTGTTGCACTCAGAGGGGTAATATGCAAGTGTCTGTATGTATAATTTATGCATGATGCATTTTTCCAGATGCCTTTTATCAAACACTCCTGCTGGATGAGAGTTTCATTGTTATGCTCCAGTAAAAGTGTTGTCATTTTGCAGTGAAAATAACGTTTCAAGGTGCCCATTTCACATTTTCTAAAAGTCTTTGGAAAAGGTTAAAAACCTTATATCTGATTTCTGCTTTTTCTCTGGGAAATATAGTGTGAAAAAACTATTGCAGGAAACACAGCAACAAAGACATCACAGCGACTCAAAAACAATGCTCTTATCGATTACCATAAATCTAAATATACTGTTTGACTGCACCCTACCCCGCACATCAAATAGCAGGCATATGTATCTTTAATGAATGCCTCCCTCTGGCTTACCTCCCTGGAGGTGAGCCTCCGGGCCTCCTTTACAAAGGAAAATAATGAGATTTGATTCTGAAAACGGTCCAGGTTAAAATGTTAATTCTCCTTTTTGCCTTACCGAGAACACTTGAAAAAAAGTATCACCTTCAGTCAAGTAAAGTTTCTCTGGCTACTTAACCAGAGCTCTGATTGTTTTGAAATTACCTCATTTTAAAATGAACTGAATTGCAACTATTATTAGGATAATGATAATTTACAGGTAGTTAAAGTGAAATCTATACGATGTCTTGTTTTCTTTCAAATGCTGAGACTTTCAAAGGTTTTGACCTCATATGAAAGAGTCATCAGATATATATAATATGCACACGTGGCAGAGGCTTGGCCTACAGTAAAAAAAAAAATAAACGTGGCCACATTTCTAGCTGTTTATGTTGTTACCGTAGAATATACAAGATGTGAAAATGTCCATACACTTTATAAATGTCGCCCGTCCTTGGGGGAGCAGCAAAAACATCATTGTCTGGTTTTCTGGCTCCCTTGAAAACAGAGGATAGAAATCTCAGACACAACAGAGCTGCTGGAATATCGGGGGTGGGGGGATTTTCTGTCTTTATCAGAAGACAGAGAAGGAAAAGGAGGTTTGATTGTGGACTATTTGAAAACTAAAACTAATAAATGGATTCCAAATGTTTAAATTTTAGCGTCGCATAAGTATTTGCTGGTATGTTAGGGCGTACACTTCAAAGACAGGCTGAGTCCACACAGTTCAGACATTTTAATAAATTCCATGACACGTAGCCCATTAGATCTCGATAATCCTTGCGGAAAATTGGATATGATGGCGATGGTGAGGAAAACATTAAAAATCATCCCCTCGGAACCATGAACATCCAAAGTAGGTTTTTTTTTTAATGGAAAACTACCTGGTAGCTGATAAACGTCTTGCTCGGGAACAGAGTGTTGGATGGAGTCATCAACTTTATTATCAACCGTTATTAGGCCCTGCACCCAGGGGAGTGAGGAGAAGACAGTTCCTGCAATCAGGCTGCATCTTTCGACAGTGTAAAACTGGCCTCGGTGCAGTCGGCAGTAACTCAAGTCAAGCAAGCAAGAGACAGCCAGCTTGACATTTTAAGGGCCGGGGTTCAGAAACTCCCTTGTGACCTGCAATTATCCTGTGAAGACTGTCGATGTAGACTTCATTACAGGACTTGAGACGTGGCTGAACACTTACCTCACAAGACTTGGGACTTGAAGGATAAGGCCCGGAAATATATTCTATTCTTTTGTTATGTCGGCAAGTCTGATAAAAAATGAGAGTACGTCTCTCAGTTCGTCGCCACTACCCAGTCTTGGCTGCAGTGCAGTGACTGAACGTCAGAACACAACATGGCAGCACCAAAAACAGAAACTCGTAACTGGTCACAGGACATGATTTGGCCGAAGAGGTAAACGCGGGGGAAGCCGTGCCCAAGAAAATATCCAGGATGAAAAAAAAAATTTGGAAGATTAACCACACGCGTCGCGCCGGAAAAAGGGAACCTCAGCGGCGGAGTGACGGCGGGAACGGCAGGGAGGGGAGTTCATCACAATCAGAGCATCCTCTCTCCCTGCGATTGCTAACAAGCGAAGAACTGAAATGAAACCGAATGCCGCGCTCCCACACACACACACAGATACGTTCCAGTGGGGATTCTCACAGCTGCCATCCCTGCCTGCCAAGGCTTGCATCATCAGGTGCCAGAAACCACCAAAGCGCCTGGAAAACAGCGGAGAGATGAGAGCATCACCGGTGATACTGAGGAAATTCAGAGTCACCCGCAAACCCAGACACAAAAAAGGTAAAAGGATGAAGCGGGGGGGCCGTGAGATTATTGTATTCCCAGCGTCATTGTTCCCGCAGATAGATATTCGCAAACCCAAAGCAAACAGCCTGTGGGTATTTTCCTACATTTGCAGTGGAATCTAAAAGCCTGAGACTGAGGAAGTGGTCTCAGACCAGATCCGATGTGTTCATACACCAACCGTGCCGTAGAGCTCCCCCAATAGAAACTACCTCTCATATTTCATGTCTCTCTCGGCATCTTGTCGCTTTTGTTTTGTTTTTTTTCCGACTCCGGCGTTTTTTGGTTTTTTTCCGACTCCAGCTGTTGCAGCCGGCACCTTATCTTTGTCACAGAGTGTTTTTCACACTGCGTTTAATTGGAGTGTTGCTACAAAGAGAGCTGATTGCAGGTCAGCTCTGATACTCCAATCAGCAGCCGCGCTGCCTCTCAGTGGCCTGCGTCACCCTCGTGTGCTGTTGAATCGTGATTCGCCGCGTCCTCATCACTGCCATCATCACAGTGACACGTATCTTTTTTTTTTTTCCATACGAAGCGCTGTTGCTGGCCCGAGCCTGACCTTAACTGCACGTTGCACGCTCTGCGCCGCAGAGCAGTGCAGTGGCGAAAAGCAGCCACTTGGAGGAGCTCCGGCTCCTCTGGCGGGCACCGGAGCACGGCGCGACCACGGCGAGGCGATGGATGATGGCCGGCGTGAGGGTTGTTCTCCGGCTCACACTCCTTCTTGCGGGAGAGCCACACATGGACGTGATTTCCCCGAGCACTAGTCATCGCCCCGTGCTTCGCACATTTGTCCTCCTGATTGATGCCATTCACGCAAAAAAAGGAAAAAAGCAGGGCCCATCAAAGCTCCTCCCCCCTCGTCCACCCTTTCTTCCTCCCATCGCATCTTCCTCTGCCTCCCCTCTTTACACATCCCACGTTTCCAACCATCTGTCTGCTCTCCCTCTCCTCCATTGTTGTTATTTACCCCCCTAACTCTGATTATTGTACAGTGTGTCGGGCTCGACGTCGGCTCCCTTCATCTCTCTCCTCTCTCTTTTTCAGCTTCACCTCCTCGCCCCCGTCTCCCTCTTCTCTCATCTCGCTCCTCTTGTGGCTCAGTGTAGCTTGAATGAGAGAACGGGGAGGGGGGGGGTGAAGTGTAAATACTGTAGCAGCAGTCTGAGAGTCTGAGGTTATGTTTGAGGTGTGGCCTGCAGGGTGGTGGATGACAGAGGCTGCCCAAATATCAATGCAAGACACACACACACTCACACACACACACACACACACACACACACACACACACACACACACACACACACACACACGTATGCACACACATACACACACACACACACGCACACACATACTAGAGGCAGAGCAACAACCACAGCAGTGTGTGTGCATCAGGAAACCTGTCCACTTTGTGGGCACACCTTTAGGGCTTGTAAGGTAATCAGGTGCTATAGAGCTGGGTTACCTCTCAACAAATTACCCTGCTCAACAGTCGGCAACAGATTCTCTGTCAGATTTTTTTCAGTTGCCTGCACTTGACTTCAGTCAAATATCTGATATATCAGATTAAATATTTCCTTGTATTTTATCTCCTGTATTTAAACAATGTTAAGGATTGATGCATTGTACCGATGTGGCTTATTTAGCTAAATGAAAAAGCAAAAAAAAGAGGTTGTTTTTGTGAGTTTTGTTTTCGTATTATCAAAACTGGGCTGTCATATTAGCATATGATACCCATGTCTCCTAGAAATTATTCACAGATATGTTGACGCCGAACAGACAAGTAAAACGTTCAGAGACAATGTTTCGTTTCCTGACGAATTATCTAATCTTGCAGTAGAATATCCACTAGTGTCGACTACAATATCGTTAAACTTGCAGTCACAGGACTCGGTTAAGGTCGGGGAAAGATCGAGCTCCGGTAAAAAACTGCACAAGTCCACGGTGACTCTAGACACAGCATGTTAATTTACATTCAACCAAAGCTATGATCTTCCTCTGACCTAGATGCCTGCTCCTCATCACTTGCGAAGGTGAACCCTGATCTCTGGTGTGACAGTGTATGCCCCCCCCCCCCCCCCCCTCCAGGTGACTCTGCAGCTGCTAGTGGACGAGCACCTTCATTCATTCGTTGTCACTGCGTTGCCACCACATTGGAACTGGTAAAGCAGAATATGAATATAAATTTCCAGGATAGTCATGTATGACAGTAAGACTAAGAATCTGCAGCCTGTGCTAGTGGCTTGTGTAGCTATGCTCAGTCACTGAGGTGCTGAAGTCAGCTATGCTAACACGCTAATCCAAAGTTTACCACCACTGAAAATGCAAAGATATGCTTGTGTGGTGGTAACGCTGGTTACATGGTCTGCGTAAGCAGATGTATTGATAAGAACAGGGGTGTATATCTGGAAAACGCGACTGCGACAATTCCTGTGTGAAATTAGAAGATTCAGAATCTCTCCAATAGGCATTGAAACATTTCACTTAAACCCCATCAACCCCATAATGACTTTAGATTGAAAGCCATTAGAAACCATCCATTAGATCATCAGCTACAGTAGTTTTCCGACCAGCCGGTGTTCTAGAAACACATATTTTGCAAATACCCGAGGATGGATTTCGCTGTGCCAAGGCCCCCTCACGTATTTTTCATGCCGTGATCCACGCAGACATATATAGAAAGACCAAAAACAGTCCCGCTGTTTATTATTTATTTCCGCTTTCTCCAGGAAGGCAGCAGATTGCCTTGCACAGTACAATGATCATAGCAGTCAGCATTAATATCTTTGTGCTCGCTCGGCTCCCGAAGAGAAAGAGACAGGAGAGGTGGTGCAACTAAAAAGGGAAATCTTTTATGTTCTGAAGTAAGAGGTCGTTGTGGCAGCTGGAAATAAGTGTTGCTGACATCCATTTCCATTTTTCCAACACAGGTACCTGAATGGGAACAGGCACAGTTTTCAGGCAAAGACAGATGATAAACCGATCCTCACAAATTCCTCCATATTTAACTCTGGTAGAAAAACAGGAGCAAAAAAAGAGAAGGAAATTGAACAAATGAACAGTAGGTGTCTGATTTGGCAGAGGAAGAAGCTATGACCTCGCTCAATGAATTTTTAATGGATGTAACTTGGAATTTTTTTTATTATTTTTTTCGCTGTCAATAGTTTTCTTCATTCTTGGCTTCGATCAGTTACTGACCACTGGAGTAGCTAGTTTCTTCCTCACCTGCGCTGTTTTGTTGTTTCTTTTTCAGTAGAATATACAGAATATACAGCAGCCACACGCTGTATGGCTGTTTTATACCGTACTCTATGTGACACTTTCACTAATTATTTTAGAGTATTTTTCTCTAATTAGTCAATGGGTGTTTTAACCAAATCTATTTATATTTTTTCTTTTAAAAGCATGACAGGGAGAATTTGAGCCCCTGAGTATTTTTTTCAGCAACTACAAATAGCTCAAGTTTCATCTTTGAAAAAGAGTTTTACGTAATTAACAATCCAAGACATATTCATATAAGCGCCCATTTTGTTTCTCTGTATTTCTAATCAAAATGATCATTGAGTTGCAGCAATTTAGGTCTTTTTGTGCAGGAAATCATTCACATATGTGAGGAAGCGAGTAGTTAGAATTCAACCGAGTGAAGAATAGTAAAGTAAAAAAAGCCTGGACAGTTTGACTGACAGCTGATCTCTGGAAAGCGCCAAGTTGAAACACAAAAAACGGATGCCAAGCACGTCGGAAGAATTTTTCTTTTTTCAAAGGACTCTTTCTTGAGATGCCAGCGTGCAAGTCACCTTCCTCCGCCTTCCGCCGGCCGCAAGGTTGAAACCAAGGATGCCGGTTACATCTGAAAAGTTGTTTGACTCGAAAACGGAGCACGCTAACCGTGCATGAGCTTCCTTGTCAGAAAATAGAAAATTATCCAACGCAAAAGGTGGAAGGTTCAGCATCACGGAGCACTAATGGAAGCATTGAAGATAAAATTCAAGTACAGGTGCAAACACCCCAGGAGAATGAGGTTGAACAAATTTGTTTTAGAGATTCCCAGCCAGACAAAAACCCGGCGAGCAGAAAGGAGTGAAATCTGACTCCTCCTGCCAAGCAGTATTAAATTGGCTCATTTTGTCCTTGCTCTCGCTTACCTGCCAGGTTTCTGATAACATATTCAATATAAACCTGGCAGAAAATTAATGGCTCCTGATATAATAAACAGTCTTGATGCTGCTTGGTTATTCTGTGGGTATGAAAGCAATTCACTTCATAACTGTTGGCAAGAGGCACGGCGCTAATTTATGGACTGTCAATATCTGTAGTTAACACCGAACATCAGGAAAGTGATTATATCAACAACCATGTTTAAGTATTAACATAAGCTTGACCAAAAGTAGGATAATTTACATTCAGGCAAATGAACCAAAACGTCTAATATACGTATAGTTTAACGTCAACTTCAGAGAGAGAGATACAATGTTTTTTTTTAATTGGACTTTGGTTGGACTTATCCTGGACCAGATCCTGTGACAGTTCAATTTCGGTAGAAGTGGCTCACAGGTGAAAAAGCTCAGGTTTGGAGAAGGGGCATAATTTTGCCCAAATTTTCGACAAAGGTTTTACTAATATTTTGCTTAATTTTTATTGATATCACAGATTTTTGTTTTTTCCCCCCCGATACTCCAGTGATATTTTTTTATTTGCCAGATATTTCACTGATATTTTTTGGGCTATTTAACCAAATTTTGTTAAGATGTTTCATGACTGTGGCTGACTGTGGCTATTCCGCTGATATTTTTGTCAGATACGTGAGAAATCTTTGTCAGATATATATATATATATATATATATATATATATATATATATATATATATATATATATATATATATTACAATATTTCACTGATTTTTTTTTTATGGATATCACGCAAATATTTCTTGGTTATTTTACGCTCATATTTTAAAATCAATAAATAGAATATTACTCAAACTCAGAAAAGTATGGCTATCGGAGAGAAATCTCAAACAAGGCGAAGTCCCAGGAATAAACAAGAAGCCGTGTTTTTGCTTGATGAAACAATGACGTTAAACAGCTGAACTACACTGACCGGTTTTACTGTTGCAGTTCTGAGAAAGACATCCCTGTATTTTTCTCTCTTACCAGATACTCTGACTGAAGCCAGTCACTTTCACTGGTGCTGTCTCCCTGAAATCTAATTTCATGCTGCTCTCACCGTGCACCATCCTCTGGTTATGCTACTGATCTAATATCTCAGCTGTTAGATTGATTTACATTGGTACAGCTTCTATTTGGAATGCTTCTGTGTTAACGCAACACTCTCTTAATGTAATAACTTACATGCTTTTTATATTAATGGCGCCAGCTTAGACTCGACGCGCTTGGGCTTGTTGTATCCGTGTACTTCGCAACTTTGTCTTTGAATGAAGTAAAAATTGCCCTTAAAGACGCCATCCATTTGCCACATTTACCGGGCATTCAGACACAATGGGAGGCAAATTTTTTTAGGGGGGGGCACGACTGTGTAGAAAATCAGTGGAAGGATTCAACTAGATGCAAATATGCCAAAGTGATGAAAATTAAAAAGAAAAGAAAAAGAAAAAAGCTCCCTAGCTTTCATGCATCTGCTTCAGAAATGCACCAAAACAAGTGTAAAAAGAGAGAGACATGTCAGTCAATATGCTGCAATACTGGCCTGTAGAACAAAGGCCGCGTAAAACATCTAGCCGTGGTTACTTAATCAGCGATTAATGGGAACCACAGTCTTTCCCTGACCTCAACCAGGGTCACATGACCCAGGCACCAATTACATTTTCCCTGCAAAACAAATAAGCGGAAAATAAACTTCTAGGAGAAAAAGGTTGTAATGTTGGTTTGGATCCGGCCCTAATTTGGCAGAAATACAAACCTTAATAAATGTGGCCGTTGGCCTCTCCGCCAACAAAATGAGATACAGCGGGAATCATATTTGATATGCAAATCCAGGCTTTTAAAAATGCTATTGAACCACGACCGTAACCCTTGAAAGCATATTCTCCTATGTTCCCAGTCTCAGTAGCAAACACAGCACCGGGAGCTCAGAGACAGTCGGGAGGAAAACAGCTTCACACATATCAGTATCCTCTTCCCCACCTTTCTCTGGCCATTAACAACGCACCACTTTTCAATGTGGCCCATGCTACGCCTGAAATAAAAGCATTTCGGGGAATTGATCGCTGCTCGTTGATTGCTACAAGATACTTCGTCTATTCTCTCAACTCAGGCTGAAATAAAAGAGGCGTCCAGGACCAAGTTGTTTCTTGGTGCTTTGCAGATCAAGCTGTATAAACAGACCCTAAAGAACAGCCCAGCCGTTTGGAGGAAAACCACCCAGTGTTTCAGTTTTAGCTGAATCGATTTAGCCTGGATTTCTCTATATAAAACATTAGAACACTTTGATGTGTTTTATTTTATTGTCTCTTTTAAACCAAAGTGTCTGCAGAAACTCACAGCCCCCCCCCTTCCTCTCTTGTTAAACATATTCTCACTCAGAGTAAATTTAGAGAACAGGATTAGTTCACCCATATGGTGGAGTTTTTGCAAAGGTAACGCCGACATCTGAAGGTTTTACACACAGGTTTTTCCACAGCTGTGATGTGGGAGAGGAGTCTCTGTAAGGCTAGAATAAAAACCGACGAGTCTACTTAAATCATTGGTGGGAAAATAACAAGGAACGTATAAGAAGCCACACGGTCCAATTCAGTTTGAGCAATGATTTGCATGAGCATGTGCATTGTTGCCTCTAAGCTCCAGTCCATGATGAATGGAACAAGAGAAGTAAACATTAGTTCTGACAATCGCGATCCTTCTACATAACCTCTATTTTTATTCTGCGCTTTGCTCTTTAGGTTTATTTATTTATTTATCATTTTTATCCGGTCATCGCAAAGAGCACGGTAAGAAGCAACGCATTGTCAAGAATGCAATAAAACCTCACGTCCTGAGAATAACGACAAACGGGTAAAAGCAAGAGAGTGAATATTGATGTCTATTGTAAAAGGACACAACACAGTCTGACAGTGTCTTTGTTTTTAACTCTGTTTCAAGTTGCAATGAACGAAGGAAGAAAATCCCTGCATGAGATCGCACCGTCGGCAGATGGATTTAGGTGTAGGTGTGAAAGCACCCTAAAGCTACGGTAAATGAGCTGAAAGGTCAGGTTCCTCTTTTTCTGGGGGGGGGGGGGTCCTCCAGTGACTCCCGGCCCAAAATGTAGGTTAGCCCGGTGAACAGCGAGCGCTATTCATCACTAAACTAGGGTCCTATTCGGGGCCTGGTGTTAATATCAAACCCCAAGGTCGAGTCTGGCCAAATAGAGCAGCAATCCCTTACTGATTTAAAACTACGCCTATTCTACTGTTTTAGAAATAGCTGTGACGGCTGAGGTGAAAAGAAACACATTATAGCAAAGTGTGTGTGTGCGTGTGTGTGTGTGTGTGTGTGTGTGTGTGTGTGTGTGTGTGTGTGTGTGTGTGTGTGTGTGTGTGTGTGCGTGCATACATGCGTGTGTGTGTGTGTGCGTGCGTGTGACATGGTCAGCATATGGGAATTAAAAAGGAACCAATTTAGAAATACTCTGCGTAACTTAACCTCAAAGAGAAGTCCTGTCCTGTAGAGTGTATCAGCCTTTTTTTTTTTTTCCCTCCGAGTGAATTGCTCTCAGGCTGATGAGATGCAGGAGAGATAAATCCAGCGTGTAGGAGAGTGGGTTTTCAGCATTCACTGATCTTTCCCTCTTCAAATGCTTTAAAAAGAAAGAAACTAAAAGAAGGAATGCCGCTCGCCCGTTCACAGCCCTCTCACCTACAGAGGCACACCTCCTTTTAAACTGCCCTCCTACATGCCTCCATAAAAAATTAAAAAAAGAAAAAAGGAAAAGAACCCAACCTTTTTATCCTGCAGCCATGGATTTGTATCCACTATGCAACTGCTTATTGCAGCAAGGATTACTCAGACAGCTGCAGGCATGATTTTTGTACACCCTTGTTTTTGTATGAGTTTCCTGCCGTCTGTGTTTACTCGTGTACCTGAAGTGACTTTAAATGCGACACAGTGAAAAAAAAATCTTTGAATAAATTTCGTGTTACTTGCTGATGATAGTTCATACTTTGAGCTGATTCACTAAGATCTGCGCCACAGTGTGTCTGGAGCCCCTGATTTTTCCAAAGTGTGACTGAAAATATAAACAAATTATCCGGTGAGTTGTTTAATTTACCATAATTTCATTTTACTGGCACCTTCGTTTTCCAGTACTGAACATTTCATATAACGAACCTACAGCAGGTCCACAGCATCAGCTGCTCCGTTTAGCACAGCGACGCCCCGAGCTAGACGCTAACATCAGCATCCCGACGTGCACGCGGTGACAACGCTAACGTGCTGATGCTAGGCAGGTGCAATGTTTAAGATATGTTAGATTAGCATGTTAACATGCTAATTAGTATCAAACACAGTGGAGCTGAGGCTGATGACATTAGTTTATGCAGGTTTCGTTATTTTCACAACCTTCTTAAACAACATATAAATAATAAGCTGTTTGCAACCGGGTGCAAACAGACAAGGCCTCAAGAAGGCGTGTGTCGGACGAGACGAACGTTAACGTTTCCTTTGCCAAATACACGATGCATATAAACGTTGCCAAACTCTGTCGGTTGCCTCTTCAAAATGAAACGCGTGATGGTGAAACACCCCAAGACCAAACCCAGTTACGGTTCGTCTGCTCCAGCGTTATCAAAGTGTTACAAACTGATTCGGGAGTAGTGGATCCCCCAGGGTGTGCAGACACTATTATGCCTAGAACTTTGATTTGCTTTTACAGCAAATATTATCTACAAATCTGACTTGAGAGGAATCCTTCCAGTTGATTCCTTTTAATTCTTTTACAAAGGATTGAGGCAAACTGAACAAAGTAGGACTAGACCCTGCTGCTTCCAGTGGGATTTTTTTTTTTTTTTTTTTACCTCCAAAGCCTCTTTTCAGCGGAAGCAAAACGCAAGTTAGAATAAAGACGGTGAAAGGCACTTTGATGGCGTCCTTCTGGGCTCATGAAAGGTAGACGGGGAAACATTTCAAGCCGGTCGAACTTTGAGACCCGAGCTCTCTCACGCTGCCTCGGAAACACCAGTAAACACAACTAAGAGGAAACCCCTCTTTCAGCTCAAAAACTGAAAAGTAGAATCTGATCGTCCCCGACTCGTGCGGTCACGGTTCTTGTAAAGTTTTTGTCACTGTTCGTCAGCTTGTGCCTGATCATATGTCTCTTTATTTGTTTATTTGGATCAAACCATCTTAAATGTATTTCACTTTCTACTGGTTCTCTGCTTTTTTTTTCTCACTGAATTGTGTAATTTTTATTCTGGTTACGCCTTTTTTTTTTTTCATCACGAAGCATCTTCCCCCTGTGCATCTGGAAACTGAACATATTCTGTAAACAGAATCTAAGCTCAAAGGTCCACTTACTACATCGAGCTGTAGGAACTTTCAAGCGAGACTGCCCACGCGAGATAAAAAAAAACAAAACATTTTTTTGTTGTTTCCCGAACATGTCGAAATAAGAAACGTTTTTGAGAAGGATGAATGCTCGGTGTATTCTCTGACCCATCTGGTTCTGTGACCTGAAGCAGCGCAATGGCGAGTTTGCCTTCAGGTAATGCTAAGTGTGTGGTGCATGCAAAAGAACAGCGATCTCTTTAGTAGATATTCACTGGATAATGGAGTAGAATTAATATCACATCCACCGTGTTGTTCCTGCAGCTGCCTCCAGTGAGGAGCAAACAAAGTTTTCGTGCGACGCAAAATGAAAAAGTCAGGAGGGTTGGGACAAGGTTTTATAAATGTCACAGAGCGGCAACAGAATATGAGATGAAAGTCCCTGGTCTAGGTTTGATGCTTAATCACCATAGTTTCCATTAGTGTTACTGTCAGGCTTGTCTGTTATGACCTGTGTTACTAACGTGATTAGAAAAAGCTAGATGCTTAGACGTTGTTATATCTTCCACGACACAAAACAGTTAAAATCAGTTTTGTTACCGTGCTGAGTAAAATAAAGATGTTAAAATCTCTGTAAACCAAAACCACTCGAACAGATTCGATAAGGGATTTGAAAGGAAGCCGATTCGATAACAGGACTGAGAAGTAGATTCACATTCGATGGAACGCGATAGACCCCATCCCTAGTTTACATCGGAGGGTCAGGTTTCATCAGATGGCCATAATTTACACACTGTAATGTCTCAGGCTGCTCTGAGATCAGAGCATAGAGCAGATATATACCAAACAATAAAAGAAAAGAGAATCGTTAAATCCTGAACTCGGTCTCCATGTTTGAGTCCTTCAGTGGTCGGACGGCCTGCGAACAACCTGTCTTTCGCTGTTACTGTCCTACTTCCTGCAGTGCAGCATTGTCCCAATACTTCATCAGAGGGCGGATTAACACAGTTTACCTCGTTTTTTTTTCCAGCGCTGCTTTGTGCTGGCAGAGGGTTTGTAAGTCGTCGGCAGAAGGAAATCATTTGCATTAACTTTCAAGGCTTCGTTTGCTGCGGGAGAAGCTGTATGTTAACCGGCGTTTTCTACGAAATTTACTAAAGTTTTTGGTGAGTTGAATCTGTTATTTACTTAATGTGACAAGTGTCTTCATTTTAAAGGGAATACAACAATTTCATCGTTGATAATGACCGAATATTGGCTGAAGAAGGAAAGTCTTTGAGTCGGCGAATGGAGGCTTTGCCTTCCTTTGGCTCGATTGTCTGTTGTTTTCTTTTTCATTTCATCATTTCCAGTTATTGTCTGTCTAACTCAAGTCTTTGATGACTTTCTCACTGCATAATGAAGATCTTGGTAAAGAGAGGGAAAAAAAAATCCCAGATGGACTAAATGAGCGCAGCGGTCCTGATGAATAGACTAAATACATCAGAGCTTTACGCTGTGAAAACGATTGGCACATTCAACACGAAAAACGAGTCTCGAGAGATACTGTAAAACTAGATACTTTAATTTTTCACACAGTAATTAATGATTAGAGTGAGACAAGCTGGGCGTTTAAATATGACTTCTTTTAATAATTACCTTGCTGTACATAATTATGCATTATTATATCACCTTTTGCGTTTTGATTCTATATAATAGATTCAAAGTGATGGTTTAGACTAATTGCATTAACAAAATACAACTTTTTGATCTCATCCTCTGTTCATACAGTTTTTGCAATCCTGCTTGAATTTCAAATCCCTGTAGGACTTCATTCCTTCCACTTTTCATTAGCGAAACATAGAAACTGTGTCAGCTCAGCGGGGTTTTAGCAGCGGGGAATTGCAAATAGAATCCTTAGATTTTACGGTCCAAGTGTAAAGTAGGCCTGTGTCTGCAGATTCAAAAAAAAAAAAAAAAAAGACCATTAGTGAATTGTGCGGGAAAGGGATGTGAAAATGTGTGGCACCCCATCAGCGAGGCAAGTTATCAAAAGAAAGGAGACGCGTTGTTAAATGATAAAGGAATTAGAGGTCAAACATCTAAAGGAAATGTGTCCCACAAGGCTCCGCTGCTCTGTGCATAGATGAAAGCACCAGTTTTTTGTTTTTTTGTTTTACTAAAAAGTCAGATCAATTACTTTAGGTCATTTTTGTAAATATATTTCATAGCCTTCCTGTGATGTCTGGGGCGACGAGGGGCAGGTGTACAGGTGGGGAGCGGCCAGGTGAGTCAGGCGAGTCACGCGGGACAGAGCTGGAGACAGACGGCATGTGCATGGCAGGATTTGGAATAATAGAAGCGGTAAGTGGCCTTGTGGCAGGGAGAGGAGGGTGTGACGAGAGAAATTCAGGTGTAGCAGACCTACACACACGCACACACATATATGTATACCTATTATGCATTTTATACTTTTATACACTATAATAATATACTTTTGTGCGAAAATGTTTGAAACCCCAAATGTTCCGGGGCAGGAACGTGTTAACACCGACTTTTAGACCCATCTGGGAACCAGCATGACAACAGAAATTATTAAAGCCACCAGCAGAGCAAACCGCTGCACAAGCTGAGCCAGTCTGGTCTTATCGAGTCCACTCCTGGCTTTGTCCTGAGGAACATCCCCCCAATCTCACGGTGATCAAAATGCCACCTGGAACGATGAGTTAATTACAGAGGAACACAGTTAATATTGGAAATATATTATCCCCCCACCTCCATATGAATAGGGCTATAGGACACTAATAGAAATATAAGCGAAAAAAGCACCATTCACTATGTTTGGATGCAAATGTGCCTATATGAAAAAAAAGCCTCACAGTGATGTCGGTGCATAAAAGGGAAAGAGTGTCGAGTAAATGAAACTAAGGGAGTGTAGGACAATGAAAGCGTCTCAAGGACACCCCCTAGATTTGATAGAGGTCACATCTGTGATAGACTAACGGGGCTCTCGCCATAACGGGCCACCTTCACAGTTTATAGGAGCAGCCTTGGGGGGGAGTCGGCGGCTCTGTGGGCTTCAGGAAGGCCCCGTGAGGGCGCTCCGCTTAGAACGCCGCCCTTCATTTCTACACGGCGTGCCCTTTTTAAAATACGATCAGACAGAGAGAGAGAGCGAGCGGCGGCCCCGCCGTCGGTCCGTCTTCATTGCCGCGGTCCTTCTCGGACGGCCCCCGTTCGAGCGACGCCGTAGCCGGGGCCTCCTGTCGGAAACATGACCTTCAGCTCCGCGCTGTCGTCAGGCTTTTCCCCTGCGAATGGATTCGCTTTGGTTTTTTTTCTAAATGACTCATCTCCTCAGTGCCAGTGGATTCGGTTCAGTCAAAATGCATCTAGAACTGAGTTGCCTCTGCCAAGTGCTATAGCGGAGTCAAAAGAAACAATAACAGCAGTTAAGATAATGTATATAATAATACAAGCAGTTAAGGTGTTATGTAAGGGTGTTAGATAACATAAGCAATCACTGCAGAGTACGTGTGTCCACTGAATCAACCCAGGCTCCCATCAAATTATAGACCTGGGGGAAGCTTGGGAACGCCAACAAATGCTGTGATTGTAAAATGTCAGCCAGGTCAGTTTCTCAGAGTTTAAGAGTAGGAAAATATAACAAGAATTTAAAAAAGAAATAAATAAAGCATAATATTTGGTTTTGGAATTCTAATGAGAAAAAGAGAGTCAGCCCAGCGACCTTTCATTACTGAGAATTTTCTTCTTTTTCTTTTTTAAGCTATTTGTCATCTTGAAAGAGGTTGAATATGTTTTTTTTTTTTCTTTTTAATAAATATGTACGTACTCAGTTTACTCGGTGCAAACAGTTTATGACTGGCGTTATCGCCCCTCCGCACAGCTCCATAGATGAATCAATTTCCTTGACTACAGCGTTTCACACTCCATAAAATGATGGCATGGATATTTTATTAGTCATTTATCAGTCTTTGGAGGTTTTAGGCAGGCTGAGAAATTTGGGCCCATTTGTCAGGGACAAGGCATTTTGAATTATCTCAAATCAAATCAAACACTGATTAAGGACGAACCATTAAGCAACGTGCCACTACCAAGAGTCCCGTGTATTTGACTGTCAAATGCGTTGAGAGACGCACTTTGAATAAACTTCGTCGTGACTTGTTTCTGATGCACACGATAGCATTTTATCTTCTAGCTATCTCGGGTAAAACAACGGGGAGAACGACGAGGCGCAGCCTCGACTGACGGTGCGAACACTGGTCACTGCGGCTTGACTTCGTTGGGAATGGGTAAGCCCTTCACCGCAGCCACGGCGTTTTCTGCCATCTTCTACACGATCTTCCTCGCCGTGCTGATGGTGTTGATCCCGATGTGGGGGGTGAGCAGCACGTTGGGCGGGCCGAGCAGCGGGTGGTCCCTGAGGGGCAGCGGAGCGGCTGTCAGGAGCGAGCGGTGTATTTTCAGCGCTATGTCGTTCTAGCTTGGGAACGGGATTCTGTTCTCGACTGGGCCCGAGAGGCGTTACCTCGGTAGGGGTTCAGGATGAGTCAAGTCCAACACCGCCGCACAGATACCTCTCGACTTCAGGACTTCGACCAAGGCGTCCTGGTCCACGACTTCACCTGGGAAAACCACCGGAGCGTCATCCCCAAACCCCGAGCCAGTAACCACGATACGGATCGGCACAGGTCAAGGCAAACGCTGTGGGCTTCATGAGGGACAGCTCCCAGCGGCCGACCAGCCTCGCTGTGGCCGAGGTCAGTTTGACAGCTATCATGACGAAGTCCGACCCCCTCAGGAGGTCGTCCAGGCAGTAGGTCACCTCAACTGCCTGCTCATCCTCCACACTCCTGAATTGAACGATGAATTCTAACATTTGTAGACTTACACTGTTTTTTCAAGGCTTCCAGAGCGTAATCAATGTGGTCAATGATTTTTTTTCATTGATAAAAGAAGGGTAATAATTAGCTCCTTTTGAAAGATTGTGCCACCTTGTCTGTAGTGGTGCACTCTGAAGCCTCGTGATCGGCAGAAATTAAATGATCATATTCATTATCAAGCTTTCATTGGTTATTTCAACAAAGGCAGAGACAAACAATCAGAAAATTCCTCTACTTACCTTCTGGTCCTGTTGTGATACACGACTTTCATTTCAAACCCTTTGCTTCTTTAGGCAATTTTGTAACCAATCTCTCCCATTCCAATAATCCCTAGAGTCGACCCTGTGACTTCGACTCCCATCAGATTTTGTGATATATGGAGAGTCTTTGGGTCCAAAGCTATTTGGTAACCTATGTGGGGGGAAACAACAACATGAGGTCTACGTTTTGTTTTTGTTTCTTTATGCCTGGTCTCACCAAAGGGCGTACGAATGATGCACCAATCACCCTCTCCCTCCCCCTAACGCCAACCCTGACCAAAACGCTGACAAAATGACACATGAAAAGCTTAAAATGTGTAGGAATTTGCATGCAAAATGTCCAGCAGGTGGTGTCCTATGTAAGTGCAAACCCAAGAGATCACGTTCTGCATCGTCAGCTTTTGCTGAGTTTAAAATCTGCAGATTTACAAATGGCCTTTCGAGGTTTGGAAGCTGATGGTATGGAACAAGTAGGCAGCAAGTAGCAGGGAACAAATATATAGACAGTAGATACAGGTTTTGATATAGAAATACCCAACGAGGTTGGGTGGAACTTATTTGAGACTAAGGGGTCATAGTCTTGGTTTGGAGCTGCATGAGCCTTGACTCGCACGGGCTGACTTCTGACCTCACCCTTGAGGCGTGTTGGCCACTCTCACCCCGAGACCGTTGATGAAGGGCACATCCAGGTGGTCGACGCCCGCGCCTCCGCTGGCGACCACCTTGAGGGAGGGGAGCGATCTCAGCAGCGCAGGCTCGGCCGCGGGGCTGTACTTCGCCATGACCAGGGCCTGGACCTTGGGGCCGTGAAGAGCCGGATCTCGTAGGAGCTCTCTGTGGGTGACGAGTCGAAAGTGTCGCCTCAGTATGTCGGCGAGCTCCTCCAGGTAACCGAACTCACCCCCGACCTCTGAGATCAACGCCCACGCTTTCTCCTCCTCCATCACCTGGTGTGAAAAGACATAGAGAAAGAGATTTTATCATATTATCTGACTAAAAGTAGAGAAAACATTCAATCGGCAAACTTCTGATGAAAGTAATTCTGGTTAATTGCTAACTAAAGACTTCAGTCGGTGGCTCACAGTAGGTCAGCTGCACATGCAAAAATGTGAAACTTGTTAACATGAAAGCCTTTAATTCAAAATATATTGAAAAAATAAAGTTTCCATTAAGAGTTGAATATTGCAGCAGTTTAAATAGAGCTGATATTTAAAAGGAAAAACTATTTAGCCTACAATTAAGACTCAATTACATAGTCATTTCAAGGAAAGCTCCAAGGAAATTATTAGGCAATGACATTAAAAATGTTGTTTTTTAATTCTGAGCTGGTTTTCACGAGGAAGAGTTGCTTTCTTAACCGGAGCTTGAGTTTCAGTCCTTCTGCCCTCTGTTCGCTCAGACTGGTCGGGTAGAGGGCGGACGTTGTACTCTCTTCTTTTTTTTTTCTGTTTTTTCTTTTAACCTTTGACCAGAGATTCAGTCGAAGGTTTAACTCGGTGAGTTAATTTCAAAACTGCACCGAGGTCCTGTCCTCAGGATGTGGCACAAAGAGGCGGCCGGGGGGGGGTTGTGTATCATTCACCAAGGATGTACGGCCGCAACTGTAACTCTGCAACCTGCGATGTCGCGACGTGGTTATTAACATTTAACCGAAACCTCTACCAAAGTGCTTTCAGCGCCTGGACTTTGGATGCGGGCGCTGACGGTGTGAATGTTCCCGCTTCCCTTTGACTCGTGGTTCGGCAGATAAACGCGGCGCCTCATTCACTCAAAAACACACATTTCTCCGAAAATAACCCAGGCAGTGATTAAGTTTGGCAGCGCAAGGTTAAAAAAAAAATAAAAAATGGTTCCGTACATATAAAGTCAGTTCCTAGGAGACAGGGTTACAGAAAAAACCTCTTCTTATCGCTTTATTGTTCTGTAAAATCACACTGATACTAATCTAAAAAGCTCTTAATTGCCCCTGAAGGTGAGACTGCTTTGTCAAACTACTATTTCCACGGTCAACTGTCATGCTTGGCTTCATTTTCTTTCCTCTTTTTTTTTTTTACCCAGCCATTATCGTCCCGATCAGAATCAAAGAGTCAACAATTTAACCTTTAATGTCGATTGTAATGAAACATGGAGTTCAGAGTAAAACCCTCATCGTGTTACGTTCACGCAGGAGTTAAGAGCGTGATGAATTTGCGTAAATGCGACTGAAATCACTGTGTGTATCTTGGCGATTATGGCGGAACATTACAAGGGAGACAACTGGTGAACAGGAATGTCGACGAAAGCTCTCAAAAGCTTTTCTTTCATGGTAGTAAAATCACTGCTGAAGAAAAGTGATGTCTCAGTTGTTTCTATCCAGTTATTTTATTGTATAGTTTGTATTTCATTGTGCATTTATATATATATAATTGTATTTTTCATTATTATTTTTATTTTATACTTGGCTAAGGAATGACACATACTGTGCGAAATATGAAGACATCTAAAGTAAAAAGATAAAAGAAGCTCATCATATAGGCGATGGCAGTGTTCGCAAAACACCTTTGGTAGTGGCGTTGTCTGATCTAGACATTAAACACACACACACACTCACAGACACATCCTCTCTATCTAGAACACAAATATCTGCTCTCCTGTCCATCAATTTCCTCAGCCAGAACTGCTTTTTCTTACGTTCTCTCTTCTCTCTTCTGAAATTAAGGCATTTCGTGGTTCTCTAAGTTTGTAGAGATGCTAAAGGACGTAAGGGCCACTTCAGATCCGCAGGTCGCGGTGTGACTAACTCAATGATGCCTCGGCGCTGACGCCAGCAGCCTCGGCGCTCATCGCTCCCAGCCGAGACGCCCTCGATTCAGTCGCTGCGGCTCGACTTCATCGGGGATAGTTAAGCCTGTCGCTGCCGCCGGGGCTCTTTCCTCGCCGTCATCTGCACCATCCTTTTAATGGGGGGGGGGTCGGCACCTCGGGGAGGCCGGGGAGAGGATGATCCCTAAAAAAAAATAGAGGAAGAGGAAGCAGAGGCGTTGAAAGGAGCGAGAGAGGGGTTGAGTTGAGTGTCGGTTAAGTGTAATTATTTCATCATTAGGTTTTCGGATGGTAATTAGTAAGTAGCTCTTTGTCACTGCCTGCGTATGTTTGTTTAATTGGATACTGATGAAAATGTCCAGAATTTTACGTAAAATATTAAAAAAAAAAAAAAGAAGGGAAAAAAAATGAGGAAAAAATGTACATGATAATTAAATGTTCAGCAGAAATACAGTGAAAACTGTCACCCGACCCTGGGATGAGAACAATTATCACGTTGTAAGTTAATGAACAGTACTGTCTTCATATATATATAAATATATAAATATACTGTGGATTTTCGGTTAGAACAAATTCCTCCTGTGTTTGCTGCTTTCTGCTGTAGACGGATGATGTCAAGGGCAAGTCTCTGGCCGTTAAAGCAGTGTCTGTTGCACCCGTGCAGTAAAGCGATTCTGAGCAGAGACCTCGGCAGGAGTTCAGGGCGAGCGGCGAGCGGCGAGCGGCGAGCGGCCTGTGGCCTGTAGCCTGTGGCGTGCGGCCTGCGGCGACTCCTCCCAGACCAGCGAGCTCTGATGGAGGCATCCTGGGACGTGTAAAAGGCGAAATTTGAGGCTGAGGACCGGCACTAACGGAATGATGAGATCTGTACAGGAAACGCGGTGCCGGCCCGCCTCCGCCGACGTTGGCCGGCATCGCCGGACGGGAGTGAAGCGAACGGAAGCGAGCGGAGACACCGTCACGCTGTTTTACCACTATAATGTTTTAAATTTGCCTGTTTTTGGGTCCATTACTGGATTTTAAACATCGTACAAATTGAGCAAATTGGAACTAATGTGTTGATTAGAAGTCTTTAGAGCAGGGCTAGCTGTTTACAGTCTCAGTTAACTCAGTTAACCACAATTATGGGATCTTTTCTTGTAATTATGAGAAGTGGGAGCCAAAACTTCTTTTCCTTTCAGTGAACACAATGCTCTCTTGTTATGTTCCTTCCGTTCCTCCTGTTTTCTAACTCTCTAATTTTCTTTTTATGTTTGAATCAAAATGCAATTCACACAAAAAAAAGATTTTTAAGGTTTTCACCTCAAGATCGTCCGCGAGTATTATTTCTGCATAAGTACGGTATCATTTTAATTGTGATCTCGACTTTCAGTTTTGGGACCAGACGTTAATGCAGGCATCTGCGTTCAGATGACCCCCCCCCCCCCGGTCCTGTCATGATACGAGGACTTCGTCTCGATTCCTCCCCTCCTCTTAGCTATTTTGCGACCAATCCGTCCCGTCCCGGTGATTCCCGACGATTCCCGGAGCGGATCCCGTGACCTGTACCACGCAGCTCCTGTCAGCAGGCCTCGTGGTACGTGGGTGGTTTCAGGCTCCGTCTATTTGTTGACCTGCGAGGAAGAAGTCTCGAATAAACATTTTATAAATCTTATTTATTCATCACAGACCATCACTGTGTTTTTATAAAAACCTTTACTGATGTAATACTAATGCATTATTCACCACTTTTATCCGATGTACTGGATATAAAGGCTGTAATGTGCCACCAGAATACTTAAACGCCGTTCAGCCTCTGTAGCAGTCGGGATTCTGCCGATTTCGGCCTCTAAGTCGGTCGTCCGCCGTCCTAGTTTGGACTGAAACGTTTCGGCAACGGTAGGAAAATTTTCCTACGGACTCTTTATGGTTCCCGGAGGATAAACCATTCAGACTTCGGTGTTTTCCTCGGGCCCGGCTGTGAAGATGACGGGTTCGGTTCATGAGGAAAAACGTCTCGGCAGATGCCAGATGGGTCGTCCCGGAATTTCCTAAGCCGACATTTCTCCTTTAACCGAGAAGAATCGCTATAGCTCTGGCCATCCCTTGACTTCTCCTCCAGCATCGCTGTCGGTTTTCAGTTTAACCAAATACTTACAAAAATAATGACGGTTCCCGTCAGCCTCGGCTGTGCTTAGCCGGGATGGTAACCATGGCAACAACACGTCGGGGGCCTTTGCTCGACTTACGGCTGGAAACTAATTTGAGATCATCTGCATCAGTCTCTTTATCCATCAATTTCCTCAGTTCTTATCCATTCGAATGTTCCCCAACACTTAACACCGTCACAGTGAGCTTGTATGTTAGCGTGCTGGCGTCAGCGCTTAGCTCAGCTGCCCCTCCCCTCGGACGTCGGGGGCCCGCGGTTTGTCCTCTTCCATTACCCGGCCGGATGAAACACAAAAACGCATTAGGACCGCTCAAACACTTGAGCGTTTGTCAGAGACGGAACGCTCCGAACCCACAAAAGAAAGAAAAAGAGAAAAGGGAGAAGCTGAAAGCCGTCCCCCCGTTCTGGATTTTCACATCACGATGATGTGACGCGCGCCGGCTGAACTCCGGTTAACAGAGCTGACATCCGCCGTGCGCCGGTCGACATTTGAAAGGCGTCCGCGTCCCCGTGTGTGAACGAGGGAGGGGGGGTGGCGGAAGTCGTGCTGGGTCCAATTAGGATTTTTTTTTTTTTCTTTTTTACTCCGGTCGCTTATATCACCTCTCATTATTCACAAAGTCATTAAAGAATGATTATGAGTCCCTAGCATTGGGTCGTTTAAAGGCCGTTTATGAATGTAGAGGAATTCACTGGGAATTGTATGTCGCAAGCGGAGTGAAAGGGCCGGGGAAGCCCCCCCCCGTCCGACACTAAATCAGCTAATTAGGAGGTCCGGCAATTCTGGTGCTCATCGACGGCCGTTTCTCGTAAACCAGTCAGAGTTTTTTGCGGGGACGGAGCGGTGGGGTTTGAGAACGGCGACGTCTCCTTTCTACATTTGCTGCCCTCGTAAACACGGACGGGAACCGAAAAGACCGGGGTCCATGTTGGAGAAGGGAAAAGTCGACGCGTAGCGGGAGCATGGTGTGAAAAGTTAGACGTCTGCATTGCGCCGTTTTCGGCGAGACTGCAGAATAACACGTTATTAGAATGGTGAGGAGTTTTTGTTGTGCCTATAGTTATACTATACTACTATAGTTACACAGTAGAGTCAGAGAGTAACTGAGGGAGCAACTGTATTCATATGTTTAAAGGAATTTAGTTTCCAATTTAGAAATGTTTCAAGGGAAAATGCATCAGATTATCCTAATTTAATTTGATTTTTTTCTTATTTATTTATTTATTTTTTACAGCATTTAGATTTAATTTTTCATCAAGACTCAGTTTGGAGTTCCCACCAGGTTCTCTTGATCCTGATGATTCCTGGCTCTTTATTGTGAAGAGAAGAAAGGAAAACAGAGTTCAGAGGCAGATGATACAGGACAGTGAATTGGTCTTTGTTAAACCCAACCCCCCCTCGCCCCCACCCGCCCAACCATCCACTCTCTCCCATGGAGAAAAAAGAGGAGGGGGAGGAATTCTTTAAGCATCATTGGCCAACTGGCAAAAAGCCTCCCCGGCGGGGGAGCGGGCAGAGCGAACTAATGGTCGGACACCGCCATACTGCCCGCGGGGAGGCAGTAGATAAGGAAATCCATTCTGGGTTCACGCTCGAATGTGTGGACGTAAAACCCAGCTTGCTAATCGTGTTCGGTTCACTCACATAATCCGGTGAGTAATTGAGACCGTCCTTATGAGCGGATGCCCGAAAAAAATGCCGCATGTTTATTTTCAAGTGACAAAGCCCTCTAGTGGCCTTAGTATTTATCCATCCATCCATCCATTAGCCATAGAGCTTATCCTTTTGAGGGTTGTGGCGTGGGGGGGTCGGGGGCCTGGCCAGAGTTAAGAGGGTCGAAGGTTGACCTAACCTTCACGTCTTGCTAACATGCGAACCCATGGTATTTATGACGGGAGCAAAGGAAGAACTGAGGTGAAGTTATTTCATATGAGGGCCTTTATCTGTCTGGCATCTATAGTGGGGGGGGGGCGCACCACCGCGCTGCTGCCAAAAAAAACCCCATCCGGCTAAACATTTTTTGGTCGCACCCGGGTTTTCTATGCCGATCCCGGACAGGAGCACGGACGCCCTTTCTGGAGGGGAGGGCGGCTGGGAGGCGCCAGCATGGCGACCGCGTCCGTCCCTCTTCAACGCCCCCCCAGCCGTCCTACTCCCTGTTCCTGTTTGAACTGCAGGTGCAAAACGAGAAAAACACAACAAAACAATGGAAGCCGGGTCTGGGGACAAGAGTTCTTGGGTGATAATCCTTTCAACGCCAACCTCTTGAGCGCCACTGTGATGTCGGAAGCCGGGTCCGAAAGGAACCACTAGGACGCCGCTTTTCATCCACGCCGACTGAAAAAGTCCATCGATCACGCCTCCATATTTTGAGCCTTATTGATCCACTCGTATGTCCTCGGTGCAGTACGTTTTATTTATTTATTTGCTTTATTTTTCTCGTTTTGTTTTTTCAGTGTGTCCTCGTAGTCTGAAAACTGCCGACAAGAGCCATTTGTAGACCCTGTCTGCTGTGACAACACTAATACACTGTCAGACCCAGACGCATAAGCAATTACAGTATAGTTTTCACATCAACACAGCATTTCAGTGCTTTATAAAAGGGAAAGTTGAGACAGTTAAAGCTGTTTTTGTTTTGTTTTTTTCTATTTTTTGGGGATTTAGTATCCACATATATTTGTCTGTTAAGACTTTTAACAGCTGGTGCACTGAAAAAAGGGAAAAGCTCGATGCTGCAGATCAAGACGAGAATACCAAGGCTCGTTTGTGCTGACAACTCTCCAGGCACATGACATTACAGTCAACGCCCCCCCCGCCCGTCCCGCCAGCCCCTGCCTCGTGGTTCTGTCAGCTCAGATTGTCTAGAGGCTCATCAGTGGTCGTGGCTGAGAGGAGAGTCCGAGCAGTCAGGCACCTCCTTCCTTCTTTCTTTTATCTCGGGGGCTGATCTCGTGGGAGGGGTGGCTGTCGGGATTTCGTTCAACGGGTCGTGCCGAGGCCACGCCGGGCTGTCCGAATGGGGGGGGGGGGGCTTCTCCTGCCCAGCTCGCTTTGGGAAGAGTCAAAAGAGAAGGGCCCCTGTTTTGGCCGCACCCGTTAGTTGTCTGTTATTTCGCGGCGTTTTCATCGTGCGACGCCAGCCTCCGCTTGCCCACCTGGGCCCCGCCGGCCGGTCACATCTCCCAGGGATGTCTGAGAGGGATTTGATGACCGTGCAGGATGCTGGCAGGGACGAGTTGAGGGTCCTATAGGAGTAAAACAAAAAAGAAAACGTTATAAAGACTTTCTCTGCAAATGTAGCTGATGTTTTCACCTTGACTGACCGCCTGCAGTTTAATTAATATGGTAAAGAGTGGAGGAAAGAAAAGGACATCACTGACTATCCCTCTCCCCTGCAAGGTGAAACTTTGTGAAAGCGGTGCACTGGTACTGAACGTGGTCTTAGGTTAAGAGTGCACCTGCTGAACCCAAATTTTAATAAAAGTTGCTTAATTGCTCAGCACCTGAAAAACGAATTAGGGCCGAATAACTTGTGAGGCTTTTGTAGCCGACCGCCTCCCTTTTTTAATAAAAAAAGACCCCTTTCTGATCAGGCAACCGTGTACAAGGAAATGATGTTAATTAACACGGAGCCACAGAAATGATTGTACCGCACGTATCAGTAAAGATTTCGCTCGCTTGTTTTCAAGCCAAAAACACCCGACACCATATATCCGCTGGTAGCAGCCACGGCTTGATTAGACATGTTTAAAAGCCTTTTCTGGGGAAAGATAATTGCCTTTGCTGAATCGCTCAGAGTGACAGAACACGACATGATCGTCAACATTTAGGCCACATACTGTATATTTGTACAACACTGTACACACTGTGTATACTGTGCTTTCACATTGTACACACTGTATTGTCTCAATTTATTCTATAGCACAATTTCTAATGGTCTCAGTATACCTTTTATGCCTTGATATATTCACTCAGGATGTGGATCCCCGGTCTCTGTCTTCCCTGGTAACGTGTTGCCCTGTCAGAGGAGGTGGGTTATTACCACCCGGGCAATTTATTGACGCCTTCAGTACCAAAGGCCTTGTGCAACCGTGATGCAACCCCCCCACGCAGGGTTATTGAGAGAGCGCCTGGCGACGGAAGACAGGCTGGCGGTTTGTGAATGTCCATCCACGAGTGCGCTGGCTTGTGTGACAGTAGGAGTGAGACGGAGGGAGAGACGACGGGACGCGTACAGCGTGTAGAAGTATGGGTGCCCGAAGCGGTCAAAATACACCTGGGCAAATATACAGATTCACTATGTGGGCAAACCGTCAAACTAAGGCTTGATGTAACAGTCAAACGCATTGATTGACGAGCATTTGTCAGGCTGCATTGATGGAGGTGTGGATTAATACATATTTTATCGAGCCCCTCGCCTCCTCCCCCTCCCCTCCCCAAAAGAACAGGCGAGAAAAAAGACGGAGCCATGTGTTTATCTCTGCTCTCGGTTACTCAAACAAGTGCACACGGTTTATCAACCGCGTTCTCCGCTTGGTTTTGCAAACAACTTCTTTCTTCGGAGAACAAGGAATGGAGCATTTTATGGAGCCATATCTGCCAAGCACGTCCCGGTTTATCTGGATGAACACTTCTTTTTCATCTGACGTTTCACAGCTTTCATTATGTAGCATATTTATTCTCCTTATGTGTGAGCAGGGGATCGCAATTTTGCAATCCATGCGCTCGGATTACGAGCCCGAGAGCGCTCCGTGAAGCCTTTTGTTATTGGGAACACCTGTACACCTGCTTATTCGTGCAATTGTCCAACAAGCCAATCGTGCGGCAGCAGTGCAGTGGATGAAATCCTGCGGATACGGCTCTGGAGCTTCAGTTAACGTTCACATCAAACGTCAGAATGAGAACAGAACCTGATCTCAGGGACTTTTGACGGCCTGGTGATCGTTGGCGACGGGCAGGCTGGTCCAAGTGTTTTGGAAAATGAAGAAAATGCAGTTCCTCTCACTTAACTGTCTCTGGAATTAAATCTAAGTGTCGCTGTCACAGGGAAGCCGGTAACTCAGAGGAGAGGATACGAAGGCAGACAAACAGGACGGGATGCTGCAGTGAAGCCGTTTTTAATGTACAAAAATCAGGCTTACGGGCACACTGACAGGCAAACCGGCAGGAACAAACAAGACGACTCTTCACACAAAGGATCATACACACAGGGACTGACAAGGTGTGAAGGAAACACGGGGACTTAAATACACAACAGGTGAAACACATCAGAGCGGGAGAGACAAGCACAGAAGCAGGAAAAAAGCTATGGCAGGAAATAAGGCAACCGACAGAGACGGGAGTTATTCCGTAGTAAAACAGGAAATAATGATCAAAATAAACATCCAGTGAGCAGCGGGTTTGTGGACGGAGGCACCTCATTGATGATAGAGGTAAGGGGAGAGAGGCAGGACTCGCTGGAGCTGGCAGAACAGTTACGGCTACTCAGATAGCTTCTCTTTACCGCCGGACAGAAAAGCTCCACAGGATGCACAACACACTGGGGACGGAGACCTGGACCTGCAGAGCCCCAGGACCAAAACCGGGTGGTCGGACACTGTCGACGACTGACAAAGGTGGATGCGAGCAACCCACCCTGGTTGGATGAGCCTGGATTCCTGCTGAGGCACAAGGACGGTCGCGGCAGAATTTTGGCATCGGCGACATGAACCCATGGACCCGACGTGCCCTGTGTCAACAGTCCCGGTGTTGGAAAGGTTTTCTTGGGAGACTTTAGGCCCCTTAACACCAGTTAATCACGCTTTGAATGCCAAAATTTATCAGGAGTACTGTTCCCGACCATGTTCATCCCTTCAAGGCCGAAATCTACCATCTTCACATGGCTGCTTCCAGCAGCATAATGATCCATGTCACAGAGTCTCAAAACCGGTTCTATGGACATGACGATAAATTCAGTTGAACCTCAGCGGCCTCCCCAAGTCTCCAGATCCGGATCCAGTTGAACTGCCTTTGGGACGTGGTAGAGCAGGAGACTGGCGCCATGAACGTGCAGCTGACAAACCTGCAGAAACGAGGGGATGCAGTGAAGTCAACATGAGCCAGAACGACCCAGTATTAGTAAGGTGTTCCTGATGAAGTGCTTGCTGAGTGTAGAGGGACACCTACTATTTTCCCCTGTGCCCCCGAGGGGTGTAACAGGACCTGACATTGCCATTGAAGGGCGTTTCTCTCCGTTGCTAGATTTTCATTGGTTCAAAATGTCAACGCTCGGGAGAATCGATTTGACCCTGGAGCCTTGGGGAGCACTTTGGCTCATAATTTCGTTCATATTACGTGGCTCTCTGTGCAATGTTTGGGTGGCTTTTTCTGAACGGAGGTGGTGCAGCTCAAGTGAGGGTATTCAAGTCGGTTCAGCAGCCAGTAATGGCTTCTAGACCTCATGTGTATTTAAGAGAACAGGCAAATTTACATTGCGAAGGTTAATAGACGGGGGCCATTATGCCACTTCATCTGAATGTGCCAGCAGGGCTATAATAATTTCCAGCAGAATAGAGATGTACAACTGCCTTTAAAAAAAGGAAAAAAAAGAAATACATTTGAACATTTGCCTTCTCCTTTCAAGTGTGAATAGCTTTTCAATAGTTAAAAAAAGGGAGTTCAAGGGATTTGAATAAAACATCACTGCTCCACAACATTTTTTTCCATTTTTCTCAAGTTACAAAAGAAGGCAGGCTGGGATTTTCTCTACGGGAACAGCAGCGTCTTCAACCACCCCCCCCCCAACCTCAGGCAACGCTGGCCGCAAACCAAACGGTGAGATCTTTAACGTCTCGCCCGGCTGAACCTAGTGTCATTATAAGCATGGCCACTTAACCATGACACTGACCCGGTCCCCTTTTGACCCTTCGAGCCGCGCGACAGTCGGGAGCCAACTGCTTGGTACGTCTGATTTGCATCCCCACTTTCTATCCGACCGTGAATGTCGCGGCGTAAATAACAGACCGGAGAATCGAAGCAGATCACCGGGCGAACCAGCACAAGAGACAAAATATACACATATTTTTTTGATTTTAGGTCTTCATACATAATACAACAGCAAAAACGCTTGTGTAATTTTCTTCTAAAATGTGTCAAGAGGGGACTCCGGCTGATGTCTACCTATCAAATAGGACGTTAGAGGAAAGCGCCCGAGCTCTCAAATCTTTGGTTCAGCCGTCAGATGCTGAGCTTTTTGAAGAATGCTCTCGGAAGGCTGGGAAACGTCTGACCGGATGCCTCTAGGTGTGAGAAAAGCTGCTCTGCCGGTTTTGAACTTGCAGGCTCAATCTCTGGAGAATTTTTGAAGTCCAACACACGGACGCAACGCTCAAATAAAATGGTCCCCATGTGCCTTTGACCAAAATAGTGCGTTGGAGCAACGCTTGGAGGTTCTGGGGGATTCGGGTGTGATACTTTCCAGAGTTTTTTTGAAGTCAGACACGCACAGTAAAAGCTGGAAAGCACTGAGAGAGGAGCTCGCGGAGCAAATGGCAGCGTGGCGGCTTAGTTTGGGACCGTGAGGCACCAGCGGTGTGGCATCTGATTCAAACCCTGACGGTTTTGTTTTGGGTTTTTTTTCCCCGGCGCCTGAAGTGTCAAAACCAGTACCGCTGTGATGTGTGGTCTGCCATTTACCACTACAGAGAGGGTTCTTTTGCTCTGTGTTATTTCACCGAATGTTCACAATAAACTAAACTGGAGTTTTACGGAAAATAACTGTCCTAGAATTCAATGAGACTTTTGCTATTGGTGGACTTAATTATTGTACTGATTGAGAAAGTTATTAAGAAAACATTTAATGAAAAACGTCACTAAAACAGGTATCTACTTTTGGAAGCTCATTTTACTAATGATTCCTTGTGGTTCTTTTTGCCTTAGCATTTCAGTTTGTGTTTTTGTTTTCCTCATTACAGTTAGTGGTCTACATGTCCAGCGGTGGTGTGGAGGCGCAGTGCAGGGCCAGCGCAAAACCCAAAAAAGGAGGCAGTGGTAAGGAAGGTGCAGGTTTCAAACAATCCCTCCTGAATGTTAAAGTCTGCGTCTGAATGAAAATAGCTTTAAAGTCTTGATTCACAGGTTTCAGTGGCGTCTGCTGTTCTGACTGAGTGTGTTGGGTGTGGTATCACGGCACAGTGGTGGAGCTGGGTATGAAAATGCATTTTACTTTCCATTTCGTCTTTTTACTTATCCACGCCACCGCCGTGTGAATGCCACTCCATGCTTTCCAAAGCGGGAACAGGGGGATCATGGCAATATGTACCGTAGAAGCGTGGACCTTCTTTCCGTCCTGTCAGTCAGCAAGGAAATTGCGTCCCTGCATGAGCACTGGTCGAGGATACAAGGAAATTCTAAAAATGACTGAAATCCTGTGCCGGTGAAAAATGGTCATGGGAATTTATTTTGGGGCTGAACAATGTTAAAAGTCAAGTCAAAGTCTGATATGAAGTGTGTTTTGAGTAATACATTTAAATTTGATAAAATTATCATATCCCTGACTCCTTTATTCTGACTTTAATTGTTTCTTATTTTTACATTTTTACTTTTAGATACTTTTTATTCACCTCCTTCTCGGTAGAACCTCATTTTAATAGAGCGTGAAGCTGTATTACCTTCAATATTTCCCCTGTTGGTGAATGTTTAATGACTTGGAGGGTTAGACGGGCACTCAAGTGTTTGTTCCACTATCCCTGTAGGGACACTCATTGACATAATAACCTTCACAACTAAGTGCTGATTCCAACCCTTATCCTAACCCCAACCTGAGCCCTAAACCAGACTCTTAACCTCTATACATGGGGACCTTGACTTTTGTCCCCATGGTGACACAAGTCCACAAGGGTCAGTGTGTATTCAGGATACAGTCCCCACAAGGATATAGGAACCAGGAGCACACACACACACACCCACACACACACACACACACATGCACAAACACACAATTGAGCACATTTTTTTTGTCTTACTGTCATTTTAGGCAGAAAAGGGAGAGCAAAGAACCTAAAAAACAGAGTTTTTGATTTTGAAGATTTTGTCTCAAAACATTTAATACTTTGTTACTGTGTGTGTGCATATCTGTCCTTTTTGATTATTTGGTTATTTATTATACAACTGTCCTTAACCCATCAAGTGTATCCACAGCACAACCTTTTCATTTTTAGAGGGCTGAGTTAGATAAGCTAAAATGGGAGTAATGTGCTTTGGGGCTTTTTTGGCTTTGGTGAGAAGTCTGGTTGCTGCATTTTGGAAATTCATGTTAACATCCTTTTTCAAGTTGAGGTGGCTATCAAAAGGTGACACCAGGAGTTTTACAGTTATGTGCTATACTTTGGGATAGAGAGCCCGGATGGTTTGAGGTGTAAGCATCGACTGTTACAGGGCCAAAATTAATTACCCACAGTCTAATTAAGATTTAACTGTGGGAAGTTCTGGGCCATTCAGCATAAGAGGTCAAGGATCACAGGTTATAAAACAACATACAGTTTAGTGTCATCTGCAAAGGAATGAAAGCTCGCATTATGCCTGCAGATGACATTTCTAAGGGGATCCGAGTATAGGGAGAGCAAAAGAGGTCCAAGGACAGAACCCTGTGGTACCCCAAAGGGCACTTCCACAGAGAATGACCGTGACCCGCCAATGGCCACACTAAGAAATTCCTCTTTTACTTGTGGAATTTCTATGTTGTTACTCACTTAAAACTGAATGAGATGCCAAACCTGTGTTGGAGACCTTCCCAATATTGTTAAATGATCAACAGCATTGTACAAGGTAATTAGATCTAATAAGATTAAAAATCAAGGTTTTCCCAGCATCAGCGGCAACCAGCAGATCATTCATCACTTTAAAGGCTGCAGTGTCTGTACTTTGGTTTTCCCTAAATCCCAAATGAAATGTTTCAAAGAGTCAGTTCCTATTTAAGAAAAAAAAAAAAAAAAAAAAGCAATCGATTGTTCAGCAACAACTTTTTCTGAAACTTTGGAGACAAAGGGCAGTTTGGAAATTCAACCAAAAGGATCCAGGGAGATGTGGTCCAAAGAGGGTTTTTGTTTTTTTGTTTTTATTTTTCCAGAAGGGATTGAACAATGGCATTATTAAAATAACCAGGGACAGAAACAGGCAAGGATGAAATGTTAATTATGAAGAGGATATATGGGTTAAAAGATCCATATGCTTGTGTCAGAAATCTCCGGGTGCGCAGGGTGTTGAGAGCACACAACGATTGCCTCATTCTATTAATCACCTCAGTGGGTGTGTCCATAGATATTGAGACAAAGGACTCAAAGTGCGCGGGCAGTTTTGAAAGAAATCGTTGCGTGCGGGAGGAGGACATTTTCATTCTGATGCCGGAGACCAGTTGTACTGTTTAGTATTTGTTGCAGCGTGCGTCAGTAAAAAAACGTCTTCATATTCGATTTTAGTGGGATCACATTTGAACTTGTTTGGGCTTTCTTGTGTTTGCATCACCGTTGCTTAATCGAGAAAGACTTACACCCCCAGCGAAATGATAATAAGGATGAACAACAATCATAATTCCAATTGACATCCCCCGTTTGACCAGGGAGAAAGGGCTGTTCCCTTTTATTATACGTACACTCACAAAGAGCTATCATGCCTGATGAATAATTCTATGCATGAGTTTTTCATACTTCCCTCTCAGAATCATAACATTGTTTGAACATCACAAATTCCTACAGTGGTAATTATAAAAAAAATGTTATGCAGATATATTTTTGTACATGCTGTGAAAAAGGAAATGAACAAAAGAGATGATGAATGATGGTGATGAAAAAACCCAACGGGTAAAGTACAACTTAATTTAAAAAAAAAAAAGGAACACAAAAAAGGTGGTTAAAGTACAATTCAATTGTTAAATTTGCTATTTCATTTTAATTGGACTTGACAGACGGAAGAATGACTTGGTAAAATATGAACCTTATTAGGTACGTTTTTTCTTTTCCATTCATCATTTGAATGCAGAGAAAGGATCACATGACAGTAGTGAATATTACTACTGCTGTTCTTTAGGGTTCTTCATATGGCTCATGACATATACTGATGAGGCCGTAGCGTGTTGCAGGCGTGTTGGAGAGGCCACTGCAGGACACTGAGCTCATTGTCACGTTGATGAAGTTTCACACAATTTTTGTTTTGTGATAAAGTGCATTAACATTCTGGAAGAAGCCATTAGAAGACTGTAAAAGCTCCAGTAGGAACAAAGAAAGACCCAGACACAGAGGAGCTCACTGCAGGCAAGGTTGATTTTACAAAGGCAAAGTCCTTACTGATGGTGCAAAAGGTCGCACACAGGTAGGCAATCCAAAAAAAAAATAAAAGGCAAACAAAGCAGGCAGGGAGTTGGCAAGAATCCATAAACCTGGGGAAAGTGGCAAAGTCAGGAACCACAAAAGGCAAAAAACGCTAGAAAGAATCGCTGGAAGGCAGAGGATACACAGGGGAGCAGAGATAATCTGGCAAAGAGGCATCAGACGCAGGAAGGTATATATACACGGGATGACTACGGGGAACGCCGGGGCAGGCGGGTCATTGGCAACAGGCGTAGCCGGTGAAGGGCGTGAAACACACGAGGGCAGGAAATAGAACACTTAAGCACGACAAAATGGAAACAGGAAGGACAGGGGGCCACAACGGTGCGTAAACTGTGGCCCTAAAGGGACGCATGGGGTCCAAAGCGTGCGAAGGAGGCTCCCCCGCACCGTTACGCTGCCGCCGCCGCCAGCCAGCCTGGACCGGGGACACCAGGCGGCCGGGACCGTGGATCGGCGCCGTCGACGCCAGACTCAGACCGTCTGTTCGACTGAGCGGAGACCCGGGCTCATCGGGCCGGGCTACGATTCGCCAGCCCTCAGCTCTCCAGAGTCGGGGCCCGCGCCGAAGGTTTCCTGTCCCCGACAAGTCGTCGCATCCTGAGATGCTTTCGCTGCTCGCCGCAGTCGTTAAGTGGGGTTATCTTAGTTACCACAACCTTTCCGTCAGCTCCGGCCGGTCCGGCTGTTCTCCTCTGACCTCTAGCATCAACAGCGTGTCTCTCTCTGCAGAACTGCTGCTCACTGGATGATTTTTTTTTTTCTTTTTTTTTCCACACCATTCTGTTGTGCATGAAAATCCCAGGAGATCAGCAGTTTCAGTAAAACTCAGACCAGCCCGTCTGGCACCGACAGTCCTGCCACGGTCAAAGTCACTGAGATCACATTTCCCCACCATCCGGGTGTTTGTCTGAACGTGACCTGAAGCTCATGGCCTGTATCTGTGCACTGCTGCCACATAATTGGCAATGTTATTCCCTTTGTAGGAATCTGCCAACAAACAGAGTCATTGTTTATTTATCATAACCACCATCCTTCCTCTAACCAGAAAAGAAGAATTTTTGAAAACTGCTGGATGTACAACACATCACTGGACTTTAACTTTGGGTTTGGCAGAGTTGCCAAATATTGACAGTATCCTCTATTCTGACACATAAATATCACTCATCCAGGGTGGCGAGATGTAACAATAACACTGGTACAGTCTTGATTTGAAGCCTTTTTTTAAATGGTTTTCAGGAAAGAAGAAAAGCTTTTGAAAGTGGTGTTGCCGAGCTCTGCTGAGTGCGGGGAAATGCCGATGTCTTCCTCTATACTCATTGTCACGCCCACTTAGAAACTACTTTAATCCTGTGAGCGTCTGATAACAGTCAGGTTGGCAAAAAAAATACGTTGGGGCGTAATCGTCCACCCGACTCCCCCCTCGGCTCCCCGGGAGCCGAGCTGCTGACGGGGCGGCTGGTTATTTGGGGACAATGAGGTGAGAGTGGGGAGTCCGCCGGGCCGAGCTGTAGCTCGATGCTGGGTTGGTTGTTTTATTGTTTTTTTTTGACAGTTTGAGGCTCAAAGCCAACATGTGAAAGTGAGGGGCTGATGACAGTTAATGTCGGGGGGGTAACATGTCCACCGTGTAGTGTGAAACTGATATTTTCACATGCCACCATCAGGGAGGCATCTGATCAGGGCCAAACTCATCCGGCGACAAGGACCCCCCCAAAAAAAAGTCCAGCCGGGGCCAAGGAGAGCCATCGATGAGAAGAACAAAGTGGCTTGTAATAGGTGGTCCGGCCCCCCACCGAGGCCCCGGCGCCTGGTCCCGGGTCCACGAGGGAGGAGACCGAGGACGCCGAGGCCGACTAGATCCACAGAAGAAATCTGCTGGGTTTTCCAAGGTGCTCGGAGGAACCTACCTGCCAAGAACCCTTGAAAAAGTGTGGTAAGGAGGCCTGGAGTCCTTTGACAGGGAAAATTTGGCCCCAACAAATATTGATTTTTCTTAGTTTTATTTTTTCTCTTTACTTTGTATGAATTATAGTGATTAAAAAAAAAATTCATGGCTTATAAAAAGACTAAAAAAGAAGAAATTTTGAAAACTGCTGGATGTACAACACATCACTGGACTTTAACTTTGGGTTTGGCAGAGTTGCCAAATATTGACAGTATCCTCTATTCTGACACATAAATATCACTCATCCAGGGTGGCGAGATGTAACAATAACACTGGTACAGTCTTGATTTGAAGCCTTTTTTTAAATGGTTTTCAGGAAAGAAGAAAAGCTTTTGAAAGTGGTGTTGCCGAGCTCTGCTGAGTGCGGGGAAATGCCGATGTCTTCCTCTATACTCATCGTCACGCCCACTTAGAAACTACTTTAATCCTGTGAGCGTCTGATAACAGTCAGGTTGGCAAAAAAAATACGTTGGGG
The DNA here is from genome assembly GCA_016859345.1 of Istiophorus platypterus. Classification (NCBI taxonomy): domain Eukaryota; kingdom Metazoa; phylum Chordata; class Actinopteri; order Istiophoriformes; family Istiophoridae; genus Istiophorus; species Istiophorus platypterus. The sequence goes on along the minus strand of CM029122.1, from coordinate 4,357,070 downwards.
CGTAATCGTCCACCCGACTCCCCCCTCGGCTCCCCGGGAGCCGAGCTGCTGACGGGGCGGCTGGTTATTTGGGGACAATGAGGTGAGAGTGGGGAGTCCGCCGGGCCGAGCTGTAGCTCGATGCTGGGTTGGTTGTTTTATTGTTTTTTTTTGACAGTTTGAGGCTCAAAGCCAACATGTGAAAGTGAGGGGCTGATGACAGTTAATGTCGGGGGGGTAACATGTCCACCGTGTAGTGTGAAACTGATATTTTCACATGCCACCATCAGGGAGGCATCTGATCAGGGCCAAACTCATCCGGCGACAAGGACCCCCCCAAAAAAAAGTCCAGCCGGGGCCAAGGAGAGCCATCGATGAGAAGAACAAAGTGGCTTGTAATAGGTGGTCCGGCCCCCCACCGAGGCCCCGGCGCCTGGTCCCGGGTCCACGAGGGAGGAGACCGAGGACGCCGAGGCCGACTAGATCCACAGAAGAAATCTGCTGGGTTTTCCAAGGTGCTCGGAGGAACCTACCTGCCAAGAACCCTTGAAAAAGTGTGGTAAGGAGGCCTGGAGTCCTTTGACAGGGAAAATTTGGCCCCAACAAATATTGATTTTTCTTAGTTTTATTTTTTCTCTTTACTTTGTATGAATTATAGTGATTAAAAAAAAAATTCATGGCTTATAAAAAGACTAAAAAAGAAGAAATTTTTTTCCAAATGCTCTAAATCCACTTTTCTCTCATTGTTTTGTGCACAATACACTATTTCCAAAAAAAAATAAGCCTTCAGTCAGAAGGAAACGCAGTCGATGGTCCGAGATGTTGACTTGTCAAGGAGTCATTGTAAGTAAGAATGGTAAGAATGGTCCAAAGCCTCGTCCAGCGTTGAATACGCCGCCGTTCAGGCCGCCTCTCCGCTCTCTACATGTCCTGACGCTTTGACACGTTGTCGTCGCGTCCTCGAAACGATTCCAGGCAGATTTTTGTGTGTGTGTGTGTGTGTTTGCTGTGGCGACTGGACGGAGCCGTTTGACATTTCCATAATGCCTTCGCCGCGACTTCGAAACCGGCTGCGCTCGGGGTCAACCGTTGCCAGGGGGGGGCAGATGTAAGGAAAGTTAGTGAGAGGGGAAATTGTTTACAATAGAATTGCGGTGAATTATTTAAAGCTGTGGAGATGGTCTCATATTGTTGAGCCTATGAGGAGCTTTCTTTCTTTTTCAGAAAAAGGTTTTTCCCCTGCAGCACATGGCAGTGGGAGGGAAAAAAAAAAGAAAAGAAAGAAAAACACTGGAAAATCTCATTAATCAGCGCCGTCCTCCTAAATTTTTAATTTTCATTGAGGCTCGCTTACAGGATGAAAATCTAGTAAAATGATTTCCTCGCAGTATCGACGTAGGACTGAACTTAATGCCTCGGTGAGAAGTTCCTCAGGTGCAGGGGGGAAAAAATACGTCTGCGCGTGTGGAGTCATCGTGAACTGGTTTGACGCCAGAGAAGCCTTATGCAGTGTGTTATATGTGGTTGGGATTTAAGCAGAAATTTCTGTATATAGTGTAAAATAACATACAGGAGAAAGTAGTGTCAAAAAGAAGTTGAGAAGAATCAGGCACCTTTTGCTCATTGGCTTAACTCAGAAGATTTAATTATTTCAAGTTAATTCAACTTAAATATTCCAGCTTTTATCATAAACACGAGTTCTTCCGACTTGAGGTCTTTTGAATCGCAACAATTCGTTGAGTGAATTCAAAGCACTGGGTTCACTCACCTCATCAAATCGAGTTCCCAAAGAAAACCTCGTGGGCGTGTTAACGGAATACCCAGGATGCATTGTTTCAAGGTCGACCTCTCGAACTGGTTCCCCTCCGTTCCTCTGCTTCGGTACATGATGAGAGGTTTCTGCATTTTGTTTTTTTGTTGTTGTTGTCGTTTGGGTTTTTTTCTTTTTGTTTTGTTTTTTTCAGTACATGCTCTGTTGTGGTTAATTCTTTTCCTAATGATGAAAACGGCGCCAACCTTGAACCCATGTTGTGAATAGAAAAGAGAGAAATCTTTCACCTTTCGTCTTTCAAATGAAGAACCGAAATAAAACCTGAAAAAAGAAAATGATTCAGGCAAGTTTGAATGTGACGCGTCAGCGCGACTTAAAGTCGATTAAACAGGCGCTTAAATTTGTTGAACTCGTTCCCTCGTGTTCATTGAACTCACCATGGCAACCACTTTCAATAGTCCCGTGTCTCGTGTCCCCGGAGTTCGGAGGGTTGACTCTCGTCCTCAAGGCGCCCGAGGAGCTGGTGTTTTTTCCGGCGGAACCGACCGAAGAAATGCCTCAGCGGCACATGACAGTGAGGTTCTCCGAGTCAGGGGAAAAGAGTTAATCTCTACTGACCCGTGGCAGCGGTTGGCGGTGGCGTACTGTCACCGGGGATTTAAGTTGTATTCTCTTACTGGAGCATAACAAAAAAGAAAAAAGATCTCACTGTTGGCCAAAGGGAAAACAAATACAAGTTTCATTCCTTCAACCCTTTTTCAGTTGTGTATTTTTCTGAAAATCGCACTTTGGTCTTTTTTTTTTTTTAACAACAGTGTGTTTCTTTTTGAAATAAAAAAGGAGCCTAATCTATCAATAAATGTATTACATGTTTATATTCATGCAACTTATTTTTTCATAGCTCATTCCAGCCGGCGAGAGCACGCAGGGTTTTTGTCCTGCGGGCGGAGCAGCGGGCGCCTCATTGTTTTGGTATCATAGCTTGTGGATGGTTTGGCCGATGACCCCCAGAGTCGACCTCATCTAACCCCCCCCACCACCACCACCACCACCACCCGCGTGGGCAAAGACAGCAGCAGCCTGCTGCAGGGATCCTGCGGTTCATGTATCACCGGCGAAATCTGCTTACGGCCTCCCCACGGCGGCGCCCCACACATCACGCTGTAAAAAAAGACGACGGCTGGAGGAACAGCTAGTGTGTCATGTTTATGGTAAGAAATGGAGAGACGGGCTAGAGATAAAAAAAATTTAAAAAAAAATCCGAGCCAATAAAATACTAATGGGAAAAAACCCTGAAACCTTGTACTTAAAGTGTAGCTGGGATTTTATTAAACCCTTGACACCATGAATAGTAAGCAGTATGCGGTGTAGTGATTTCATAGTCATACATTACACCTGCTTCTTCGACCTGCCTCAATGTGTGCGTTTGTGTGTGTGTGTGTGTGTGTGTGTGTGTGTGTGCGGTTGTCAGAGAGAAAGCACAGGGCCACAAAGTTTTCATTCCTCACAGAAAATAACGAGTCAACATCTGAAAAACGATACCCGAGATAAAAACGGAGTTAGGGGGTCATATTTCGTATCGCGGATTTTGAGCGGGTGCATTATTCATCGCAAATAACGTTTTCGGAATGATGATCGGCCGGTGAAACAATATTCATGAGGCTCTCGCCCTCGGCGGGTCGGCCCGACGCAACTGACACAAAAGCAGAACGCAGCGCCGCCGCTCCGGCTCCGGATCCGGCTCCGGCTCCGGCTCCGGCTGATGCTCTGTGGCCGCTTGCCAAGACGTCACGTCGACCTTTAAAGGTTCACGGATGAACCAGGGAGGACGCCTCTCCGTTCTCAGGCCTCTTCCTCTTCCTCTTCCTCTTCTTCTTCTTCTATTTTTCTTTTCTTTTTTTTCTCAAACAAAGATGCAGAACAGCAAGCTCAGCAGGCGGTGCAGAGGGGATAAAAGGAAGAAGGGGAGAAGGGAGAGGGCGGAGAACTCATTAGCAGAGAATTGATCAGGTCTGGTTCTACCCGGCACTCATGCCAATATTCTTCCAAGGCTGATGTCTTTGCTAACACCAAAACAAGTAATCAGTGGCCCTATTACAGGATCTACAGAAGTCTACAACCGCCCACTAATGACTTTGTTTACAGACTGAGACGAATAATTATTGTGCAAGTGGCAGTACAGTGATCAGGCCGCAGTCTTTTTAATTTATCCACAAAGGGAAAGAATCCTTCGGTTTCTTTGTTTTGTGGGGTTTTTTTTTTCCTCCTACGAAGTAAAAACCGTCTTAATGCGTTTTGAATTATTTAAAGACCAAAGAAAAATGCTGCAGAGTAGAAACGTCTTCAAAAGTCCACAAATTGCACTAATTTGTGCGCGGCTGTTTTTTTTTTTTATTCTTAGATAGGCTTTAATATTGCAGAGCGACTCATGATTAAATATGATCAGTTCTGCCATGGCAGGTTTTTCTAGGCCCCTTTTGAATTTTTTTTCTTTTTTTCCCTATCGTGTGATCTGTAAAAGGAAAGCACATCTGCACATCTGCTTCACGAGACAGGGTGTGTGGGAAAGGGGAGGAATGGAAAGTAGCAAAGCCGAAACCCAAACACACTTTACAGCTAGAAAACGTAAAACTCTGTAGAGGAACAATAATGCATAATAAATGAAACCAAAAATTCTTACATTAACTGGGTAAGCTACTACAAAATGAATGCTTTAACTGCATTCTCGAACAGATATATTCCCAAACATTAAAGGATGCATTTGTGGATGTACCTGCAGGGATCCATCTACGTGGCATATGAAACGAAATCAGCATCAATAAATACATAGAAACCCCCATAATAAATACAGCAGCACCTCTTAAAATTCCACACATTTTACGTAGCGATAATCAAAGCTTCTCTCTACCTCTCGTTGTGGCTGCATGCATCATATCAAGTAGGTCCCTATAAAAAAGAAAAAATTTCAGTCGAAAAAAATGCACATATTTAGCAGGTTAGATTTGTGGAGTGAACCTACTGTAGCATATAGAGAAAGTCGGCGTCATGCATAAAATTTGCTTAATCCCTCTACAAGACTAAATATAATCGCCATCATCGCTCATGCAGCGTCGGTGCATAGATAGAGCAGATGAACAGGCTCAATCAACAGGTCACATCGGTAAACGAACCCGATATTATACATACATATTGTGTGATGATGTGATCCGTCTTTTTGGTTCCTCCTCGAATTTGCAATTTTATTTTGAACGGGTGATGTACCCATTTGGTTTACACCCTCTGATGAAAGAATAAAAGAATAATGATAACAAATAAGGAGGCATAATTTGATCTGCAGGGAGACCCCACGGCCAAAATAACAAGCTGACAAGTCTTTGCTTGATAAAACAAAACAAAACAATAACAAACAAACAAAAAAACTAAATATAAATGAACTACCCCCCACAGAAAAATATGATGGTACCATTCTAAACCTATCTCTGTACCTACACAAAGAGACTGCAACAATACCAGAGAGAGATTAAAAACTAAAATGGCAGCTCTCTCCTGCAGTTCTTGCCTGCAAGGCGAAAGGTGGGATTTTAATTAATTGCAATTAACTAACCGATTTACTGACATTTACCCCAGAACCGCGATCTCTCTGACATTAAGCTGGCAACGACATACAAACACAGGGGGGGCGGGAAGGCTCCCACATTAAGCCCGACACACAATAGCACATAATACACAATGTACAGGCTTGTGAAAATGTTTGCCCCCCCCCCTTCAAAATCGCTGTGACTGTGAATAGTTATGTGAGTAAAAGATGAACCGATTTTCCAGCTGGCATATGGTTGTAGATCAAATGTTTATTTAGCATTTTGAGGAAGATTACTTCTGCTATTATCCCATTTTTTTTACAGTTGCACATAACAAAAATGGAAAAAGGGAAAACGAAAGGTTGGGTCCCTGCGTGGTCAGCACTTTATAACGCCCCCTCTTGGCAGGTATCACAGCTTGTGAACGCTTTTTGTCGCAGCCAAGAGTCTTCCGGTCCTTGTTTGGGGGACTTTTTCGCCCACTCCTCCTTCCAAAATTCCTCTAGGTCAGCAGGATCCTCAAGTCCTTTAGTATGCGCTGCTCCTTAGAAGTCAGCCGCCAGATTTTTTTTTGATCCTAAGGTCCGGGGACTCTGAGGACGCTGGCAAACCCTTCAGCTTGCGCCTCTTGAGCTAACCCCACTGTTGATTTGAGGTGCGGTTAGCGTGTTGTTGTGTGTGTGAGTTTGCTCCCAGAATTTTTCCGGCATTTAACTGAATGCTCCCTGTGCTGCCAGATGCAACACGAGCCCGACGCATGTTCGGTCCAACCCCCACGTCTAACGGCTGGAGAGGGGTTTTCTGAGCGTACCGTTGTGCATCGCGGCCGGAAAAAGCTCTGCTTCAACCTCACCAGTCCACGCGAACTTCTTCCCGAAATGCTTCAGGCCTGGCAGACTTCTGGCACCGCCGCTCCAGACTCGGCTCAGTCTGCCTCAAAGGCTCTTGCAGACAGACGGGGGTGTTGATTGGCCTTTCTAGCAACAATCCCACAGCAGTTCTCCCTGAACCCTTTTCTCTTTTTTCCTAGACCTCAACTTGACCTGCACCTGTCCTTTTAACTGCCATCTCATAATTATGTTATGATTGGAGAAAGCGGCTTCCTAAAAATACCTTTCCTATCTTATTCTTGCCTTCTCCTGCTTTGAGGGCATCAGTTATTAAAATTTTCCTGAGCACTAGGCACCTGCTCAGAGGAGCTCGTGGCTGCCGGTTTTTCCGGGACCGGGTCTGGGGAGTCGGAGCATCAAAGAGCCTTTGAGAGTTTCCTCACCTGGCCTTTTCCTGACGATGAGTGGGAACGAGCCGTTGCCCCAACAAGCTAATTAGGGCCCGAGACCTCGGCGAAGTTACCCGAGAGCTCCCTCTCAATAACACACAGTGGATATTAGGGGTGCCCTTACTTTTTCATGCCACTGTACATACTCAAGTCGTATGCGGGCAGCCGAAAATTGCCTAGCGACCCTGAAGAACAGCTCCTCAGCCTCTAGATAAACCCATGTTGTCTGTGATTGCCTCTGAGTCCCACAACTCTAAACTGAATGACAAAATACATTGTTTACATCCCTGGACACACAAATAAAAGCTTTTTCTTCCTGATCTGATGCCACTGTCGACGGGACAACAACATTTTTCTTGTAAAAATCAAATCGGTCTTTCTTTTTTTGGATGCGATAACACTGCGGTTAAGTTAAGGGTTGGTTCGATTCCGGCACTAAAACCACCTGGTTAAGGTTTTGGGGGGGGCGACATGGTTTGGAAAAACATCCTGGTCTCTTAATATTGCTACTTTGTCAAGGCCAGAGAACTTTCCTCATCATACCTACAATAATAATATCTTGGTTAAGGTTTGGGAACGATTCGTGGTCATGGTTGAAAGGAACCAATTATGACTGTCTGTAGGAAAAGAGAAATGAACGGCGGCTTCCCCTGAGAAAGTCTGATCCAGCCAATCCGGGAAGAGGCATAATTCCTGCAGCCGCTGGAGGTTTTTATCAGTCAGGTGCAATCGTGTGCCCCCCCCCCCCCCCACACACACACACACACACACTTTTCTTTTTTTTTTAGGATTCGCTGAAATGACATACGCTGTCATTTCTCTGGGGAGGACGGCCCCTGAAGGTCCCCGTAGTCACCAATAACCAGTAGTGTGAGGGAGGAGGAGAAGGAGAAGGACCTACATATACAGCTGAGGCCCACTGAGCCTTGGGCGCAACACAGCTCATATTACAACATTTTAACATTTACATATCCACCGTTGGGAAGGGTGAAAGAGACATGGAAAAGAAGAGACCAAAGACACGAGGAAGGAAAGAAAGAAATATCCTGCTTTAAAAAAGGGAGAAAGTGGTAAAAAAATTAAAAAAGACAGTCGGCCGCGAAACCACTAATACTCACTGGGTAATAGGTTAAAAGATAAATCTGTTTTCACCTGCCCAACAATTGGCGCGATGCAAAAGAAAGCTGTGGAAAGCGAAACGCTGCTAATGTTAAACGCCGGTTATACTGGCCCCGGGGCTAAGCTGTAATGAAAACAAGCCTTTGTGTGCATCAGGAGACAGAGCAGTTCTCGTCGGTGCTGAACCTCCCCCCGTGTCGTCTCTGCAGGTCCGTCCGGATCGGGGTCGGAGCGGAGCCACCCCCCCGGGCCGGCTGCGTCCCGGTCCCGTCGTCCGGACCCGTCGTCCAGACCCGTCGTCCGGACCCCTGCGGATACTCCGCCAACACCCTGCTGGTACCCGTCCTCGTTCAAGCCTGTAACTATCAAACGTATATTTGCCGGATGTCTACGATATTTTCACTGGTCCCTGCAGCCCCATCTGCTCTGCCCCAGCCCCTGTATTTACCCCCTTGTCCCCATTGTCCTGTCACCCTGATCCTGCCCCCCCCATGTTCTGCACAACCAGCCACCAGCCCAGTCTCTCTCCCAGCCTTCCCCTTTGCTCTGCTCATCCCCGGCTCAAATCCCTTTATAAATATTTTTCCATTCCACTCCAGTCTCCTCGCCTTCCCGTGTTTTGCACTCGGGTTCACTAACCTGGCCTTAACCTTCTTCAATAAGAAATGTTGAGCCATTATCTCCACTCTAACAGATTACCTGCGCTTTAATAAGTAAAGGGACTGCGTGGAACGGCTGTGTGACATCAGTCATAAAAGGAGGCTCTAACAGTTTATTTATTCATCTGTGGATGAGCGGCGTCGTTGCGTCCAGTAAAAGAACCGACAGCGGCTCCGTATTTACGGCTGCAGTTAGTATCTGTCGAGTGAACCACAAGAAAAACAGATGAAAATTAAATGTGACTGGCGTTTTCTTACCTGATGATGACGACTGATGCTGTCGCTTCTCTTCGGAGGGCGGGGCCACGTCGCCAAACGCCTTCATAGGCCCCGACGAACCCCGCGTGGGCCCGTGACCCCTTCATAGGCCCCGAAGAACCCCGTGTGGGCCCTGGTGACCCTTTCATAGGCCCCGGTGACTCCTTCATAGGCCCCAACAAACCCCGCGTGGGCCCCTCTGACCCCTTCATAGGCCCCGGTGACCCCTTCAGGGGCCCCGATGAACCCCGCGTGGGCCCCTGTGACCCCTTCATAGACACCGACGAACCCCGCGTGGGCCGCCACCCAGTGGATTCCACAGGAAGTGTCCTGTCTCTGGAGTTAGACCCAGATTTACATAGATGAAGTTAAATTAATTGAAAGAATATAAATATATAGAATCTGGAGTATGAGCCAGTCGGTGCTGTAAATCAGCGAAAGGTGAAATCAAAGGGAAAAAAACCAGGACTCCAGTAGCTTCAGCGCCGGAGGCTGGTGGAAAGTTGGGACACTGGAAAAGAGACTTACGAGAACAGTAAGAGCAGACAAAGCAGAATTCTTAATAGAATTCTTGACCACTGCCAATGACCCTTGTGTATTTTCAACTCATGTCTTGATATTAACATATTTCGTCTTTTAAAATTACTTTTATGCACCAGGACTTGTTTGTGCGATTTTTATTTTTTTTTTTTTTGTGTGTGTTTGCAGTTTTAGTCGCCTCTAATTGTCCCTTGAGGGATGAAAATAAAGTACTTCTGAACTCAGCCGAACAGACCACTCTGCCGGGCTGCTATTGTTATTTAAAAGGATAAATTATTCAGGTGACCCTTGCGTGACAGGGATCCAGCCTTCGTGGGGATGATGAGGGGTTTTATTCGCCCACAGACGAGTAAATCTAGATCCCACCGGATACAACAATCCGGTGAGAAGCACAGGGATAACCCAGCGAAGCATGAAAAAAAAAAATTAGTTCGTTCAAAAGCATGGATGAACACGAGAAATGTTCAAAGTGTGAAGCCGAAACACACATGTATCGGCAGAGGAAAGGCTGCGGTGACTTGTTGCTGGTTGCATGGTAACAGATGAAAAAGTCTCTCCTGGTTCCAGGCTGGGGGAGGGTGTCGCAATACTTCTTCACCCCCCCCCCCCCGAGCTGCTGCATGGGGGTCGCTCTGTTTCGCGGCTCACAGGAAAAAAGGCTTTGGAAAGTACAAGGCTGCGCATATAGAGGCATCATCCGTCTGGTTTGTTGTGCGACGGCTGTTCGTGCCCAACAAACATCTCCGCCTATGGATCCTTGTTCCAGTATATTACAGAGTCAAGGTTATCACGCAGCTGCCGACTGGGGGCCGAGCCTACCGGGGCCCAAGTGCCCGATTTTTATAGTCTCTGCTGAGAGAGGTCATTTTTGCCGCAAGGGCAGTTTCTTGTCCAAACGGGTGCCATGGTACGCTGCTTTTTTCCCTCGATAAAAAGACCATGAGCTACGAGGGGCCGCTGGACGGGGGCCTCGCCCGGGGGAGGACGCCCATGTCAACCCACGTCTTTGAAGAAAATACCATAAGAGTAAATAACCACAGAGGGCTACACGAAATTAAACCATAGGGCAAAGCGGCCAAGCCCTTTCAGACCTTTAAAAACTATAATAATAACCTCCATCATTAGCCAGGTTATGTGTCCTAATGTAACCTCCCCTTACGTCGCGTTAAATCCAGAACCGACAGGTGCAAAGCAGCGATGAGAGAACGAAGCAGTAGTCAAGCAAACGCACAGACTGACCTGAGTAAAAGCCTCGCGACTAGTCGTCAGTGGAAACGCGACTACTTTTTGCCCGACGGCTTTCTCCAGGAAACGTTGCGGATCGCTCACGGATTCAGCGGCGCTGAAGCGGAGAAGCTCGGGCGCCGCACACCGCGCCGGGCATGTCGCTTTAATTCGTCGCCAAGTCCTCGTTTGTCCAGTCGTGTTTGTTCTGATCAGAAATTCATCCGGATATTTCCCAAAAGGCCAAACATTGACTCGCACTTTAGCAGCAAAGTGTAGGTACGACTGTTAACGTGTGCAAAAGGACAAGTGTCTGCTTAAAGGCTTAATATGACAGATGCTGACAAGATCTGGGGATATTACATTTATATTTCTAGGCTACTTATGCCTTCAGTCGGTCCCTCAGTTGTCTGCCAGGCCTTTTCTCACCATGTTTCCTTTCTTGAAAAGAATATACTTCACTTCATATTTGATCCAAAAATCTCGCTGCCATCAAAATGGTGAAAACAAAACATTATTATGCAAATCAACATCAAAAGCACAGCGTTTCAGCAGCATTCTTACCCGTAGCAGCCCAGTCTCATGTTTCCTTTAAAGACAGTGGTGGGGAACACTGGTGAATTAGTGGGGAACCATTTGGGTTCATGAAACATGTGCCACCGTGGTTTCTAATGGGTTGAATGACAATATCACCTATATGTTACGTCATCTTTCTTATCCGCTGACCACTACCTGCCTGAGCTGTGTCGCATTAGTTAGCTTTGTTTACTTGTGTCAACAGTTGCAGGGGAAAGAGGAATCAGGCTTTTAACCCATTGAACCATGAGAGTTGGTCGATATTATTGTAGATGGTAAATAAAAGTTGATTTAATTGATTTAATTTGCTCTTTTTTTTGGAACAACGCAAACGTTGGTAAAGGAATAAACGACCCCGCGCGGGGCATTTCTAAAGAGGGAGGGGGTAGGGTGTGGGGGAAAGAGAGAGGGAGAGAGGGAGAGGGAGAGAGAGAGAGGGAGAGAGAGAGAGGGAGAGAGAGAGAGGGAGAGAGAGAGGAAAGAGAGAGAGGGAGAGAGAGAGAGAGAGAGAGAGGGAGAGGGAGAGAGGGAGAGGGAGAGAGAGAGAGAGAGACAGAGAGAGAGAGAGGGAGAGAGAGGGAGAGAGGGAGAGAGAGAGAGAGGGGGTGGGAGGGAGGGAGGAGGAGAGAGAGAGAGAGGGAGAGAGAGAAAGAGAGAGAGGGAGAGAGAGAGAGAAAGAGAGGGAGGGAGAGAGAGAGAGAGAGGGAGAGAGAGAGAGAGAGGGAGAGAGAGAGAGAAAGAGGGAGAGAGAGAGAGAGAGAGAGAGTGTTTCCACTGCACCATTATCACTGTAACAGTCGGGGTCAGTTTTCAGACGACGAGATGAAAATGTGTTCAACATATATTTACATGTTATTTACATACATATACATTATATTGTACTTTATAGATCGTTTGTATTATTGGGGGTCAACTATAACCCATGAACCCACCCCCCGGGCCGGGTCTAGGGCATGGGGGCCCCCGGGGGCCTGATGTTATAAATATAAGTACTGAGCTGTTCAGTTAAACCTCAGGAGCTGACATGATGATCACTGATCGTCTGCCCTCTCATACAAATGATATAATTAAAGCAACGGTATCGGAGGGCAGGAGGCTGCAGGCTGAGAGGCGGTCGGTCAAAAAAAAATTCTATCTTAGGGCTAAAAAAAAAAAAAAAAAAAAAAACAGAGAAGAAGTCCTTCTAGTTTCCTCCCCTCTCCTGTGTGTGTCCTGTGTGGGATTACCGCCGGGCTCTGGGGTGGGGGCTCGAGAGCCTCGTGATGAACCCACTAACATTTTTAGTCGTCAAGTCAGTCAGCTCAGAGAGAGAAAAAAAAAAAAAGCTGCCAACCGATCCTAAAAGAGACGCGAACCCGGAAAGAGACGACGACGTCGAGCCTCGATCACATCGTCAGCGTTCCAGCCACGATCCACTGGTTCTAAGGGGCCGAGACCGGAGCCGAGGAAAACCTTCCCCGCACCCGGACCGTCGGCACGAGACGGGTCGGGCCCGTCGTCTCGCGCCGCCGAGGCCAGATTCTGACCCGACCATCTGCCCCGGCGGCGACCCGGGTCGGGTTCCCGGCCCTCGACCGTCCCGAGCCGGCGCCTTCGGCCTCCGACGCCCAGGATCTCTGTTCCCGACGTGCTCTGCATCGCCGCAGTTATCTGAGCCGCCGCGGCCTCTGTCAGTCCTGCCATTCTCCTCTGACCTCTATCATCAACGAGCATTTAGTTTTTGTTGTTGTTCGACGAACTGCTGCAAACTGCTGCACTTTCTTTTCCTTTTTTCCTTTTTTGGCTCCAATTTTGAGCAAATTCCAGAGACTCCAGTGTGTGTGTGTGTGTGTGTGTGTGTGTGTGTGTGTGAATCCCAGAAGGTCGGCAGTGTCAGAAATTCCCCGACCGGCCCCTCTGCCGCGGTCAAGGTCGCGCGGCGTCGGACGCGAACGTTAGCCGAAGCTCCTGACCCGTGAAGGCGCGAGCTTATACACGGCACTGCTGCCGCGTGATTGGCCGGTTGCGTAATCAAGTGTCCAGATGTTCCTGCTGCTCTGTGAGTGTATATAGAGTGATGGGGGGGGGCAGGTTTCATGTTATCTCCGCTGCAGTAGGGCGGAGGATCGGTGGGGGGGGCTGTGTCCCAGGTGTCATACCTGCGCCGGGTGGGCGGAGCCTGGTCCCCTCACGGTTGGAGCTTTTCCACGGTTCTTGGTCCTTTTCTCCTGTTTACATTGATTTTTGGTTTGAAACACACAAAAAACAACAAAAAAACAAAGAACCCTTTTATTCTTCTGGAAATTTTATTCATATGCAAATAATTTGCAACACTGAATATTATTATGGTAGAAGTGCACCCCCCCTACCCCCCAACCAACACACACACACACACACACCCACACCCATTACAGTTTTAAACTGAGATCATTTGGCAGCGGTTTAACTTGAACTTACTCCCGAGTGGCTAATGTTCATTTTCTCTGGCAGAAAATATTCACCAGAAACGTGTTCTAGTTCTTCAGTGGGAGTTTAAGCACGATTAATGCTTTCTGTGGTTACAGTTTGGTGCTAATTGCACTTTAGATAAAATCACAAAACAGCCACTTGCTTGACAACACGGGGCATGATATATTCTCCGAACCATCTAAAGCAGAGCGCTTTCGTTCCTCAACCACGCACGGGCCCCCGACGGTCACCGGGGGGCCGGGGCCGGTGTCCCGGGCCCCAGTTTACTCACCGTCTCCGCAAAACGACTGCATCCCGAACGTAATCCAGCCAACGAATTATCTTAGGTCGAAACGGATTTTGGGAGAAGAAGAAACAAAATCATTGTTTTTTAGGAGACGGGGTTGGATGAGGTGCAGGCAATTTCCTCCCAGACGTTGCTCCGCGGTGGAAATGCCGCTGGAAATCATGCGCCGTGCGACTATCGCGGCGTGCGCTAATCTCGGGCATCGCTCGATTATTTTTTCACTGCAGATTTTTCACTGCTGCTTGAAACGCTCTTCAGACAGGAAACGTATTAGGGTGAGTGGCTTATTGTGATTTGCTCCTAAAGAAACAAAAATCAAAAAACCTCATCGTAAACCCTTGATAATGCGTTTTGAGGGTCGGCCACTGCAGTGCGGGTCCAGCAGCTTGTCCAGGAAATGGATCTGTGATATATCTTTGCCATAATTTGTGACTTATTGAGCACAAAAATCAGGTTCCTTTAAGACAGGGCTTTTCTTTTCTTCTCCCCATAAATGTAGATTAAAATTATAGCAGCTGTGTCCTGGGACGTCCCTGGATCCCGGCAGAACGAATTCATCGGGGGCGTTTGCCTTTGTGGTCGCGGCGTCGCAGCGTCGCGGCCACACGGCGTCGTGGCGTCACGGCGTCGCTCGCCGCTTAATGATCTGATGTCTCCTGAAGGCCCCAGTACCCTGCTGCTCATCCGTCAGCGTTCACCATTACACTGCAACGGCTCGGCGCTGATGGTGTGGCCCCCCCAACGTTTTGAAGGTCACTCTACAGTTTGGAAGTAACGGCGGGATGGCGAAGGGGGGGATCTCGGTCGGGGCAGTTTTGACAACCCTTCCCCCCCCGACGCTCAATCACGGCGACTTTCTGCCCCCCCCCCCCGGTGGGTCGGCGGCCCGGCTCTGCTCCGGCAGGTGGGAAGTGATGGATGTGACCCGGGGGCTTGGGCAGGTGGAGGATGATGAATGGCGATAATCGCGACCGACCATCGGTGGCGGCTGCGCGAAGGAGCAACGCAAAGAAAATGATTACAGGAGTTGCTCTGTTCGGACGTTATGTGTGTGTGTGTGTGTGTGTGTGTGTGTAAGAGAGTACAGTACTTTTACTTAGATACATGATCCGAGTTCTACTACTACTACTACTACTACTACTACTACTACTACTACTCTTCCTCCCACCTCCCCCACGTCCTCGGCGCCCCCAGTCGATGGCACGATCAGCAAGTGATGGATTCAGACCATGGCATTGTTGTGTGTGTGTGTGTGGGGGGGGCACAGAAACCCTGGATCATAAGTGACAGAAAAGACTGTGTGTGTGTGTGTGTGTGTGTGTGTGTGTGTGTGTGTGTGTGTGTGTGAGTCACAGGGCCACTGCATGTCAACCCCTAACTTCTATTAGAAATAAAAATACACTATAAAATACTTCAGGCCTGGACGGATAGCGGAGCAAAAAATGTCGATTACTGTGCAGGATCCAATCGGAAAAGTTTTATTTATTTATTTCTTTATTTATTTTGCAGACGATGCCTTTAAGGGAGCTTAATGTCACATTCAGGGAAGAGGCTCCCGGATTTAACGCCAGGCCCTCGAGGGGTCCTGGCGCAAATATTAATCCTGTCGTTTCGGAGTCGGCCGAGCCATAATCAATACCGAATAGATGACAAATTATGGCCCCGAAATAAGTGTCTGTGGAGTCCAGATAGCAGCGATAGACGGCGGCATCATTATTGGAAATTGTGTTTATACCGTAAACTGCTAATTTGCGATGGGGAATACATTTTGAGAAGGAACCTGATGTCACCTGAATTATTAATATCGTCATTTATTATTTTATTTTTTTATCTTGCAGGTCACAGACTGTTGTTACCGACTTTATCAGTAAAATGTCCGCTGACAACGCGTTTCACTTTCCCTTCGCGGTCGTCTGCCAGCGGCAGGTTGGTTTGTTTTTTAATGTAGATGTTCGTGCCACTTGGCCGAGAGGACGCGTTTAATTCCCGGCGCCTTCACCGTTTGCCTTAAGTATGTAAAATATCAAAGGCACCGAAACGATGGGGACGAACATAAAACAGCGCATTTGCTCTCACAATGTGTCAAACGTATAATGTAGAGGTATAAAGACACTTTTGCACAGTTATTTTAGGAGACAGACACATGAAAGAAAGGCAGGTCCTTTGGGTTTAGAGGACTTTAAGTCAGGCACACGGCTGGACGCACGTGTCACCTGTATCCAGGTGGAATCTATAAAGGACCCTTGATTGCCATGTGTGTGCTTTGGCCCTGGGTGGAGGCCTCCTCCGTCCTCAGCGTGGAGTCGTGGGAGCAGCAGACTGTGAGTTCATATACCTGTTCTGTCGCTGCTTTTCCTGGCTTGTTTGCTTATTTGCTTGTTTGTTTGTTTTTTGCTTATTTGCTTGATTGTTTGCTTATTTGCTCGTTATTTGCTTATTTGCTTGTTTATTTGTTGTTTGCTCATTTGCTTGATTGCTTGTTGGCTTATTTGCTTGTTTATTTGTTGTTTGCTTGATTGTTTGTTGTTTGCTCATTTGCTCGTTTGCTTGTTGTTTGCTTGTTTGCTTGTTTATTTGTTGTTTGCTCATTTGCTCGTTTGCTTGATTGCTTGTTGGCTTATTTGCTTGCTTGCTTGTTTGTTTGTTCATTTGTCTGTTTGACTGATTCATGCTTGTCAGCAGTGCTGGCCCAGTGACCGCATGCTCGCCTGTGCTCTCCGTACTCGCGGCTCGTTTCAGCGTTTGTTTGCGTCTTCCTTTTCTTCGCGGCGCGTCCCTATATTTTCGCGTGCGTTTCTTTTTCCTCGCTATTTACCTGAAGGCTACAGGTGAGTTTTCGAGCTGCTTTCTCGCGTTCGGGCTGTGTTTCGTCTGTTTGCGTGTGTCTCAATCTAAGGGGCGGTGACGCCGGGCCTCCCGGGGCCCCCCGGAGATTCAGGCCCTCTGCTTCCGCATTGGGGAAGACAGGTGGTCGGAAACCTGATGCACACGAGTGGGATTTTTGTTTGTTTGTATGTTTGTTCTTGTTTCCTGCACAAACACGAACTCGGCTGCTGTTCAAACAAAACAAAAATAAATTTGTCCGGGAGCCGGGGAATCACCAGATGAGCAGAAAACGTTGCGGCTGACGACAACGCAGTGGAACGGAAATGGGCTCGGGGCCAGTGTCACTGAAATACATTCACCTCTCTGAAATCCTTCAAAATCCTCTGCTTGTTCTATGTGGAAAATTCAGTCGCGTTATCCATGTTGATTGATTTATTTTTTTCAAGCGACTGAGCGACGTTCCGCGAGGAGACGTCTCCTCGTCGGCTGCCTACGGCTGCAGGATGAGACCGATAACGGTTCCCATGGAACACGGGGAACCAGCGCGGGACCCAGGGGGGGGCAGGGGGTGGGGACCTGGCTGTGTTTACACCTAAACGCGTCGCCCGAGTCGTGATGCGCAGCTTCGTCCGGGTCGTCGTTAAATTTTCAACCTTGTTTTGTCTTTGAGCTGCGTTTCTTACCAACCACGCGCACGTTCCCTTTATGACCGCGTGCCCCCCCCTCCCCGATCTCTGCCACATGAATCATCGATTTGTATGTTTCCCGGCGTATCCGCTGATGTCGTCGTCGTTGTTGTTGTTGTGTACGAGACACAAGGGACGTCGGATTTATTTTTTTTCCGCTTTTATGAGCCACTTATATGACACGGCGTGAAACATGACTGCGTCAGGGCCACGGTCCCAGAGGCTCTAATAAAATACGGCGGCGTGGAAGCTCGGCCGATGAATGGCTCTGAGCGAGGGCGCGGGCAGTTACGGTGGCGCTCCGGCGGAATTCGCCCTCGCTGCTTTACTGGGACCGTGGCATTCGCTTGCTCCTCGCTGTGAAAATGGCGTCGTAGTCTGTCCTGACCGGGCTGAGTGGCTGAATTATTTTTTTTTATATCTTTTTTTTTGAGCCTCAGCTCCGGTGATGCACCATTGTCATCGCGGTCTTAGAAACGCGGCGCCGCAGGATCAGAACGGAGAGCCGTTCCGCGGTTGGCGAATCTCGCAATCCACCGACTTTGCGACTTTTTGTTAATAACATTTCCTGCTCTTGCAAGACCTGCAGTATTTTCCATAAGAGGATGAATAAAAAACCTGCTGTGTGTGTGTGTGTGTGTGTGTGTGGGGGGTGATAGCATTAGCCATTCCTGACCGTGATGAGTGACCTTCACATCTGTCATCTATCAATTGTCAAAAATAGCCAGCGATGGCGTGATAAGCTGAGCCCGGGGGGGGTGAGAAGATCGCAGGGGGAGGACGCCGGCGTCATTAGTGGGGATCGCTCGCGGAGGTCGGGGGGGGGGGCGTCGCATCTACATATCAGAACAGCCAGATTTGTTTGCCGTCGACCTTCCCTTCATCGCCTCCGCCGCCGTATTGATCCGAAGTGGTGCGACGCTCCGAGGATGATCCCGCTCCCTGAAAAATGCCAGATTGGGTCTGTAATGACGAACAAAGCTGCAAGAGCATCTTTTGATGTTGCTTTCTCTGTTTTTGGTTCGTCTTTTTTCTTAAATGCGAGGGTGTCGAACGCCCATCTGCCGCACGTGTCGTCGAAAAAACGAAAGCGCCGCCGGAGCCGGTTCGTTCCGCGGCGACATGTGACACCCGGTCACGTCGGAAACCATCGCAACAGCCGGGGCTCCGGGCCCCTCTGCGGACTGTCTGGGGCCTGGGCCCCCCCACTCCCACGGGGCAACAGTCTGGGGTATAAGGCCTGGACAGATGGACGGATGGACGGCCGTTCCGGCGGAGGAGTGACAAAATCCAGTCAAGCCAATATGCAGAATAAAACAAACGCCATTACCCCCCAGTTGCGAAGAGCCGCTTGCAGTAAGTGAGATGCCTACGGAGAGATTTTGGAAAACAAACATCATGTTTTGCAAAAACACAAACAAAAAATATCCCCTAAACGACATATCTGCTTTGATTTTCGTGGCGTTCGAGTGTCAGCGGTTTCCCCAAAGTTGGCTTTTAGAGTGGGAGGGGGGTGGAGCGCTGGGAGGAATTTCACACAGCCGCCCGGATCTGGATTCTCATCGATGGGGGGGTGAAACCGAGAGAGCCGCACCTGTAAACATAGCCCGAACGCGCCGAGTGCTCCATTTAATGCATTAGTAGCTGGATGCTCCTCAAAAACGGGGGGGGGGGACGCGTCCGTGACTCGACGCCGTTTAATGCACCCGTTACGGTGCATCATCCGGCGGCGTGCGCCTGTGAAATTGTAGTGTCGCGGTTTTTAATTTAGGCAGGAGGATCCAAAGGTTTCGAAAACTGTGTGTGAGCAGTTTGTTGTCGTCGCTGTTTTCCTCCCCGTCGTCGGCTAATGTTCCAGATGAAAACCCTTTTATTCCTCTTTCCTTTTCTTTCTTTTTTTTACCGTAATGACCGTCCCTGTGTCGGTGTAATGAGCAAACAAAGTGAGTAATGCCGCCACGGTACTTTTGCTGGGGGGGGGGCTGCACGGCGTTTCCGCGGAGAGAGAAGAAGAATCAGTTTTTCTGCCTCTCGCTGAGAACATGATAATTTCAGTTTTAATTGCCGTTAAGTGACACTGTTAGCGGCTCATTCGGGCCCTTCCTCTCCCTGTGTATCCGGTTCTAATGTTTCTGTCCTGCCTCACTCTTCCTCTGTATTCCGGGTGGCCCTCGCCATGCGTTGCGGTTCTGCGGCGGTTCTGCGACGGCGCCGATGCGGAGCAAGGTTCTCCTCGGAGGAGCGGAAGCGATGAATTCGCCAAATAATAAATACGTCGGAAATGCGGCCTTTTGTCTGGGGGGGGACAGTATATCGCCGCGCCCCTCCCCCTGTAAAACGTGGCCGAGCCGCGGTAATGGCTTCCTGAGGGACTGAGAGGAGGCGGGAACCCCGCGCTGGGAGACACCCCCCCACCCCACCCCCTAGAAACGCCCCCCCTGTAAATTTTGCCGCTGCCTCTGAGGAGCGTTGAAGAAACTGATGCAGGATTTACAAAGCGGCAGCAGCAGCACTGGTGTGAGTTATTACGACGACACATAATTGAAGCAGGAGTCATGTTTGATGCAAGCAGCTAAAATATTCCCTCTACGCCTGTTGGTTTTCGTGTGTGTTCACAGATTCAGAGATGCTTTATGTTTAAGGGGGGAAGAAAGCATGGCGGGGGGGGGGCGCTACCTGAATTAGTCCAGAGAACAAAACCCTGTCGAAGTCGGAGCTTTACAGGATGTAACCAAGAGCTGAAAACGTGGACGGTGTCCGACTGTTTTCTCCGTCCGACGCCGTCCCGACGCCGTCACCGTCATGCGATAGAGGAGGAAGAGAAATATACACATATATACATATACTCCGGCTCGTTTGTATTTGCTTTAGACGGATCCCAGTCCTCCAGGATGCAGCGAGAGCTGCTCCTACGAGAATAACATTGCGGGGAACTTGTTTTCGCTGGAACAGGTGCACGCGAGGAGATTGCTGTTATTAAAATAGCCAGTTCCACTCAGAGAAAGTGCCGCAAAAAAACCCAAAACTGTAAAACAAGTGTCGACTGTGTGATTGCACAAACCACATCTCGGTTATAATTTCCCATTTTTATTGTGTAGTTTGGTAGCTGCGAGGTTGTTGGTGCCTCCTGCAGCGGAGGGGGTTTAGAGGGTGGTAATGGACGGGGTGTCCCCCTCCCCCCATGGGACACGTGGCCAATGGCAACTTTATACCATGAGACTGTCCAATAGATTACTTGTGCAGTCAGCTGTGCAGTTATTTCTCTCATTTAATTACCAAAAATGCCTCTCATATATATATATAAAAAAAAAAATAAAATTCTTGTATGAAACAAAGGAATTATGACAAACCAATAAGAAATTAACACCTCTGGGAAAAAAGCGGATACTTCAGTCCCCCGTCGGCACAACGCTGCCTCCAAGAAATTACATTTCTAAAGTACTAAACTGTCTTCCCCAATCGCTGCCTGTGGTCAGGCTCAGGCAGCGAAGGAGAGAGGAACCGCTCACGAACCTTTTCCAAGAGCTGCCAGGGCCCGAAATGGAACCGGGAAAAAGCCTAATGCGGCCACGTTCACCTCCAGTGGATCTGCAGGGTTGGCTGGAGAAGCGGAAACGAAAAATGCCACTTTGATTTTTTGAAATCTTTTTTTTTCCCCCAGAATCCTGTTGTGAACAAGCCTCCGCATCAGCCGTCACAAAACTGGGCGGGGGGGGGCGGGGCGGTTTGGGGGGGGGGGCTCTGTCAGTCCGGAACAGTCGCTGGACCGGACACAGTAAAGCGCCATCAGAGACCCGCTCAGCCCCGGGCGGGCGGCGCCGGCCCAAGTGCTAATGGGCGTCCCTGTCTGTCTGAGTGATGACAAGCACATGGTGGTAAACGAACATTTAAAGCATATCCTGTAAAACGGAAGAAAACAAATCAAGAAAGGTCCTAAACTATTAATTATTGCACTGATTGTTGTTATCGGGCTTTTTAGTTTGGGCGTTATTGGCTTGTGCACTGGGATTTAAGGTTGCACTGCACAACATGGGGAGAGAAACTTGGAGAGAAGGGTGGGTGGGAGGAACTTTTTTTGGGGGGGGGGGTAAACCCCCAAAACTTTGACTGGAGGAGAAATGCCTATAAAAGCAGAAAAATAATTTGGTGGCAGCTGTGCCGATGGCAGCAGCAGAGGGAACGGGGGGGGGCAGGAGAGGTCGGACGTTGTTCCCCGGGGGGCCAGAGGTCAAGTGGTGGAGTTGGGAAAGTCGGCGGACCTGGCATCATCGCGGAGACCACGGCGTTGTTCGGGATCCGATGATTTATGTCCCTGATGTAGAATAGAGGCGGAGGCCTGGGGGGGGCTGTGATGGTCCTGGGCCCCTGAGGCCTTTCCTCAGCTCAGCGATGTGTCGCTAACATTGAAAATGTTGTGTGTTCAAATGAAAATACATCGATATTCTCCTTTTTGTATTATTACGTTGGTTTTTTTAGTCCCGTTTTCATGTATCTTGCCGGTGTTGACATGCTGGAGCTCAGCAGCTAACGGTTGCCGTCGTAGTCCAGCGTGTTAGCATGCTAACGCTACAGCTGTCTCAGAGAAAACTGAGGACTGTTGACGTCCGGGGCCGAACATGTTGACGGCGCGTTGAGAGGTCGCCGAGGCCGAAGCGTTGGGCCGAGGACCCGGACGAAAGGCGGCGCGGCGCTAGTGCAGCTAAAACCCGATTAAAAACGAAGGGAAAAACAACAGGTTGATACCTTCAAGGTTACATCAACCACGAATGACAAACACTTGACTAGAGAAAGGTTTTGGTGCGTTTTCATTCTCTGCACATAGAATTTCACAGGCTGCTCTTGCATAGAGTTTCTCCTGTTGAGATGGCAGGTGGTGGTGGGGGGGTGTTGATTACCATTGATTCAGAGAACTGGCACCGCCACTTCAGCTCAATGGCCGATCGTATTGACACCCCGCGATGAAGTCGCTGATTCGAAGTCAGTCAGTGCTGCTCCGTCGGTCGCCCGCCGCCGCCGCCGTCGTTGTTGTTTTCAAGTCGATACTCGTGGGCATGGGCTTCAAAAAAAAGAACAAAACATTCAGTTCAAATAGCGAATCAATCAGAGCTTTATTCCAAGGGGCTGATGGGCGAGGCGGTAAAACAGGGAATGGAAGTGGAAGAGGACGAGAGTCACTCCTCACTGGTGCCGCCGCCGCCGCCGCCACGTACTTATCTGACCTTTTTATCAAGATGCAAAAACAACCTCAGCCCATGTCACACATGATTACTGCGAACCGGGGGGGGGTGTATGGGCAGCGCCGTTCTCCGCCGTAGACTGAACCATATTCTAAGCAGGACCCCATGAATTCCATCAAATCCTCCATCAGCCAGACTTCTATGCTGAATTTGTTATTTTCAAGTCCGTGAGGGTTCAGCGCTCAGGGCTTGAAGCAGATATTGGAGCTGAGCCTTGACCTCTGATAACAGGAGCTCTCTCCACTAAGAAACCTACCTCCGAGCCCCCGTGACTCCTGTTTATAAGCCCTGACCGGCTTCTCAACCTACAGTAAACACAGCAGAAACTGGGGGGGGTCAAGTTTTCAGGTGCAGTAAAAGCGTAAGAAAAAGCAAAAGGAGAAGTCGAATTCAGTCTGAGGGTTTTTCAAAGGTTTCTGTCATTAACCCCGGATGAACTTTAGGCTTCTGGCCCGGAGGTTCAATCTGTTCCACAGGAACAAACCTTAAACGACAACCAGCCGCGGTTTCGACAATCTTTTCTGCGATTGCGGTTTGTTTACCTTTTTTTTTATGTTCCCTGTTAATTACGGCTCTGTGGCGCAGCTCCGCGAAGCCGCCGCGCAAACGAGGCCCAGCTCCCGCACGGAGAAGGCGGATTCGCCGTAATTGGCTCCCGGTGAGTTCTGTAAAGACGGGCGCTGAACATGTGCTTCATCTGCTCGGCTCCATTAGCTTAATGGTCCATTTGTGCCGGTGATGTGCTGAGGTGAGCATGGACGAGGTTTATGGAACATAACGATTTCTTTTTTTTTTCTCTTTTTCCTCCTTTTTGCCTCGGTAACGGCGCGGAGGCAGCCCGAGGGCGAGGACGCTGTCGGTACGCGTCGGACCGCCGGTCGGAATCACGGCGTTCCGGGGCGCGGACCAACCCGAGAGGGAAGCCACCTGGATAAAGTCATTACGTGTCCGGCTGTTTTTCTTTTTCCGAGTGGTCGTCTCTCTGTGGCTCCTGTGATTCCAATGAAAACGGACAAACCGTTTCCCTTGCCACATTAGTATCGTGTCAGATCTACCAAAGGCGATTTATTTATTTTGTATTTTGTATTTTAATTCTCTCTCGCGGCGTCTCTTCTCTCTCTTTCTCTTCGAAGCGTTCTTAAATTGGTTGGCGTTCGCGTCAAATCGTCTTCGTCTCACGTTCGTCGATTCGGTCGGTCGTCGGTCGTTTCGGTCGTCGTCGGGTCGTCGTCGGTCGGTCGGTCGGTCGGTGGTCGGTCGGTCGGTCGTTGGTCGGTCGGTCGGTCGTTGGTCGGTCGGTCGGTCGTCGGTCGGTCGGTCGGTGGTTTGTCGGTCGGTCGGTCGACGGGTCGGTCGTTAGTCGTCGGTCGGTCGTCGGGTCGTCGGGATCGTAGTCGGTCGGTCGGTCGTTAGTCGGTCGGTCGGTCGTTAGTCGGTCGGTCGGTCGTTAGTCAGTCGTTTCAGCGAGTTGGCTGAAAGTGAGCGATGGTTGCGTTCAGGTGGGGGGGCTGTGTAATAGTTTTCTTCCTCAGGAAAATGTTGGCTGGCGCGAGCAGTCGAATCCCTCCGCGGCTTTGACGCAGACACTGAGAGAACGTGACGCTAACACACCTCGTCGCTGCTTTAGCACGTTTGTTTGATGTATTAGAGTCGAAGGCTACTGGAGTTTGTTCTATGCCAGACACACAGACACACACACACAGACACACTCACGAACACACTCACGAACACACATGCCCTCACACAACACACACACACTCACTCTCACAGACACACACAGACTCACAGACACACACACTCTCTCTCACAGATACAGACACACACACACATCAGACATTCAGCACCATGGACAGAACCAGCTGAGAGTTGAAACAAATTTCGAGTTTCTCATTTTCACATTTATTGGTTTTCAAAACACCAAATTTGCTGTGTGTGTGTTTCTTGTTTGTAGATATGCAGAGGTCTGGTGTTATTATTTTTTTCTTCTGCTGCTTCTTTTTTTTTCCCCACTTATCTTTGCTTTGGCCTCAACGTGCTGTAAAAGTTATGATGATGATGTTGTAGCAGTACTGAAGCAGTTTTTCTTTTTTAAACCAAAGAACAAAGTCTCCCACAGGGCAAGAAATTACCTTTTATTTATACAGTAACTTCAGAAACACTGCATGTAGGGTCCTTGTATATTTCTTTTGACATAGCTGAGAATTTGATACGTTCATGGATATATTTCGACGGGAGCTTAAATGTTTTAGACGTAACCCGTCTGACATCAGTCGGTTCGTATATGTGAATCGTTTCGCTTTTGAAAACAACGTGAATCGGTTGTGCAGATGTCGACCTCGGGGTTAAAACTCAACATCAGATGTGTGTGTATGTGGCGCCCTATGCGGAGCTTTCACGCCAGGAGAAAGAGGCTTTTTCTTTTTTTAATGGGCTTCTTCTCTGCATTCCCACGTCGTAGCACGATTCAATCAGCAAATAACGAGAGGTAATTCCACGATAGTCTGTTCCCCCTCATTAACTATGTGCTCATACCTTATTTCTGCTTGTTTTTATAGCCCATAATTGCACCTCTGTTTTTGTTGTTTTTTTTTTTTTTTTGTTGACTTAGTTTCCCTAAACCAGTGTCGCACAAGTGCACGTATCAAACCTGTGTTCTTGTGGTAACGTTGAGCTCGGGGGCCCTCTCTCGGACCTCCGGAGAACCGGGCCCCGAGGCCGGGGGAAGCCGCCGGGGCGCTGGCGAGGAAGACAGTTGCTGCTGTCGTGTTTGCGCCGCGGGTGCTGAACGCGCTGCTCTTCCCTGCCGCCGGGTCGCGGCAGCCATTATTTACAGGCCCCGACTCCGAAAAGTGGCGAGTTACGCACTTTAGTTCACGACGAGACCTCGTTCGCTTCGGTTCTCCAGGCGCTACATCAGAATGGAGAGTCATCAACAACAGCTTTATGAAGCCTTAAAAATAAATAAATAAATAGATAAATAGATAAAATGAGAGAGAGATAATAGATTTGAGTGGTACTCATCTCAATATATAATACTTTTATAACAGGAAGTTTGATAAAGAAGTATTTTACCTAAAACTTGAGCTCCCATTCCTTTCGGAATTTCTTTATACAGGCGAAAAAATGCTGCGATTTTCCTCCTCAGTCTTCGGTCAGGAATTAACAGCCCTCCTGACTTGTGTGTGTGTGTGTGGGGGGGGGGGGGGTTGTAGTTGGGTTCGACTCGTTCCGTTCTGCGAGTTCACACCCTTCTGTTTTTCCCTTGAGGTTTCCCAGAGGTCAGAGAGGCAGTGAAGCGTCCCCTCTGATCCAGAAAAGGAGGCTCGCCGCGGGGATCTGACTGACCGACCTGCCTGGCAGCTGTGATGGATACGCCGGGCGCGGGGTGACCTCTCCGGCTGACATCGGCGAGCTCGCCGTTGGCCCCGGTCATCAACTGCGGGGGGGGGCGGGGCTATACTCCGGGGAGGGAAAAACAACAGTGTTTTCTGTGAGGATTTCAAAGTGACTGTGCATCTCTGCGCTCAATGACCACAAAAAAAACAATATGTCCTTTCCAGCTCTGTGCGTCCAAGGGCAAAACAGCTAATAACCAGGAAAGGGAATCAAAATATACTCAAGGAAAAAGGGGGTAAGACGAGGCCTGACCTCGGTCGGAGCCCTCGAGGAACACGGAGAACTTTGAACCATAAGTTTCTGGCCCGTAAACGCATTCAATTTAAGACCCCCCCACACACACACACACACGTTTACGATGCCAGGTGATCGGGTCGGTCAGCTGCCCTGAAAAGCCTTCGCCTACCACACCATCATGCGGTAAAGGTTTTATCTGCCAGCGTTTTCCCTGACGCTCCCCATCGGCCCTCGGCCCCGGAACGGGCTCGGCGGATTTCATTCCTGCTCCAGTGGAAAAACCGGGAACCTTCCACGGCTCCGGGGTCTCCGACAAAAACTCCGGCCTCGGATCCGGGAAACTCTGACGCACATCTGAGGCAGCTAATTTATTCCCCCTGACGAAAAGCAAAGTGCCAGCGTGGTGGGAATCGTCGTCTGAGAGGTGACTGATGTCTGGGACCACAAACGGCACATAGTAATTGTAGGGGCATCTAGAACCTAAATGGGGGGGGGCATTTCTTTTACTCGGCTCCAAGCCCCAGCTGGATCCACAGCCTCCCCCCAGTCAGGGACTCTGTTTGCCAGGTGAAACGCAAACTAAAGAGTTTTAGGGGTCATTTTAGAGTCTGACCCACACAAGAAATGCAAACCCCCCCCCCCGAAAACAAACAAGGAAAAGACGCTGCTATTTCATTTGAGAAACATTGCCAAAGGTTAATCCTTCCTAACCCGTGATGATGCAGAAAAGCAAAGCCATCCCTTCATTTCAGGCGGACGCGACTATTAAAATGCATTATTCATTCGCAGGCCTTGTGAAGGGAGGAAAAAAAAAACAAAACTCCAGCCAGACTCTTCAGTTGATTCAAAAAAAAAAAAAAACTACTCTACTGCTAGATTGCTAACTTAAAAAATGGGGGGGGGCTTGTCAGATCAGCTTTGGCCAAGCTTCAGTGGCTCCCAGTATTTTTTAACAATTGATTTTAAAGTTCTTTTTCTCGTGTACAAAACTCTAGAAGTTCTGACAAAGCTCTGGCCTTGGACCAGTTCATAGATTTTAGTTCATAGATTCTTTTTCTTTTTTTTTTTTTTTTTTAATGCCCCATCATGAACCCTCAGATCATCTCTGCCAAAGCACCGTATATACACCCGCCGCCTCGGAGGGAAACTGAGGCGCTTCCTTCATACAACACGCTTTCAAGTTATACAGCACTTGAATTCAACTTTTATCTGCTGCTCCTGTTCTGGGACACTTCCTATTAATTACACAGCTCTGGCCTTAAAGAGAGGCTCTTTCTTTCTTAATATTTTTTATTTTTTTTTTGTTCACGTCCATCTTGAAACGACAACCACGAAGTGGTCACCCCCCCCCCCACCGGTTATTCCTGATGTGCTTCCGGTTTAAAGCTCCCGGGGGCTGGATCCACCGTCGTCATCCGGTCCATTATGTTGCAGGGTTCGTTTTTCTGGATTTTCCAGAGTTCGTCTTTCCTGCCTTTTGTTTTTTCTCCAGAAAAACATTTATTCCCTGTCTGAGCTGCAGTGAAAGAGTAACACAAAAAGTGATTTTATTTATTTAATTTTTTATTGGTACGCAAAGATTTCCACCTGAGCTCGAACATATAACTCAGCTGAAGCCTCTCGTTGACTTTGAATGTGTGTGTGTGTGTATATGTATGTGTGTGTATATGATCTACACTGAAGGAAAACTTTTTGATTTTGACCCCCACCCCATCATCTTCCCTGAGATCGTGTCCGGAGAGGATTCCCGGTCGGTCTAACCCTTCAGTAGCCACGGCCGCTGGCAGCAGTTCGAAACTATTGGAGCCCGACTCCGAGCTGCATAATTTAAAGGGACAGTTCGATATTTCGGGATACGTGCGCATGAGAGGCTTGGTGCTGCTCCTATGTGTGTCCATTAAACGTGGTGCTGCAGCTGGCGGCAGATTCTTATCTCGACATAAAGTCGAGATGTTTGGCAGCGTGCTGGTATGAGGAGAAAAAAGAGATACTGTTGTAATGTTGTTTTTATTCTTTTGTTCCTTCAGTGTTTACTTCATTAAGATTCTCTATTGTAGCTTCTGTTTTCATTTGATTAAAAAAGGAAAAAGTGGAACGACGGTTTTATGTAATCAGTGTAGCTCTCAATTTCCATTGTCCTGAAAATGCTGAGATTTAATTTGCACTGGATTGAAAAAAATCCAGCATCTGTCCTTGCAGAGGGGGGAAAAAAAAACAAAACCCACTGGAGCCAGAGCGGCAAAGCGAACTGCCACGACTGTCTATCGATGCAAAGTAAACAGGGCGGCGAGGGTGCGAGATCGCTGCGGGGGGGGGTCGATAAAAATGTAGGCGGGAAGCAGTCTGCAGAGGAGTCCGTCCGACCGGAGGCCGCGAGGGTCTCGCCCTCCGCGCCCCCTATCGTTTTACTCTGACGACACCGAGCGCCGCCGTTCTGTCCGCCTGCTCCGATTCTCGCCTCCTGCTGGTTTTCCCTTTTTTATTTTTCCTCTTATTTTCTTTTAACTTTTTTCTTATTTTCTTGGAAAGGATCCAGAGGCACAAACAACGCTCCACAATCTTTAGCCAGGCAGATGCGGAAGTGGCCCTTCCCCGCCCCCCTCGGGGAGAATCCGCCATTTGCGGCACCGACGCAGAGTCGCCGAAACTGATATAAATTTATCAGCCACCGGACTCAAACGACGTCGGTATTCGTGCATTCGGGCGGGACGGTACAAGAAATCGGAGTTTTCAGACGTAAAAACTATTGAATTATACGATTTCTCTTCTTCAGAATGTATCCTAAGGTGAACCCTAAAATAAAATGAAATAAAACTCTAATAAAACTGGAGCTGGTCCCACGGGCCTTGAGGCTTGTGTTAGCATGGATGGGCAATTCCTTAATGGACTGTAGAAAGCCCAGATTAGTTCATTGACATGCCTTAGTCGCTCCCTTAAAATCAATTACCCCTTCTCTTGAATTAAACTATCACTTGCCTGTCAGGATAGATGTGTTGGTTAGGTGGAGAAGGTGATCAGGTGGTGTGTGTGTGTGTGTGTGGGGGGGGGGGGGGCAGTGAGTTATTAACAGTGTGACCATATCTGAACAAAGTAGAACACAATGAGCTGTTTTGTTTTGGTTTTTCCCAATATTCTTCTAATTATAAAGGATATAACTAGGACACAGATATTTCAAAACATGAGATACGGCTTCATTCGGCTCTTCGGTGAAATAGTTCAATTAGTCCGGGCTCAGGCAATATTTGCTCAAGATGTGGGTCATTAAGATTTTTTTTCCCTCATAATTAATCCTATGTAACGCTGGCTATTTTTTACGGAGGTGACAATAGCATTTTGTCATTTTCTGCCGCGGCGCTATAAAGATTGACATTTGAGCAGCTGTGGCGCTCGGGGGCAGTGATGGAGTGGAGCCATTCGTCTCTGACTGCAGGGGCAGCTCACAGACCCCCCCCCCCCCCCAAGGACGATGGATCAGTCAACACATCAGGCTTTACTGGGCATATGTGTATATATGTATATGAGTGACTGTGTGTGTGTGTGTGTGTACATTAATGACATAATCATTTTAACCCAAACAACAACGTTCCCCCAAACTTAGGTCATTCTACGCCTAAACCGAGCCGAACCTCAACCACAACATTGTCTCGTTATGATGAGCGAAGTGGAAAATGGGTTCAAATCCCAATAATCCTCCTTGATAATGCAGCATTTATCTTCTAAGTCTTTGACAACTGTCACATGTGAGCATGAAGTGTTTGCTGTAGCCATCGTGTCAGCTTGGTGCTTGAGACCACATCTGTGTAGAGTCACCAACCTCTCGCATCGTTAGGTTTTGGTCCATTTGCCACCAACTTCAACTCCTTTTCGGTTTGTTGTTAAAAGAAGAATTAATTTAAAAATAAAAACTTTATTCAGTAGGGTCTAATCCACCGGATCTACTTCTCCACCCTCAAAGAAACTACAGCATAAAATAGTGTTGCATTACGGCCTTTTCAAGTTAATCTCTAATCATTCGCACAATATCAAAGTAAAAGCTCCTAGAAACTCTTCAATGTTTTCATTTAACAAGTCAATAATGAAATTGATGATTATTTATATATTTCTTTGCCATAGCTAACGAAATTAATTCGGGAAAAGTCCTCTTTTGAGAGTGGCGGCGTATTTTTTTCTGGACCGGCCTGACAAGCCGGTCGGAGGCGAAGTTGACACAAACGCATAAAATGGAGGGGGGGGGGGGATTGCTGTTGTCGGCAGGAAATGACTTGCCACAACTGTCTGCCCTGCACCAATGATTTATGTCCCAGGATATCACTGAGCCAGGCGATGAATCTTCATTTGATGAGGGGACTGGGGGGGGGGGCTGCATGACTGTGCAATGGTTACCCAAACAAACTGGGGGGGGTCCTAGCTGGACTATGGAGTCCCCGGTATCCCCGGTGATACAAGATCATTTTTGTTTGTTTTTCCTGGTATTGACTAGATCGTTTTACAAGTGAAATCCAACGCACGTCCACGTGTCCCTGCAGTCGATCCCGGCTGCTGGTTCCGATCGGGCTTCGCCCGCGTCCTCACACCCTTTCGCAGTCGTTTTTGTGTGTTTGTTTTTTGTTCCCCCCGTTACGCGCGGCGGCGCCTGGTTAGGCGCGCGCCGCCGTCAGCGGGCCTCAGAGCCGGCGAAGCCGGTGGTTGCGCCGTTTTACGGCCCGACGGCTGATCTCCAACATCTGCGACGCCCGTAAAGTGTAAAAAAATATGCGGTAAAATGGTAAAACTCAAGCTTTGGCCTAAACATCAGTGGCATCTAATTTACTATTTGGAGAAGCTCCTTTTGAATTTTACTTTCATTTCTCGCTCAACCACGTCCGTCTCCGTCCGTCTCCGTCCGCCTCCACTGGGTTTTTTTTCCTTTTTTTTCTCCTCTTTTCCGGAGATTTCTATTCTCTGTCATGCATGTATTGCCTCAGTAATAAGCTGAGTATCTTTTTCTTTTTTTTTCCTTTATTTTTTTTGTTTTAATCAATAGCAGACGGTCTCATGGTGTGCTTGTGCTTGTTCAAATCACAGAGAAAGTTTCAAAGCGGGGGGGGTGGTGTTGGTGGATGGTGGTGGGGGGTGGGGGGGGGCTTGGTTCCTCTATTGATGAAAAATTCACAAACATTGGGCCTGTGGCTGCGAGACATTCTTGTCCATTAAGGCTACCGCCGGCGGGGAGATTGGCAACTGTGCTGCTTTGACTGGATTTTCTCCCTGTGTGATTGAGCACTGATGCAATATGGCAAGTGAAGAATGAAGCCTCCGCTCAATGAAGGCTCCAGAATTTGCTTTCAGAATTAGGCTGTTTGTTTGTTTGTTTTTTCTGTTTGTTTGTTTTTTTCTGACACATTATCTTCAGACGGCCTGAACCAAACAAACTGCCAGACACGTAAAGAGGTGCAAAGGAGAGGGAAGGGCTGGGGGGGGGGGGGGGGTTCGTTAGCGGGAGCTGTTCGGGCGCAAGTCGTCGCTTTCATCGCTTCCGGCCACCGTCTCTCATCATTAATGTAAAAAGAGACCATCGCGACGTCAGGGCCCCTGAACTCTGCGGGGGGTGAGTTCAAAGCCCTTTTTGCTTTGTTTTCTCTGCAGGGAAAAATGGCGTCACTGTAAAAAAAATAAAAATAAATGAAAATAAAATGATAATCACCTTCGCCACAATGCGGGGACAGGGGAGTTTTTCTGTTTCAGCTTGACCATTCTTGCCGTCCACCGAGATTATCGCTGCTTTATTGTTGGGGGAGACGATCGTGCCTCCAGAATCAGTTTATTTATTCCCTTCTTTCCTCCTTCCTCTTTTTTTTCTTCAAAGGTCGCACCTTTTCCGTGCCATTCATCACAGCGTTTCAGCGTCGGCTTCTTGGGGGGAAAAAAATGGAATTGAACAATGGAGGCTCCCCGGCGGAATAACAGAAAGTAGCAGGACCGAACTCGACGTAAAGGAGGTAGATTTGTCAAGCTGACGAATGGCTGTGGCAGACAAAGACGTTTTGAAATATCTCCTCCGCCGCGGTGCGGTGACACTGCACAATTTTTAGCGGCGTAAGACGGAGGACAGGGAAAAGTCTAAAGATAGCCTGGCGCGTTGCAGTCTGCGCCGCGACCCCGCATCTGTGGGGGAAGGAAGCAGCTGACGGGGCCGCCGCCGCCGCCGCCGCTCGGATCCGAGGGAGAACCGGGTCCAAAGCGCTGCCCCCCCCTTTTTTTTAAAAGGGTACGAGGGCCTCTTGGAATTTCCCCGTGGCCCCGTGATTTGCATCCAGTGCCGACGTGCGGAGCCGGGGAAGAGAGCAGGGCGCCCTGAAGTAGTTAAGAGGGGGTGTTTGTGTGTGTGTGTGTGGGGGGGGGGCAGGTGGATAATAAATGTGTTTGGCGTAATGACTTTCCCAGCAGACACCGGAGCTGATGTCCCATCTAAGACCAACAATTAATGTGGGGTTTTACTGGCATAACCGTGAACCATGACCCCCCCCCCCCCTTCACTTCCCTGTGCCTGTAAATATCAACGTTTTGTCTGTTGGGTTCATTCGACCAGTGTTGCTGCTTCGTCACCTTCGTGGACCAGTAGTCGAGCTACGCAGGAAAAAAATATACACGAGTATATTCATCTGCCAGTAAAGTATCAAAGTTAATAACAAGTAGTTATGAATGGTTATTAATGATGCACTAATGGGTAAAACTAATAGTTTTGGTGGTAGAGTAGGTGGAGCTACTTTAAATTATATTAAAATTGTTTCTTCTGTTTGTTCAAGATAAAGGATTTGTTGTTTTTGATTTTGTTCTCCCAACTAAAATTGTATAAAAAATAATCAACATAATTTGATGTGTGTGTGTGTGTGTGTGTGTGTGTGTGTGTGTGTGTGTGTGTGTGTATGTATGTATGTCTCATTTGTAAAGTAACTATAGCCAAAGCTGTTAAATGATGTAAAAAGTACAATGTTTCCCTCCTTGTTGTAATATTGAAGGAGCATGAAGGTGGTAGACGATGGTAGATAATGAAAAAAATAACTCAGTAAGGTGCAGGTACCTCAATATTACAGTGGCTTCATAAAGTTTTCAGGCCCCGTCAGTGTTTGTTCATTTTACTGTTTGTTAGATTTAAATTCAAAATTAAAATTGCCATTTTTTTTTTTTTATTTACCCATCAATTTACACCCAATAGCCCATAAGAGATATAATAACTCCAGACCTGAAACCCCAGATCTTCATTAGTATTCGGACTCTTAATTCAGTACTTTTCTAGAAGCTCCTTTGGCAGCGGTTACAGCTTCAGGTCCTCCTGGTTAAAACCGCTACAAGCTGTGCACACACAGATTTTCGGGCCGTTTATCCCGTTCTTCCTGGTGGATCAGGGCACGCCCCCCCCCCGCTATGCCTCACCGTGGGGATGGTATTAGCCGGATGATGAGCGGTGTTTTTCGGAGGCGGCGTTCTGAGGTTCTGTTTTGGTCTCCTCGACCCAGAGGATCTTTTTCCCGCCCGCTCGCCGAGCCCTTTAAATTCTGTTTGGCGATCTGCAGGCCGGCTGCCATCCTGCCTTTTCTTCTTCTTCTTTTTGAAGTGGCTTCCGTCCTCGCCACTCTGCCACAAAGGCCTGATTGAAGGAGCCGCCGTTGGGATGGGCGTCCTTTCTGGCGGCTCCTCCCGTCCCCGAAGGGGACTTCTGAGACTCTGTGAGAGGCTCCAACTTCAGGAGGAGCCCTCGGTCATTTCCGGACTCGGGCTCCGGGGGGACGCTCCGTCGCTTTCTACCCTTGCCCTGCAGCGGCTCGCCACGGTTCTATTTCTGAGAGCTCCCTGGACTCTCTCGGTTTCCGTCCCAACAGAAGCTGTGAGTTATGGGATCTTCTGAACACAAGTCTGTGCCTCTAAACTGTGTCCTGTCAGTTCAGTTTGCGAAATCCAATCGAGACGCAGAAGATTAAAGCAAAACAGGATGCACCTGACCACAATGTGCTCTTGTAAAAACAAAACAAAGCATAACTGGTTGTAGTTTTTATTTTTAATAAATTTGCAAACGATTTTGTCCACAGGCTCCCAAGTGTAGATTTTGGTGCAAGGATGAAATTTTGTTTTTTTTTTCCATCTAGAATTAAATCAATGACAAAACAAACTGTGCAAAGAGTGAATGGTCCTGAGCGTTTTCCAGAATGACTGAGTGCATCATCAGAGTGAACGTGCGGTTGTTTTCCCGCCGCCGCCGCCGATGAGCAGCAAAACCTATAGGAATGCTGGAGACTGCTGGCTAGAGAACAGCGAGTTATATCGACAAACAGGCGCCGCATTATGTCTTCGGGGAGGAAAAACTGTGTCTGTACGTGGGTGTGTTGGTGTGTGTGTGCGCGCACGTGTGCGTTTGTGTGCTCGTGTGCGTTTGTGTGCACTCGGGCCCCCGGGGGACGGGCGCAGTCGGTTTTGTCGGGCAGCGCCGAACTGAAAGCGCAACGGTTTGTTTGCAGGGAAGATTGCCAGGGGCGCTCGCCGTGCTAAATAAGACAACATGGAAAACGCGACAACGGCGAAATACTGAGCGGCGTCCGCGGGCTGGGCGCCGCGGCGGAGCCACGGCAAACTAGTGCGGTTCTACTGTTCAATGATGTATATCCTGTTGGTTCTCACGAGAGCCGCCGAGCTCCATGAGACTGATGGAGCATATTTTATTAGCCAGTCTTTTTTTTTTTTTGCTATTTTGTTTTTTTCCATTCTGAGCTTTTTATCTCCACCTCCTTCCTTCCTTCCTTCCTTCCCTCCTTCCTCCTTCCTTCCTTTATTTTATTCATCCTTCCTCTTATCTGTTCCTGTAAGTTCTCCCCCTACTTTTCTTTCAGTTCACACCATCCCCACCAACTTCTAAGTTTCACAGGCGATGAAGTTCCAAGTTTCTGCACACAACATATACGCCTCCAAAAAGCGACCTTTTCAGGTATATTACTATTATTACTATTATTAATCCGGCCCGATGCCTTTTCAAGATTTGCTCCATAAACAAACTCCTTTTTTTGGGTTCCCTTTCTTTCCTTTATCTTCTGTTTGCAATCCCTGGAAATGTGTTGGTGTGAATCCAGATTAGAGCGAGTCAAACAGACTGCCAGGATAATCGCGGCCTCACAGACGCGGCCGTCAAACAACAAAGTTATCGGGTGTTGCTGGCGCCATAAGCTCTAAGCTCTAATACTTCCCTGTTTGCAGTACCTGCGATAGGGAAATACAGTATAGAGAGCGGCCATCGCGGGGCAACCATCTCTACTGGCGGGGTTTTTGCTTTTCCCACCGTCTCTTAGCAGAAAATTATATATATATATATATATATATATATATATATATATATATATATTTTTTTTTTTTCCTTTCCTCTAGATTTTAATTATTTAGCTATATTTCTATAGACATGCTGTGCCTGAGCTTGTAACAGTAAATCCATGAAAGATTAATAGCGATAAATTAATTATGGGGCCTCTATTTTTAAATCCCTCAGTCGCTCTTCTTCAGATCACCGAGCTGCCGCCACCGCCGCCGTGGCTGCAGATGGCGAAACATGGCTGCGATTCGCGACGGAGCCTGACGTCAGGGGCGGAGGAGAGGCCGGCACGGAAAGACGCCGCTGGAAACGGTAAATTTAAAATAAATAAATAGAAAGTAGAAATCCGCTCCAGCAGTGTCGGAGCCGCGGGAGGCGACTGAGGCTGAGCCTCCTCCCTTTTTTTTTTTTGTTGGAGGCTCCGTCCTTGGAAACATGAGGGTGTCGAGGAGGCTGCGAATTTAGTGTCTGCATGCCAGTGTTAGAGGGCTGCGTTTTACATCCCCTCCACCCCCTTCCCCTTCCCCGTGGATGAAAAGTAATTGCATTTCATGGGCTGAAAACACAGAAGAGCTCCCATACAAACACACGCGGTGCTATAAATCCTCCAACAACCACGAGGTCCACACTCAAGGGAAAATCAATTACCCTGCCTGCGTCGGCAGGGAGAGCGCCGGAGTCGCCCTTGTGGCGAGAGAACTCTGCACATATTCGGGGCATCAGCCAAACTCCAGAATAATGTCATTTAAATTGAATTTCTGTGTGTATTTGTGCACGTGTTTGTTTCACTCTGGTCCCGAATTGATCGGACTGTAACGTGACGAATGAAATCGATGCTTCTCCATTATCCCGATGAGTAACCAAAAAAAACTCCGGCAGACGAATGGTCCTTGCGAATGAATATTTCTACATATCTGAGATCCGGCGGCGCAGCAGAGCGACCGCAGGCGTCTCCTCGGCTGCTTTCTCCTTTTTATTTTTCCCTTTCCTCTGAAGGCTGTTTGTCGGAGAGCGGATTCTTGAATGCGAGACTGAAACCTGGCGTTGGAGAGGCCTCGCCGAGCTGCTCGGTTTGCAGGTGATACTGTTTTTTTTTCCTTTTTTTGAATCACCAGATGACCAGTATCTCGTGTAGCTCCAGTCGAGGCTGCTGCGGCGCCGCCGCCGCCTTGAAGGGGGCTTGCCCGGGAGTGTTTGACCATCCGCAGCACCGCGGAGCGATGTTTGGGTTTTTTTTGCCGTTTAGTTCACGCTGAGCGCTTGCGGGAGGGTGATCGCGGCCCAAGGTCCATTTCTCGTCACTTCCGCGCCGCTACGCTCGGTGGCGGCTGCGGGCGGCGTGCAAAGTGAAGAAAAGCCGCCGAGGCGGATGGAAGAAAAACCCAATTTAAAATAATAGGAAAAGTCGATTTCTTTTTTTTTTTTTTTTCCTGCAAATGGTTTGGGAGAAACCAAACACCTAAGAGATGTTCTGGAGCGGAACAATCGATGTAGATATTACTTTACCAAAAAAAAAAAATCTCCACAGGTTACTTTTATTAACTCCTAACAACTGAACTCGCCTCTGGAAGTGGCCTCAAAGACAAACAATTATAATGCTGCCAAAGTTTTTCCTCGGCGATGGGATATTTACAGGAGCAGAACTGCCTTCGTCCCGCCGAAGCTGTTTTATTTTAAGTTAGTCTTTTCTTTACGAAATTGCCTTTTTCGTGATTTCCTGGGCGGTGTTTCTTTGGCGTGCAGGGCAGGTCGGGGGGTTTGGAGGGGGGGGCCCACACCCTGACAGGCGCATTGCACGTTGGTTACCGCCACGAGAACCAAGACGCCGACCCGGGTTTTTCCCCCCTAGGTGAAGCTGCCACGGCCCTGCGAGAGCCTTGGATGGACTCCAGGATGTGGTTCATGAGGACGGAGCAACTTGCACTGGAAAAAGGATCATTTTGATTCAAAGAGGAAGATTGGTCGCCTTTAAAAATATAAAAAATTTAAAAATCCCATCTCTAAACCGAAGAGAACAAATTATAGTTGATGAAAGGAAATAAGTTACCCCGCTAGCCAGAATTAAAATACCTGTACCAACCGGTTCATAACAAATCATCTGACCTCCCTGCTCCCAACTGTTTTGTAGTCTGAGCATAGCACTTGATAATTATGGTAATTTATGTCTATGAAGGAAAGGAAACAATTTTTCCAACGAAACGAACTAGCTAGAGGAATATTGAATGTGCGCTTCCTTTGAAACCGAAATGGTCGGAGTCAGCAACAGCCTCTCGAGCGGGCGGGTGAAGGCCTCCGGCGGCCTGGACACCGGCTTTAAAGGGCGGCCGCGTCCGTCGTCAGGGAGACGGTGGCGGGGCCGAGGTCGGGAGGGCGGCGGCGACAGCGGCGGGGAGGGTGGCGGCAGACCCGCTGCCCCGAGATGAAAGAGAACAAAGCACCAAACAGGCGACTTTGTTTTTGATTAATGAGAGAGCGAAAAACTCCAGTAATCTGTGAAATAACTTGTTCGGGGTCATTAATAAAACATTTGAATTAGTGAGATGAGAAGGGGGAGAATAAAAGTCGCCTTAAAAAACGTACAGTACGATGCGAGAGCGGGGAAGCTCACGTGGATGCTTCGTCGTTCCCGCCCCCCCGAGCTTCCCCGGACCGAGCAGGGGGAGTCCCGGCGTTCTCCTCCGCAATGCGGGATCCCAGCTAAGGCCCTTGTTTGTTTGTTTGTTTGTTTGTTTGCTTGTTTTTTTTTTTCTTTAAATGCCCTAACTTTGCGAACGCGGGAGTCGTACTGGCCTGGAACAAGTGGCGTTGTTTGGGGCTTTCTGT
The DNA here is from genome assembly GCA_016859345.1 of Istiophorus platypterus. NCBI lineage: Eukaryota > Metazoa > Chordata > Actinopteri > Istiophoriformes > Istiophoridae > Istiophorus > Istiophorus platypterus. Next base: position 4,318,817 of record CM029122.1, on the reverse strand, counting down.
GGAAAGTCTTGCTCGTGTGCTCCATTCTACTTAATTAAGCCACAGAGGAACGCTGATCTAAAATAAGATTATGACCATAATTTGGGGAGGACTGCGAGTAGCGTTAATTAAGTAGGTTTTTTTATTTTTTTTCAGCAATACTCTGCTCCTGAAGTGATTAATACCCCAGCCCGAGTGACAGGCTCTGGAGTTTCCCTGGTATCGTCGTCATTATGTCGTTGGCCAGATTTTCCACGTTACATTTTGCAATATTACTTCAAAGCTGTGGCGATCAAAGGTGCGACGAGCGATGCCAGCTGGGGTCGCGGTGCGCCTGACGGAAATCAGAGATCATGGGGGGGGGCGTCGCGAACCGTCGAGCCGTCGCGCCTCATCCTCTCGGCCCCTACGAGGACGCGTCGTGGTGACGGAGTAGAGAGTAAAAATAGATAAATGAATATAGGATGAGAAGCTACGATTTCAATCCACACACGGGTTCAACCTGGGAGAAAAAATTTTGCCTGCAAAAATCCAGGTCATTTCCTGATTCACAGTGATGAGCGAATCATTTCTGCCAGTTACTCTGCTGCGCTGGCGAATTCGCGCTCTGCCTAAAACAATCACGTCGCAACGATTGGAACAAGCCCCAAACCCCGCTGCCTGGCAGGGGTCGGGAGCCGGGGGCCCGGTGGGGGCCCGGAGCCGGCGGCCTGGGGGGGGGGGTAGGCGGCTGCCACTCTCCCGTTTCGGTGACAGGTCCGGGGACATGCACCGACGGGCCATCTGTGCTGCATCGCCGTGCCGTACGGGCCGCCGTGATTGACAAAAGCGGTACCGGCGACGCCCGCTCCAAACTCCCGCCTGGCTCCGGGTTGCCGGAGATGAAGAGTGATGGCCTGTCACCGGCAGCTCTCGGCGTACGGCTCGGGGCTGGCGGGGGGGCGGGGGGGTTGTGGCGCTTCGGGCGGAAGGAAACAAGCTCATCTCTGGTGTGGATGAGGATGACAGTATGCCACATGCTCGATAACAGCTCCCCCAGCTCAGGGAATAAACAGAGGGGTTGTTTATAATGAGATTGTGCTGTAGGGCCTCTGATGGTCCCAAGCTCCGGGAGTCTGAACACACCATTTAGTTTGCATGCTCGCACTATAATTTAAAGGCCCGGATCCTTTTTGAAGCTGTTTATTTATCTGCACAGAGAGGAATTGCGGGGGTAAATGGGAGAAAGTACCAGGGGAGGACTTCAATTGATGTCTGAAGGTAAATAAAGACACATGGTTACAAGCACTGAATGTGCGATGCAGAATCCACGGCTTTGACATCTTTACTATCTAAATGAAAACGTTTCCAGAGCTTCTATAAAGTGTTTTGAGAGAGAGGAGGCGAGGGGAGTGATAGTAACATGAGCAATGGGAGCCGCCGTATATTTTAAACATTGAAAACTATAATGGGGGATATGCTTCATAAGTTTTATTATCATTATTTTTCACAGCAAATAGTTTCTTTTCCAAATTACCAAACTACTGGAAATATTCATTGTCTGCTGCATTTAATCAACTTTGCCTGTGATGACAAAGCAAGTCAGAATGTGCAGCTTCCCTCCGTTTCCTCGCAACCGTCTTTTCCTAAACCTCGGCATCGTCTTGCCGTTCTCGTCATTCCCGTGCGGGGTTTTGCGGCGCCGGTCGGCGCGTCGGCTTTCGCAGCGAGATGTGGGGATGTGGCGCCCGCGCCCTCCGGCCGCCATGAAACCGCCCGAGGCCGAGAGGGAGCGCGAGTTTCTCGACTGGCCGCGATCTTTAAATTTTTTTCCGTCTCCCGGGTTCCGACGGCGACGGCGTCCTTCGAGGGCCGTGTCCCTCGCGAACCTTCCCCTGCCGTTAATGGTGAGCGTAATGGGCACGTCGGGGCCTGGATTACCGCGGCGATGTTAATGATTGTGTTATCTGAATTAAGCAGACTCTCCTCTTGGGGGGGGGGCTGCATTAGTTGCATCAGCATTTAAATGATACAAACTTCGGGGGGGGGGGTGAAGGATCAGAAAAACCTTTGGACTTGGAAACGTTTGGGGGGGCTTCCCTTCTTGTTTTCTACTAGTGGCCAACACTGATTTCCCTTAAGCATAAATGAGCGTAACCATTCCATAACCTCGACCGAGTGGTTATTATTTTTTAACCGCGCTGGCGACCTTTTCTCAAACCGCGTTTTGCCTGTCCTTAATGAAGTCATTATTTTCATCCGGACCATTATCCTTCCACCAGTCCTTAACGATCGTTTTTGGGCCTTTACCCCCAGACCCTCAACAAATGGTGTTGGACTTCAGAAAACAGTTTTATTTTTGAATCGGATGTGGAGGCCACTGATCAGAAGACACTACGGAGCATGTGCTGCTCCGGGGAACAATTTAGGGCCAATTTTTTTGCTCCTGCGTCGAAACCTACCCCGTAGCCTGACGCGCACTTTCCGCAAAACACGGAAACGAAAGAGGGCATCGGAGGAGACGGTCCGGAAATCCAGGAAAAACCAGAACTGCTGTCCGATGTCCAGCGGCTCCCGGTCCTGTCGAGATCCCCTCGGTCGCCGCTGTGGAGAAGTGATGCGGACAGACCCGTGGGGGAAAAACGGTGGCGAAGAAGCTCGACAAGGTGGCACGTGAACGCCACCGCCAACCAGTGACAACATCACAGGAGTATAAACGCTCATGACGGCGTGGGCCGTTCGCCGAGGTCCGTTGCAGAAGCATAAAATCGGCCTTTAGCCTCGTTGGAATTGAAATGAATGATTTTTCAAAACAAATGATAAACAAATGTTTCACACTTTCAGGCTCCGGTGCAACATCAACGATACGTATCCTGAAAACGCCGTATCCTGGATGATTTCCGCCGCCACGATTAGCTGGAGCCCTGTGCTCTGAGGTAGAGTTTGGGCACGGGGGGGGGGCACCGCAGGCTGACGAAGGATTTAACCGTAGCCACACCACAGTTATTAACTTCTGCCCAAACAGCGTGAGCCCCCGTGAGCAGCGTGTGTTCTCTTTACGGCATCAGGAGCAAGGAACCGCTCGGCCGTTTGCGGCGAGCCTCCGCCGCTTTCCCCGAAACCTCGCCGTGACGAGGACCATATGCACGTCTGTCTCCATATGAATAATGGGAAAACATGTAATTACATCACGGTGGCGCCCTGGGATACACCCTGTACTCGTGTTTAAATTAATTCCTCAGATGCCCTCTGCTTGACATTTTCCGCGAGGAGGCTGGAAACCCCATCAAGCGCTCGCCATCGAAACCCCTCCCAAGGGGCGGAACAGGCCCAGAGCTGATTTTTTTTTTTTCCTTTTTTCCCCTCCCACTAGTTCATATCTGCTTTTTCCTCTTTACTGTACCTATATCGACACCCCCCCCCCATCACCACCACCACCACCACCACCAGCCTCAAGGTGTCCTTCTCCCTGTTTACCGAGCGACCAGGCGCCTCAGACGATTAATCACTGCTGAGACACATCAGTTCACTAGTTAAAACAACGGCGTCTCCCGTCTCCTTCTCCTCTACCAAGGTTAATTAGCATCAGTGTCTCACTCTTAATCACATCCCCGGTCTCCGGGGAGCAGATAAGTCGGATCACAAACATCTCCGACCGGGCCGGTTTCCTTTTGGTCCGCGGACCGGCCTCAGGAAAAAAGGCTGAATTATTGATGGCGCGGGCGTCCGGCGGCGGAGATGTTTCTCTGGTCGTGATCTGGTCGGGATTCGTGGTTTGCAGAGGATCAAACGTCGTGTCATTGCTGAGCCACCTTTGACCTTTGCCCCCACCCCTCCCCCCGCGATGGCGCCAGCAGCTCGACATGAGAGTGAAACATGTCGGTAACTGTTTCTCTTGATTACCACCAGACGCGCACGCTTTTCACACCCCCCCCCCCGCCGCTCTCTCGTTTTAACGTCGAGCACCATCATCGGGTCAAAAAGCTCCAGCCCCTCCTACGTACGTTACAGCCCCCCCGGGGCCATTTTTCAGCGAGGCTCCCTGTATTCTGTACTCTGCTCCAACAATACGCCTTGATTAGCGAGACCCGTTTCAGCCCTCGAGGATTTCATAACATGCCCATTTAACCCGCTCTTGGGGAGTGGCGGGGGGGGGGGTGTCATATTCAAACTAAAGAGCCATTTTCATTTTACTTTTTTACAACTCAGTAAACTGTAGTCGTAACCGCGAGCGGTAATTACAGCCGGATATGGTTAATTACCTATTAATTACAGTATCATTGCCGCATCAACCCTCTTTCCCCACATTCACACGACCCCCAGGGCTGGTTAGACTGGAACGCATCGTAAAATTACTCCGCTTCTGATCGGAAACAGCCGACGGGGTCGGATCCCGCATCCCGCTTTCAGGAGCCGCGCCCCCCCCCGTTAAAAAAATAAAAAAGAAACCAAAAAAAACAAAAAAACATGACTCCCGGCAGCTGCCTGCTCTAAAAATAAGCCGCCGCTTGTTCCCGCGCTGCTGAATATCACCAGCTCTTCCCATAACAATTAATCAAGCGCAGCCGAGCCGTCCTCAAATGATATTAGCCTTTCCCCAGGAATCGGGACGGCTGACGCCGATGTGGGGAAATTGCCTTTTGAGAAATGGCCACATTTCCCACTACAATATCTGGGTTTGTCCCGGGAGAACCGGCGAGTCATTTCCCTCCTGCAACCGGGTTGCGGCACCAGGTTCTGGTCTTTTCTAATAGAGGACGCCTGTTCATCCAGAGTGGTGTTATTTCAGGCTGAGGGACGTGTGTGTGTGTGTGTGCGCGTGTGTGTGTGTGTGCGTGTGCTGGTACCTTGTTCCCAATCAGTAGACGGTGGGGGGGGCACCACCACCGGATCAATACCCCGGTAAACAGATGGATAGCGAACTTTGTTTAGATCCTCATGACTCGGTTCAGGCTCGGAAACGGAAACGTCTCCCACAGCTGACGGAGAAGTTTTATTTATTTGTTTGTTTGTTTGTTTTATTTTTTTTTTCTTCCCTCCTTGAAAGGACTTTACACCTCAGGCCACTTTTGCCGTCTGAAGAGCGCGTGTGGGAAATCTCACATTTCATTATTCGATACCCAATAGATGTGGGAATGGAAGCCATGAAACTTAAGTAGCCTATTGAAAATCGTTGTTGCCTTTTAGAACCGCCGACAATCAACAAGCCATAAAAAAAAGTCCTTTTACAGGAATATTTTTGTTCTTGACGAGCATCTGTGAATAATGGGCGTCTTTGCCCCCCCCCCCCCCGGGCCCCGGGCGCCGTGTCCGTTTATGACGCCTTTTTTTTTTTTTAACAGCTGCTGTTCTCTTGCAGAACGTCACAACGTGCACTCGGCGTCTGGGTCGGAGCATCAACAACAAAGTGCCCGTGACCGCGCCTCTCAATTTCACGGTCCGTTAACTCGGCCGCATCACTGTATCTCAGCCGTCGCCTGGACAGGCCCCTTTGTTATTTGCTTAAATTTATTCATTTACTTATTTTTGTGTTCAGATCAATGAAAACGACAACGGGCATCATGGAAATACATCCAGTCATGTAGAGACGTACGCACATTGATTTCAGCGATCTGAGCTTTCAGAAATTCAGGGATCAGATGGATGATTTTTATTTTATTACTGGGTTTTTGTGAGAGGCTGCTGCACCTGTTGTTTTTGTTGTTGTCATTAAAATCCTTTCGATAAGATTCACAAGTTTTTTATGTGGTTTTTCCAGGTAAACCAATACAGTGCATGTGGCATTTCAGCCGATGTAAAAAAAACAAACAGAAAAAAACAGCATTGGACTCAGTGTATTTATATATATGTGTGTGTGTGTATGTGTGTATGTATGTATATATGTATATGTATATATGTATATATAAATGTTCAGTGATTGAAACACTGGATTTTATTATTTCGCAGTGACGGACCAGGAGGTGGATCTGGGGGGTCGGGGGCACCCCACCGTCGCTCCAGGGACTGGGGGCGGTGGTTTTTCTGGGGGGGGGGTCACATCCAGAGTCCTGTCCATACTTCAGATCAGGCAGCTGAAAGTGCTGCGGGTGGAGACTTTGAAGTCTTTGGGATTTTAAGACCGTGTCAGTCCACCTGCTTTAACCGGCTCTGATACAGAAATCTAAACCAGAGGTCGGCCTCCCAGTCTTTTCTCTTCTCCGCCGCTGTCCTTGTTGGATGGAGTTTGCCTGGTTGTCATAAAGGGGGGGGCTCAGCTGTCCTCACGCGCCAGGATTACCGCCGAACCATCTCCATGACAACTGTGCAAAATGAACCGAGGCCGTCGGCCGAGGGCTGAGAGACGAGTGCGTTTCTGAAAAGCCCAGAATAAGGTAGGAGGTGGACTCGGAGGCTTGTTTATCATTTATCTTATTTCTTCCCCAGGTTCAAGACTGAACTTTCTCTCCGCCCGTTTCTCTTATCCACGTTTTCCCGCCGACGCTCACTTCCACCGTGATATTTTTATCCAGATTTCAGACTAACGTGAACGTGTCATTATCTTTTTTTTTTTTTTTTTTTTATCCACCTTTAATCCCCTGCGGTTTTATAAAGCGACTACGCCACTTTACCCATCGGTGGCGCCTGTCGGTGGCGTCCCCCCCACAGGTGTGTCGTGCATTGGGCTTATTTTTAAATCAAGGATGCGCACTAGACATCGCCTAGATCGACGCGTGGAGGCAAATTGGAAATCTGAATTTAATTACATAGACTTTCTCTTTATCACGCACCCCTTCCCCCCGCTGCCTATAGACAGCCCCTCCCATTTAAGATTAAAATATAATTACACAGCAATGAGTATAAAAGTAGACGATGTGTATTAATGTGTGTGAAAGGGTATGTATATGTATATATGTATATATGTATATATGTGTATATATATATATATATATATATATATATATATATATATATATATATATATATATATATATATATATATATATATATATATATATATATATATATATATATATATATATATATATATATATATATATATAGATATATATAGATATATAGATATAGATATATCTATATATATATATAAAATCAGACCGAGCGCCAAAACCAAACCAAAGGGAAAAAGCCGCCGGCGGCTCGCAGCGGAAGAGCAGTGACGCTGACAGTCGCGATGCGTCAGGACGGCCCCTGTAAACGATTCGTCGGGGGCCTGGAGGGCGGGTGTATGCGCCGAACGCCCCCCCCCGGTTCGCTTTGTGGATGCGTGGCATCGTCCCGGCAGTCAGCAATATTCCGGCTAAATGAGTTTGCTCTCCTCACTGGGAAGGCGAATCTATAAAGCAGCTACTTTGGCATTTAGAAAAATCCATTTACCGTGATTGAAACTATCCAGCTGAAACCACTACTGAGTCTTTTTTTTTCTTTCTTTTTTCCCTTTTTCTTTTTTTTCGTACATCTCATGTGATATTATGAAATACACTGAAAGGAGAAGCGATCTCCATATCAATACATAAAAAAAACCTTAAAGAACAATGACGACATTGCTTTTCACAGCAGCAGTGTCGGATCCTGGATCCAGGTACGTGGAGGAAACGCTGGACGTGCTGCCACAGAAAAGGCCTATTCAGCCTGGGGACGGCTGCTACAGTAACGCTTTTCTTCTTCTTTTCCTTTATTGTCTTCCTCCCTCACAGGATTTTTTTTTTTTTGGAAGTTGTTCAGCGGCAGATTATCCCCAGATGACAAGAAATCTGAAACTACAGGTACATCTCACTGTTTTTCCTTCTTTCATTTTTCTTCTCTTGAAGCCACTTCTTTTCTTTTTTTTTTTTTTAAAATACTCTCCTCCTTTAAAGGCCAGATCAGTTTAATCTGAACTTTGCCAGGATCTGACCTATCTCATGTATAATAAAGTAGCAGTCTGCAGAAAGATAAACCATTTACACTTGTGCAAATACGTTTGGCAGGAAACTGAATGAAAGGATGGACTGTGTCCAGAGACGGTGTATTTTTAAATTTTTAAATTTCTTTAGCGATCGAACGAAGCCACACCCTTTTAGGGTCGGGGTTCACATCCAGTCTGTGGTGACAAAGGCACCTTGGTTAAGGCTCGGAAGGAAAAGGTGGTTCGGGTTGTATGTAGATACATAAGTCGTGTCTGAACCCATGGCGACTTTTCCGTATGGAAACCAGACAACGGTCTTTCCTGAACCGTAACCAGGTGCTGTGAGTGTAAACAGATCCATAAACAAGGTTGAATGAGGCTCCAGTCGCTGGATATTGTGCCGCAAGTCGGATATTTCTGCGGAAAACAAACGCGTTGTCCATGAACATTTCACCTATACGCTCGGTATTAACATATTTATCTAATATATTCATAGAAAACGTCATCCGGTCTGAATTTACGCTTCTGACGAATCGTATTTCCCGTTGCTGAGGAGCTGTATGGGAGCATCACCACATCCAGGGGGACGGAGTTTCTCTGGAACGGCGCCCGGAAACGAGGTGCCAGCGGAGGAACCGGCCACGGTCCGAGCAAACCGCGGCGGTCGGGACATCGGCGGACCGCGCTGGGAACCAGCCCGGGCTGCAGAGACCGAGGGGAGCTCCATGAATAACGAGCTTGTGGACCGCTGGCCCACGCTGGCCCACGCTGGCCCACGCTGGCCCACGCTGGCCCACGCTGGCCCACGCTGGCCCACGCTGGTCCACGGTGGATGTAGCAGAGGATAAAGCACCTCACAGCTGAAATAATCCGTTCTCGTGGACGCGTTGAAAAACTGTGCAGCATTTTGTTGTTTGTTTTTTGTTGTTTTTTTTTGTTGTTTTTTTTTTTTTTGCCGCGAATCTCACGTGTCCGTCGCTCAGACCTGCTTCTCTCAGACGTTGCCTTCCTTCACCTCGTCGCCGCTCTTGTTTATCTCGCTGCAGGGGGCAAGGTGGGATTCTTTTTGGGGTAATTTATTTATTTTTTTAATTTATTCGTTTTTATTTTTCTTTTTCTTCCTGTCCCCTAAGTCAACAGGCTTTTTTTTTGGGGGGCGCTTTTGTTTTTTTTCATGGAGTTGGCAACGTATCAAAAGCGATGGAGAAATAAAGCGGAGTTGCTCCGATGGACAGTCGGACACAGCCCAACGTCACGTGAGGTGCCGGCATCTGATCACCCTGAACAGCGATGGATGATAGTCTTGTTTTCCAAGGTCTCTTTGAAAGCGTCTCATGTGTCTCTGGTTTGCATTTGAAGAAAAAAAATCCTTGAGTCGCGTACTTCATCGCTGGGTTACTGTCGTCTTCGAGTGTTTACCGCCCTCGGGGGGGGGCACGTGGCGTGGCCTGATGTAGGCTAAGGGGCGGCGCGGTTGGAAACTGGAGCGTCTGACTTGAAGATGTTTTTCCTGTTTCTTGAATTCAGTGGCGTTGTTGAGAGCGTGAAGGGGAGAAGGGAGAGTGTGTGTGTGGGGGGGGGGGGGAAATGCAATAGGTGTTTGTGTAAGTGTGTGTGTGTGTGTGTGTGTGTGTGTGTGTGAGAGAGAGAGAACGAACGAACGAACACTTATCTCCCCCGGAGCCCGAGTATGTTCAAGACTTAAAAGTAATCAGTGAAATGTCTCTCTAGAAATCCGAGGAATCCTCGTACTATTATCATCGTTATGTTATCATCCTTATCATCCGTATTTGAAATAACAGTAAAGCAACAGAAGAGAAACACTCGTCCGAGGCAGAGTTCCTCCAACGTAACTCTACTCGTGTCCTAATTACATGAAATGCAGACTGCACCACCTCTGTTCCTTCTCTCACACATCAGAATGGGGGGTGGGTGGTGGTGGTGGGGTAGGTGGGTTGGGGGGTTGTCATCTCGGTGACTCTGACCGTGGCAGGACTGTCAGTGCCAGACGTGCCTGTCGGGCTGGTTTGAGTATTACTTCTGAAACTGCAGAGCTCCTGGGATTTTCCCAATTCAACAGACTCTCAGCTTTACTGAGAACGGAGCCAAAAAAGACAAAAAAAATCATCCTGTGAGCAGCAGTTCTGCAGACGGAGACACAGTGTTGGCGAGAGAGGTCAGAAGAAACGGGTTAAACCGGTCGGAGCTGACAGAGGCTTCAGTAAATCAGTTAACGGCTCTTTACCGCTGTGTTGAAATGAAAAGCTTCTCAGGACAAACAACGCGTCAAACCTCGGGGCCGGAGGAGCTACGACGGCTGGAGACCAGGTCTGGTTCTGGTCCAATCAGCCAGGAACCGGGACCTGACGCTGCAGGGGACTGGAAGATAGAGGACTGGGAAAAAAACGTGTCCTGGTCTCTGACGGATCTGGATTTCGTCGGAGGCGGCAGATGGTTGGGTCAGAATTGGCAGCCTGAATCCACAGACCCAACCTTTCCTGCGTCCACAGCCCAGTCTGGTGGTGGCGGTGTAATGATGTGGGGAATGTTTTCTTGGCACAATTAGGCCCCTTAAAACCAGTCAGTCACGGTCTTAATACCACAGCCTGTCTGAGTATTGTCGTTGACCATGTTCATCCTTTTATGGCCACAATTTGCCATCTTCTAATGGCCACTTCCTGCAGGATAATGATCCATGGATGTGACAATGAGTTTAGTTGAACCTCAGCCCCCGTCTCCAGATCTGGATCCGAGCAGCAGTGATGCTGCAGAAATTATATGATGCATTTATGTAAACGTGGACCGGAATCTCAAAGTATGGTCTCCGGGAGTTGCATCATACATCGGGGCGCCATGGGGCATCGGAGCCAGCGGTAAATTACCGTGGGACTCGCCCGGATGAGACCTCATATCGGAGCGCGATAAACGGTACCTGACGAGCTGTATTACGTTGTGTCACAAGTTCGGAGCGAACCCCCTGCTACTCCAGCGAAGGCCGCCCACAGTTCCAGGGGGGAAGCGCTGGGCTCAGTCGTCTGGGTCCAGGCCGACGTCCGGCGGGAGACTCCGGACCCGACATGCTCTGTATGAAAGGAACTGTTGACTAGTTCTGTGAGTTTGTCAAATACCACCTCAACCAGGGAAAAAACCCTGTAATATATGAGTAAGAGAAAAAAACCCACAGATAGATTTTTTTCAAATTGTTATTATCTGCCAAACAGCTTTTGTTTGATTGATTGATTGTTTTTTTTTTTTTTTTTTGTTTTTAGTGAGAATGCACCGAGAGCGATGCGCCTCCCCCAGCGTCGCTCCAGGAGCCGTCACCGCTCAAACTTTGTCAAACATTGGAGGATATTCCTGGTGGTGATGTCTCGCCTGCGAGCAGGCGTCTCGTGGCAGCCGTGTAATTCAGCCTCCCTCCGTCACCCTGGCAACCGCATCCTTAAAGGAGCAGCCGTTGTCTTTGTTTGTCTTTTTTTTTTTCAGGGGCAAAACTGTGCAGCCCAGTTGAGCCCAGAGGTCTTAAATCCATTAGAATATATATATATATTTATTTTATTATCTTTTTTTTTACGGTGCAATTCAGAAGGATTACTGTCAAGTTCAAACTGGTATTTTGTCGCGTTTTTGAGATTTTCTTTTTGTTTCCCCGTCTCCGAGCGCCAGGAGAGCTATTATTACCCAACCTCTGAAATAGATGGCAATGCCTGTGTAAGACTTGTTTTTATTTTCATTCAATCTATGATCAAATGATTTATATATATACATATATACAAAATAAACAAATGCAAAAAAAATATACCTTCACAGTGGGGTTGAGGATTATCCGAAGTAATGGTTAGTGTTACTTGAAAGACTAGTCGCTGTCAAGGCCGTTTACTTTGAGCAACACGAACGCCGTCTCCCTACACCTCCATTATGATGGGACGGTGGCAGGAATCTGAGACGCAACAACAACCCGAGCAGTGGTCACGTAGCCACAGGGCGCCGTTGGTGATGTGGGTTGAGCAGCCCCTTCATATGCGGGGGGGGGGGGCAAGCAGCCAATCGTCTGTAGCCACCAGATTGACATACATAATTGCCGCTTTGGTGCTCTTGCCAGGAAAGTGCATGACAGCACTAAGTTTTCTAATGACCCCCCCCCCAGCAGATTAGGTGGTAAATATGTCAGATGAAACAGAGGCTGACGGGCGTCTTTATTCCGAGGGGTGGGGGAGAAGTCGTCACTCGCTCGCCCCCCTGCGGCACTCACGTGGAACTGATATTAATATCCTGGGGGGGGGGTCATCACTTTCCTGTGCGTTGCAGACTCCTTAAACCCCTTGTAACCTTAAATTTTGACACCAGACAAAACGCTCCTTAGGCCGACTCCCTCGCTGGATGCAAACTCCGTGGGTCGTGGGGGTTACGGCACAACCGGCAACGATGACACGGAGTCGCTTTAAGAGGAGCTGCAGGAAACTCAAAAATAGCTCACTCATAAATAAAACGTGTCCATATTTTGGCCCCTTGGATTTTTTTTTTTCCTGTTTTTGGGTTTGGCCGCTGCTCTGCGGCGTCCGCGGTCCGGGTCGCTAAAGGCTCGTGGTCCGCGCGACCCTGGATTTCACCTTCAAATATTCCAACCCGATTATTTGCATCGAGTGAACGTGCTATCAGATGTTACGCTGCACTTTCTACGAGGCATATTAGGGGACGTTGATTGAGGTTAAAAAATTAAAATATGGGGCCGTTTCATGACATAGAACAGAAAAAAACAGGGCATAAATGCATCTTCAAAATATATTTTATATGAATGAATAAGCCTTTGTCGAGCCAGAGGGAGGCAGCTGGAGAAATTGCAGATGGGTTTCTTTTCTTTTTTTTTTCCCACCAGTAATACCACTCCCAACAAAAGGCAGGGAGCTCGCCGCACAGACTGGGATTTGACGCCTGGGATGAAATCCCGGGGCTCCCGGTGTGAAATTCTGCCTCATCTGCTCAGTGATGAATCCATCACCCATTTTCCGGCCGGGCCTCGGTCATTGCAATTCATGGAAAGACAACATTAGCATAAATGCGCGGGAGCTTTTAAAGGGCCCCGGCGGAACGGTGCACCTTCCACCTCCAGGGGAGGAAGAGGAAGAAGGAAAGACAGAAGGAAAGAAACACGGCTCTCCTCAGATGTCCTAAGTATCCCTCAAATCCCCGTTGAACATCAGAGAGACTATGGCCTTAGTCCAAATTTTTTTTTGTTCCATTTTGGTTAAATGAGCTTTTAATGATTCTTTTTCATGCTTTATATGAATCCAACTCGACGACGAGACGTCCATGGGCTCTATCGGCTGGAAAAACGTGGGAGAATTAGTAACACTGATGCTGGGTTTCACTTTTTTCTTTTTTTTTATTGCATTTATGATGAGGTCCCCCACCGCTTCTCTTTAAAGCAGCATTTCCCGGCCATGAAGCCGCTCTCAGTTGGAAAAAGGCCTTTTTTTTTTTTTTTTTTTTTTTCCTTCGGAAAAGCAGCGTGGAGCTCGGTAGAGGCTTGAAGGACTTTTAGTTCCCGTCCTTTATCGTCAGTTTTCAGACTGCTGACGCCCGACCGGCGGAGACTGTTTACCATTGGAGGGCGCGGGGAGCGTTATCCGGTGTCCGAAAGGGGTCAGGCCAAGGGCGGCCGGGCCGGGCATCGGCCGGCGGGGTGTCCCCGGGTGCGGTGCGTCCCCATCCCTGCGGGGGGGGCCCTCGTCAGGGTCGTTAGCGCTCCAGGTTGTTGTTAAGGGGCCGAGTCTGGACGGGTTGTCGAATCTCCCGGGGACGGGATGAAAGGACAGCGCGGCGCTGGGTGAGGGATGAGGGGTGTCGTTGACCTCCCCCTCTGTGCAGGGACCGTCCCCCTCCTGTTTGCGCGTTGTCGTCCTCAGAGACGTGTCCTCAGCTGCAGGTGAACTGATGCGCGTTGACCTGAGTCGTCGGCCCTCGTGGTTTTTCTTTTCTTAGCTGTGCATTAGTGCAGTGGTTGCACTGTGTTCACACAGTGATGAGTGTTACGAACCAAGGGAAGGTTGGAATGTTTTTCCTGAAAGTTGTAAATATGTACGTATATGTATATTAATATATGCGTGTATACGTGTATATATATTCATGTGTACAGAATGTATGCATATGTCTGTATGCATATGTGTGTATGTATATATATATATATATATATATATATACAAATATGTATGTGTATTAAATGTATATGTGTATTAATATGTATATTGTGTGTATGTGTGTATGTATGTATGTATGTATATATACACATGCATACATGTATATGTATGTGTGTATGAGCCACCCTCCCTGGATTCACCTCTTGTATAACCACAGCTTAGATGACTGAAACTCTTCAGACATCGTTATCTGGCAGCCTAATGGAGCATTAGAAGAGAATTAACACGGTTACTCCGTGTCCCAGTGCACTCATCTCCCCTGTTCTCCACCAGCAAGATGCTTTCAAAGTTAGCGAGGGGCCCGCGCTGCCTCCCGAGCTGCGGGACGACCGGATCAGGTTGCCGTAATGGGTCGGAGAGGCCGAAGACGCCGTCTCCTCCGTTATCTCCAGGCACGAAGACGGCGTCCGTCGAGAGGATGTGGCCGTCCTTATCTTCGTCACCTGACACACGCGAGCTGGCCGCGATTCGTCAGCCGGCTCTTTGTATCACCCTGCTCCTTCGACGGGGCCCAATCTGGCCCATCGCGGCTCTTGACAACACCTTATTGTTTTCACAACAAAACAGGAATCAGATAGCGGCAGCTGTCACCAGTTAGTGATTCATTACTAAAACATGGAAGCTTATCACAAATAACCCTCCAAAACAAAAAAACGAACACAAAAAAACATACAAGCTTATCGTGAACGACGAGGAAAATTGGAAAAGAGAAAATATTCCCCGTGTTTACACGTATTCGTTGACCCGGCCCTGATCCGGAGCATTTATCAGATCGCAGAATACATGTTGTAGACAACATGTGGCGCACGGGGGGAGCGGGGGCTTTGTGTGGAAGCAGCTGTGTGGAGCAGGCCTGTGATTTTGAATATTAGAATAATAATGATGATTTAAAAAAAATACAAAAAGAGAAGAAATGGATCCTGTTACTGTCGCCCTGTGGAGGTTACTGTGTGTCCCTGAGATGATGCAGGCTGACGGCGGCCTCCTCCTTGAGAGCCGGGGAATAAAAACGGCGTCCTCCGCCGTGGCCTCCGCCGTGGCCTCCGCCGTCTAAAGCTCCGCCGCGCCGCCTCTTTTGCTGTAAGGGAAAGAGACAAGGTACTTTATCGTTTCTTTTGTTTTTTTTCTATTTTCTTTTACAATGGAATAAAGCTGCACTTAAAAAAAACGAGAAAAACAAAGCCAGAGGATTATTCCAGTTGAAATACGTGCGACAATTTTAAAATTTAATCAGCCGTGTCCCACCCATGACTGAGCGGCAGCCGAGCGATGCGGGTCTGCGGTTCTCTGTAATAACACAATAACCCTGTAAATTCAGCCAGGGCATGTTTTTTGAATTATCGTTTTATTTTATGTATTTTTTTCATTTTACTGTGGAGGATTCGAGGACAACATTACACCATCGGCACCTCGGGTTAAAAAAGGAGGATATAAGGAAGTGGGGGGACAAAACATCCGTGGCGACGCTCGGGAGACGCGACGGGAGGAATCTCCAAAGATGTCAGAGGTCAGTATCCTTATATCCCGTTCATTAGCCGTTCAGAGTAGGTACAGTCTGTCTGAGCTCCTCCCCACGCTCTCGAGCAAGCAAGTACTTCGAAGGATGCGGTGTCAGTACACGGGCGATTCGCCGCAGGGAAGCGCGTTCTTTTTTTTTTTATCAATTTCCGAAAGGAGTCGGTGGCTTTTTAACATGAGGTGCACGGGTCGGGGCGGATGGGGGCGGGTGGGGGTGGTGTGGACCGGCATTCCGGCGGCGTTGCGCTCACGAGACGGCCCCTCCGCAGTGCGTCGCATTGCTTGTTCCGACCCGATGGGCCACAGCTGTGCAGCCAGATGTTCATACTGGGGGATATGATCCTCACGTGACATATTAAGTTCAGCCCCACACACACACACACAAACACACACACACAGATAAGCCCGGTAATGCCTCATAATCAGAGCACAGAGAGGCACAGCGATCTATGGCCCCTTCTCCGTCGCATCATGTTTGAAGACGGCGATCCAGCCGAGGTCAGATCTCGAGCGATCTACCAGAACGCGGCGAGGCGCCGGCAGGACCAACGCGTTCTCGAAATAATTGACATGATCTGCTGCTCGGCCGCCTCGCGTCCGCTGTGAAAACGAGCGTATGCAAATGCGGAGGCCTCGATATAGGCGGCGACTGCGGAACATCCAACTGCCTTTGACACCGCTCGGCAGAGGATGAAAGCGAGGGCCTCTAACTCGTCTGAATTAATGACACATCCACACTTTGAAACCACGTTTTGCGGTGGCGCCCTCGGCTACAGTTAGAGCCCCCCCCCCCCACCCCCACCCTCCGCAATTTAAGTCACGCCAGTTGAACTGAGGGCCGGGCTTCCACTTTGGGCCCCTCCTGAGACGCCAAGGTTGGTTATTTTGGATTCTCCTCCGCTCGGCTTTACGCCATTACCGGTTGTCTCGCTACAAAAATCAATCCCCTCCCAAGTGGTAGGTCGGGGAGGGTTTTTTTTTTTCGTCGGCGTCTTCCGCTGCGTCCGCTCAGCCGCGTTCGCAGACCCCTGAGGGTCTCGCTGCGATGGTTATTTTAGGGCTTCGTTGTGCTTTAGAGAAAGAAAAAACGGAGAGAAAAAACCAACGTCAACGACCGAGTCTTATGGCACAAGTGTTTGAACTTGTATTGAATTGCCACGCTTAGGGTATGGGGCTGTCATCATGGAGAGTGTTGAGAGGCAATAAATCGTGCACCTCTCGATAATGGTCCACGCTCCTGGTGGGTCCTCCCTCGGAGGCCCCCCATTGTTTATTTGTGTTTCGTCACCTCTGCCGAGAGTTTTCCCATTTTTCCGTCCCAAGGTCGGGTAGAAATGTGTGACCCGGGGGAGATTTCGGCGGGGGGGGGGGCGCCACCACCACCGCCACCGTTCGCCCAGCAGGAGCGGAATCGGCTCATTAGTGCCGCCACCGCTTTTTTTTAAAGAATCCTGTCTCAGGCCCACCTTAACGTCGAGCCGCCCAGCGACCGCTGGGAACAGTCGAGGTTCGTCACTGTGCCGACGCCGAGGGCGGAAAAGCCTCCCCCATTTATTTATTTATTTTTTTACATCCGCGTTTATTGTTTTTGTCACAGATCAATGATTTGGCCTAAACGATTTAGTTAAAAAAAACACAGGCAATTGAGAGATTGTAGCTCATGTGGATGTTGTTTCTATACGTCAGTTTGATTAATTTGAGCCAGTTTGTAAAAAAAAAAAAAAAATGGCCACAATCCCCTAAGGGGAACTGGACGTTTAAAAAAAACAAGGAATTAAAGCCGTCAAGTCGAGATTTATTTATAACGCCGCCATCACAGGGGATAACTCAAAGGCGTTTAGAGCGAACGAGCCGTCCTGGATCCAATTAAAGGGGTAAAGGGGCAGAAAAAGGGACACCAGGAATTTCTGTTACAAACAGGGCACGATGTCTGACTAATGCCTGGTGGACAGGGGCGTATGGCAAAATTAACAGGGGCAGCGCCGGTCTCTCTGGAGGGCGAGGAGCCGGATCGCTGCCACGCCAGGCCTCCTGTTGTACCTCGACCGTGTTGCCGCGGCAGACGTGAGGGTTTATGCAGATTCGCTGAGCGATGCGCTTTAAATCAGTCTTCCTCCGCCACTAATTGTGCAGTTAAAGTGCTAAAATTAGTACGTGAGGGTTTGGGGCCGATGAAGCTGGAATTTGATGCACAAAGAGGACATTAATTAAACAACGGGAAAAGGGGGAGATAGCAGAGGAGCGAGTCTCGATTCCGGCTCAGAGAGTTCGTACCTCTGGACGACGGGGGCCGTCGCAGCGACGGCGGCAGTAGCGGCGGCCCCTTTTTAATCATAGCATCGTGTTCCAACTAATGCAGCACCATTGTTACAGTGGGTCTCTCTCTCTCGCTCGCTCTCTCCCGTGCAATCTGCAGCCCTCAGTCCTGCGTAAATCTCCGGCCGGCCGAACACCAAGGTCAGGGACGGACATCGAAGCCGGAGGCGCCATAAGTATTCTTTACGACGAACCGCTGAGAGATTCCTGAACAGAAAAGTCCATAAAGTCAGAGGTGTGTGTGTTTGGGGGGGGGGGGTTGTACGGCAGACCCCCCACCCCCAGAAAGTCCATCGTAGAGTTTTCGATCCAGAAGGTGCATCAAACCCAAAGCATTCAGCTGATGCTTACGGGTCGGCTTGAGAGCAAAAGGCTAACTCTCCGGTCCACGGCTGGTTTCCGGAGGACCCCCCCCCCCCCCCAAAAAAAAAAAAAAAAAAAAAAAACAAACACTGCAACCAATAGTGTTCTATTCAAATGTCCGGCGTAAACTCCGGCTTTCACCCGTGTGCACCAGTGTGAAGGAGCCGATGGCGTCGCAGGGCTCCGGCCTGGAGCCGTGTCAGGAGCCGGCGGCGTGAATTCTGCCGGTGTAGTGGAAATCTAACCTGTGATGAGGAAAAGGCGTTTCCAACCTTATTTTCAGACATGGTGCATTATGGCAAACCAGCTGATAGACCATTTATTAGAGGCTTTATTCGTTTTCCATAGGAGATTCATACAACCAATTCCTAAGCAATGTTAAGCTTTAAATAAAAATAGATTGTACACTAGGCAGAAAAAAAAGGTTCCTGGTTATAGTTTCCTCTAAAACATGACAACTTAACTACTAAGGGTAAAAAACAATAAAGATAAAAAGTCCTTGGGATGTGCTGAACGTTTTACTTTGAATATTGGACACTAAAGTTTAAATTGATTCGTCTCGAGTCGTATTGCTGCTAAAGTGATGGAATGGGGCTATAAGGAGCTTTGATGCCGCTTTGTTAAAGCTGGGGGCTCCTCCAGGCCGTGACCCCCCCCCCCCAGCGCCCGATTGTTTATCTGGGGGTAGATTGTTGTAGATTCACGGGACTCGGGGGGGCGGTCGCACTAGCGGGCCGGCCATCACCAGCCAATCGCAAAAACAAAAGTTTTGTTTTGTTTTGGGTTGTATTTCTTTTTTTTTTTCACGCGGCCTCACATTTAAAAACAAACAGGAAAAAAAACGAACAAGTGCAACAGAGACGCTTCGACGACGACGGTCCGTCACCGAGGAGGCGACGAACTGAGAACACAAACACTACAATGTGGATCGCGATCGTCTTTGAAGTCGCTTCTGCATATCGTGCATAAATTGTGCTCCCTCACGGGAAATGTCACAGAAATAAATCAGAAAAAGCTGCAATGTGCTTCAATGATTCTTAGCAATGCAGGACAAGCAGTACATACACCAGATGTATAGAGGAGCCACAGACTACGGAACCGGCCCTGATGCTAATTCCAGCCCCGTTTCCTGCGTCGGCCGCAACTTCTCGTCCACCTCGCACCTCGTTGTGTTCCCCCCCATGACGGGGGGGGGGCGAACCCGCAGCACACCTGCATCCCGGTTTGCCCCCCCCCCCACCGCCTCCTGTCCACTGTTAGGAGCTTCGGCATTTTCAGTGTTTTGGTTGTAGATGTAGCAGAGTACAGCGTATCAGTCTAATCTCCATTAATTTCCAGTCACGTCGGCGTTTGAATGTGAATTTGCAAGTTTTGATGATGGAGACATGTCTGAGGCGGATCCTGAAGAGGTCTGGCAGCAGACAATGGGGGGGGGGGCGGTTTGGTCCACGTCATGGCCCCGTTGTGCCAACTGAGGGAAGAGTTTTTTAACAGTCAGGAACTTGGTATCAAAAGTTGGATGTTAGCAACCTGGAAGAGAAAAAAAATGCAGAAAAATTTATCATGGGACTAAAAAGAAAAGAATATAAAAAGGTGTGCAAAATATGTAAAAAAAAATAATAGGCAATAGAACTAAAATGTTAAGGATCTTTTAAATGAACTTACAATATGTCTGGTACAGTGTATTTCCTGGTACATTTCCAGTGTTTCTTAGGTTCAGAGTGAAGACGTGTCTGTGTCTCATTTACCACAGATGCGAAGACTAAGTAAAGGAGACGACGTGTTAATTCATGTCGAGATGCTTCAGTGGACCCGACTCGTCTTCATCCTTGCAGGAGTTTAGATATAAAGCCACAGAAGGAAGGAACGAAACGGAAAGAACCAGAATGACAGATGCATCGGGGCGATAGAAAGATGGAACGAGAGCCGGCGGAACCACGGACGGAACGACCGCGTCCGTGTTGTACAGGCTCACTCCAACAAACTAAGTCCATAATCACTGCGCGTCTGCAGTTGTCGCCCTGGAACCGATGGTCCCCTCAGACCCTGAAGGGGCTTTTCTGCCTCCTGGGGTTTGTGATACAAACAGTAATTGCAGTTTTAAATGAAACTGGTTTCCTGAGTGATCAGTGCCCCCCCCCCAACACCCCAACACCCTCCCCCGCCTACCAGTAAAAGTGTGCACCATCCACGACCCCCCCATTTGGCCCTACACCGTTTTACCATTTTTCTAATGAATTTTCTTTCACGGTTGACGAGAATGTAAAATAAAGCAAATTAAAAAATAAAATTTACAAAGATCAAAGCTCTGGTTTTTCTCCTTAACCTGCGAGAAATAAACCAAAGTACAGGTTTCGCCGCTGCGGCTCCTGGTGATAAAAACACACCGACTAACAGAATTTGTGAAGGCAGAGCCGTTGCGTTGATAAGGGGGAGCAAAGCCTTCCTGCAAATTTCAATTCTAATGGGACGGTGGAATATGCCGAGGATGCTGCCCCCACCAGCCCCCTGAAAAGGGAGAAGTAGCCCTTTACTGACAATGTGACACGGTTGGAGCTCGCTTCCTGAGAAAAGCCCGACTTATCTTACACACTCCACGGTATCGCGGCCAACCCCCAAACACACTTCAGACACAATAGCAAATTTTCCCACAGATGCGATACATACTTTTAAGTGTAAAATCCACCGATAAGCCAGTCTCCCGGAGAGGACAGTTTTCCCCTGGGGTCTCCATACTCCTCTCGATGCCGCTGTTTTTTTATCACTTTGACGCATTTATCCGGCTCTGGACAGATTTTCTTAAAAAAAAAAACAAAAAAAACACTAATAAAATAAAAACCCAAGCAAACTCAACAAGGAGCAGAAATGCTACGTAAATCGTAACCTTTCTAGAGGCAGTTTCCTTTAGAGATACCTGATTAATTTCTCAGATAATTTTTGCATTCTGCAGTTTTTTATCCAGTGAGATTTATTCTCAACCATCTAATTTTTGACCGATGTTCAAGTCAGATTTATTTATTCTTTTTGTCATTTTAGGACAATGCTGCATGCAAGGAGAGACATGCTGTCTCAGAGAAGCGTCCCCAGGTGTTCTTTTCTGGCTGCGTTCCGCCTCGCTAACAAGGCAGGGCCAGCCGGTAATGCAGCCTGAGAGGCGAGACCCAGGGCGAGGTGGTGCCAGCAAAGTGCTCACCACCGAGTTTTCCCATAAACAACGAAGGTTCTGATTACATCCGGCGCTACTCATCCAAATGTGTCCAATGCGTCTCTGTGCTGCTGGAACATTAGCGAACGCGTCGCATCCTCCTGGTCCGCGGCCGCACACGCCGCGTCCTGGATAAACACAATGGACCTGCTCGCCGGGAAAACTGTCGCAAAGTGCCACTGAAGGTCAAGAACTTGACTTTGAGCCCATTGGCTGCGAGCATGCAGCAGCGGCAAGCCGAGGGCGAATCCGGTGGGCACGCTGGCTCGGATCTTCCCTCACCCGACACCCCCGCGTCCGAACAGCGGGATAGTGTCCGGCGAGATATTCGGCAAGATCAACCTGAAAATGTGAAGGGGAGGAGAACGCAAATAGGTGTGTGGGAAGCAAGACACGTCTTCATTGCCCTCCCCCCCGTGGAAGTCACCCCCCATGCTTAAAATGACTATCAGCCCACATGTGAGCCTTTCGTGTTTAAGAATACAAGAATTACTGGTTATGTTATAATTACACACCATTCTGGAGAGCAATAATATCCTTTAAGCCTCAGCGGTTATTACCTGTACATACTTATTAGAATAACACCGGCAAACTGCTTTTATGGCTGACAGTTGATGGCGTCCTTTGTTAAGGCCTCATCTGTACTGCGCTGTCTCTGATGCCACCGGTGATGGCACTTTGTCACGAAATGGAGAGAAATGAAATAAAGCCGCTCTCTGCTGGTTTTGATCCTTGCGGCCGTATCTTTCCGTCGGAGTTACAGCCGGTCGTCGGCGGTTCTTCAGCCGTAACAGTTCCAGCCCTATATCAGGGAGACCAGCGGCCTGCGTCGGCCACGGTCTGCTCGGCGGGACGAAGTCGGCGAGTTATTGATCGGTCGGGTCACAGTTGTCGAGGAGGCTACATGGGTACACGGAGGGAAAACACGTGTTGTTTTTATTCATCGATTTCAACCCGCCCTCCCCCCACAAAAAAAAGCTTTGTGTCAATCAACTGGAAAGCTCTCTGAGAAACTGTGGGAACCTCGATTGATCGCTGTAAAATTCGTCAGGAAAAGAGACGGTGGAGAAATATGTCCTCAATGATGGAAGAGTGACAGAAATAATAATAATAATTAAAAAAAGACTCCATAATAACCCTACCCCCTTAAGTGTTTAGACATGATGATAGACTAACGTGATTTGAGGGATGTACAACTGCTGCCTGGATTTTTTTCACTGGCACAAATTGAGAGAGAGCAGGATTTCAATACCTGAGATTGGTGTTTACATCCCAAATCTAATTTGTGGTTAAGTTTCGGCTACTAAAACATGCCAGGGTGCAGTAAAGCAGTTTTGGTTATATCGAATTTAAACCGGCTAAAGTCAGCTCTGGCTTTATTTATATTTTTTTTTCTTTTATCATTTTTCCAACTAAACTCCTTTTGAATTGCTCAAATTTGCAGTAAATTTGCAGTTTGCAGAGCCTCTGGCCACCTGATGAATCTAAGTCCAAAATCCCTTCTCTCTTAGCTCTGGTTTTGTTCTCTGCCAACTCCTCAGGGAAAATCTGGCTATTCAGCTGCTAAACGCTCCACTGTGTCAGGTTGTTTGATGCTTATTTGCTGAACACCGGTTCTCCACTTAATGCTGCGAGAGCCTGGAGGGTGAACAAAACAGAAGAGGTTGCGGATTGGACCTCGTGCTTAGGGGGCAATATCGGGGCAAAAATATCGATGGTGTGTCCAAAAAAGTCGCTAGGTTCATCAATAGGCGCTTTTGTAAGGAAAAGTAACTAAAGGGGTCTGAAAAGTCGGCATCTAATGACAAAAGTGCTAAAATGGCAATAGCCTGTAAAAGCCCCCCTGGTGACGAGAGCAGTGGCCAATGGGGGAACCAATAGCGTAACTTCAGCACTCAGTCGGACAACCAGTCATTGATAGAGCTGGTCCTGCTGCAGATTGTAGTGTAGAGTACAAAGTGCACTATGGTAGAAGCATCAACCACGAGCATCCCCAACCGTGAGTGATTTAGTAGGAGCCATATCACAACTGCATGGTCGTCTGAAAAAATAAAGCAAACCTCCAGCCAATTATAATCCAGAAACTTGTGTTGCCAGGGAGTAAATCCATATAAAAACCCCTATGATAGTTTACAGTCTTTCGTCCATGGGGAAGGCTTCACTTTGTTATTGCTGCCCCCCCCCCAATACCGCCTCCCGCTCCATTGTATTGCAGCTTTTGCGTAAACACGATCGATTGGCAGAGCCCCTCCTCCCGGCAGCTCCTCGATCTCCCGGGCCCCGCTCCGACCGACGGCCGGTCATCGGCGGCGGCAGAGGAGTCGTCGGCGAGGCGAGCGACCGCTCTGCCGTCCGAGGCGCCTCCTCTCGAGTTCTTCGTCTGTCGCATCCCGTGGCTGGTGACTGCATTTTTTTTTTTTTTGACCGAACATCACCGATTCAGCGCAAATTCGTTTGGCGCACGGAGATCAGACCGACAGTCGAGTCAAGTCAGCGTTGCGGGGGGGTGATATAAAACACTTTACCTTCACGGGTAGATGTGATCATTAAGTGCGTTTATGCAAATGAAGCTGCTTTGTTAGAGTAATGGCAGGCAGGGATCTGCGGCAGCATAATCAGCCATGTAAGGTCATGAGAAATGATGGAGCAGCAGTTCTCCCCACCAGCCCCGCCCCCTCCCCGACCGGAGGATGGAGTGTGCCACCTGGCTCATCTATCACAGCTGGAACTGCTGAGACGGTGAGAGCTGCCAATAAACAATCCTCACAAAAATGGAGCACACAGAAAATCCACTTAGGAGCTCAGAGAGAGGGCCTCGGCGGGTTCCATAACATCTCATGTACAGCTATGAACACGCCGCAGTCGTTCACAGGTACGCGGCCGCGAGGAGGCATCGGCAAACGGCGGATATCCGTGCATAGATTTATGTCTCTCTCTCTCTCTATATATACACGCACACACACAATGGCTGAAAGTATGCCTTTCACCTCCGTGCATCTTTGGTGGGAGGCTATTTTTTCCTGGTTCGGCCTGAGCCCGTTTACTCTGCATAGGAGAAATATTAAAGCCGCAGCACGCTGCCATATTTAGGACGGCAGCGACGGCTCGGGGGAGGCTCCCCGCCCCGTTCCGACATGACAGCGGGCACAAGAAAAAAAAAAGGCAAGGTCAGAAATGGTATTCCAAGTCGGGTCTGGGGGGGGGGGGTGGCCTCAAAGAGCCCTAATCTAAAGCCCATTCAAAAACAGGTCTTATCGCCCAACACCAGTGCCCAACCTCACTAATGCTCTTGTGGTTGAATGGGAGCAAATCTTCTCTGCCAGGTTCCAAAAATCTTGCTGAAAGCCTTCCCGGAAGAGCGGAGGCTGCCGGAGCGGCAGATTAATTCCCATTGGTTTTGGAATCGCATGTTTAATAATCACATGCTCCGCTGTATGGGTGTAATGCCAGGCCGCTCGCACACTTCGGGCCGTGTCGGGTATATTCCATCATGTACTGAAGTTGCCAGCTACCGCGAATGATTTTTAGAGGGATAATCTGTGGTTATTTGCAGTAATTACCACAATTAAATGTCATCTTCCTGAATATCGTACCACTCAAAGCTTCCGTATGTCACTTTGTTTTCCTGTCTTTTTTTTTTAGTTTACGCTCCAGTATCTGGAGTCGAAGACTTTCGTGACCCAGAATCACCAAACAGCCTGGCGGAGACGGGCCCGGAGTCGGGGGGGGGCTCAGGCCCATCGACCGATATGTGACCACGCTTCCGGCCTCTTCCTCCTCCTCCTCTTCCTCCTCTGGATTCCCACGTCGGTCGAGGCAGCGGACACAATGGGGGCGGAGTCTCCAGAGCTAGCGCCGGTCTGGTTTCCAGAACTTGCCTGTTTTAAGCTTTAATGACCGTTGGAGCTGAGGACCTCAGTGTTTTCCTGAACGTGATCTACCTCAAACTTGTTCCCAAACTTGAAATCGTGTGAGGATTTACAACCAGAATGTGATAAAATAAGACAAATGTTCATGCTTATTATAATGAGATATGAGTTTTTGTCAACTTCAAGGTGGAAACATTCTCCTCCAGGCTGCTTGTCAGTGAACCGGGGGGGGGGGGGGGGTTGTTGGGATAAATTCACATGGCTGTTTTCTAGCGTACTCGCATTTAGTGTGTTTACATATTCGTTTTCATCTCCCGCTTCAAAACCCGCCTCCCGTCAGGAGCAGAGTCAACAAACCAACAATTTGCTCCAGGTCCAAACAACTCAGAGCTGACGTCTGGGGGGGGCATGCATGTCAGCCCCCTCCCCCACCTTCGAGCCCATGCCACCCGCCACGCATCCTCTCAGCGGGCGCTTTCATTCATGTCTTTGCACAAGGAGCGCGGCTCTCGCCCTGGGCTCAACCCCGGCATTAAAACGTGCCCCCCCCCTCAAAAAAACCCATCAAACAACGCAAGAACTACAAGCAAAAGACACAGTAACAATGCAGCGGGTGTTGCACTAGAGGAAGCTGTCATGATCCACAGTTCACAGGAAATATAAACAGAGTGCACCCCCTCGCAGACGTTGTACGTTATCAGGCAGGATCTCCTCGCCGCTGTCATCGGCGCCATCGCTGTAACGGCAGCTTTGCTCGTGTGCAGCAGGCGGCGTGCAGCAGGCGGCGTGCAGCGGTGTCACCGCCATCGCCCTGCCTACGCGGGGGACCATCTCCCTCCATGCTGCTCCGCCTGATCCGGCATAAGGGCGGCGGCCTGCTGCGGAGGTTTCTTCTGCAACCGCAGGGCTGACGGACGTGCTCTGCCCCCCCCCGGTAACCCCTGGCAGCCCCCGGCAGCGGCGTCACGACACTGGAAAATGACAAGGGAATTTTTTTTTTCCAGAAACTTTTCACGCCTGCATCGAGCAGATCCACTCTGTTTGTGCAAAAGTAATAGTAAGTCTTGTTTCTTAAGTGAAAAAGTGTAGAGGTGAGGAGGAGGAGGAGGAGGAGGAGGAGGAGGAGGAGGAGGAGGAGGAGGAGGAGGAGAGGGAGTTTTCAAACATGGTGTCATTTTTTTCTTTTTCTCACCGACGGAAGCGGCAGTAACTGAAGCTTTTAACACTTTTACACTGTCCTTGCCGTCTGGAGAAGATTGTCTGAGGAGTGAGGACGGTAACCGGCTTCCAGAGCCTCAGTACGACAACACACTACACAACAAACACTGCAAACAGGCCGCTTATCCGACAGGAAAAAGACGCAAGTATTTTACCAAGCGGCGAAGCTGCAGCTGCAGTCGATTGCTTCTAAATTATTGACGACCTCGTTAATTGATTTTATTTTTTTTTCCAGGGGAGTGTTTGGAGTGTGTCCGGTTACGTTCAGATGCTTCCCGGGCGTCTCCCTCTTAAAGCGTTGAAAGCTCGGAGAAGTCGGGTCAAACGCACAGCAACGCAACAATAACGTTGCTGAGAGTCGAAGCACGAGGCCGAAATTCGACGCGATGCAGCAGCTCTTACAGAGGGAACCGCATACGGAGCCGAACTCCTAAGCTGTTTTGGGTTTGTATTATTTATTTTTTTTCTTTTTGCGAAATGCAAAAGAAAAGAGCGCACGCACATACGCACCGGCCGTGCACACGTACACTGGAGACGAGCCTGAGGTTCAGAGACGAGCCATACATTTTTCAGGCTTCAGGAGGAGGCGCTCGAATGAAACTTTGATGAGGATTCTACAGAAGCCCTGGGAGACAAGTGAGGGGGGGGAGAAAAAAAACCAACAGCTGTAGTGATCCGTTTCTCGAGTCTTATCTAAATTGTTTTCTCTCCTGTGTTCAAGATCATGTGCAAAATAAATAAATAAATAAATAAAAGGGGGGTTTTGCCAAGATTATGTTTTTAAAAGTTCTTTTCTAAAATTCCTTGATTTAATCTAATTTATTTTTTCATTTCAGATCAGACTCCAGAAATGGATCGTCAGAATTTTTTTCTTTATTTTCTATTTTTTCCTTTTCGCCTCACTTGCCTCTCAGGGCTTCGTTGGATTCACTTACAAAGACGAGTGCATTTTTCTTCCCTCTACAGTTCTTCACTCCCAGCGTCTTTGTCACTGTCAAGCACCCCCCCCCCCAACACACACACACACACACACTAGTAGAGATCTTTCAGGCCTACAATTGCACTACGCCCCCCCACCACCACCACCACCACCACCACCGCGAGCCCTGGGATTGAGATTCAGCCAAGAGGTTTCTATTTTCCACCTCCTGGCTTCCACCAGCACCACCACCCGGCGAATGGACTCCGGGGGAGGCTTGTCCTCGTGCTGAGCCTCCGTTTTAGGAAAGACGTCGCGTCCTGAGTCGTTCTCGTCGCTCAGACCTTTGCTCGTCACACCGGTTAATTTACTTTATATAGATTTCCAGTTGGTCTGTCTTTATTTAACCAATCTTAAAAAAATAAATACATTTTTAAAAATCACAGACTTGGCTGTTTGCTAAAAAAAAAAGATTCTTCATCAGGAAGATAGCTCCGTTAAAAAAAAAAAAGACTAATCCTTTAAGAGTCAAACTGAGATTTTTTTAATTTTGTTAAACCCCCTGATGAAGCTGAAAGTCTAAACATCAGTCGTACCTTCATGTCTTCGGCGTGTCGGCGTACAGAGGCGAAATTAGGAGCGTCGCACCACCGTCCGAATACTTCCGTCCCTCACCGCCCAGCACTGTTCCTTTGGCAGCCGTCGAACCACTTATGACGAGGCGTCCATTGGTCGACCGCTGGCCATATTCTCATGGATTTTACTTTGGATAATTGCCGTTCTCCAAGGATTTGTTCCAAACGATTCGGGACCTGACCTTTGACCTTCGGTCGAGCACCTCCACCAAAATAAACTTCCCCTGTTAAGAATTTACAACCGATGCCCGTTATGATACTGGTTTGATTACTAAACTTATAGCAGTGGATCTTTAAGTTAATATTAATTTTATTTCATTGCAGCATTGGGGCTCTGGGGTCATTTATAATCCAGTGGTTCCACCCGCTGACTGAGGGGGTAGTTAGACCAGCGCCGCCTGTTTGCTCCACCTGGCTTTGGTTAAATACCAATTAACTGTTATTGTATTAACCCGGACCAGGTTTTTTTGTTTTTTTTCTTTAGCCGAGTGCTGAGAGAGTCTAAAGCAGAACCCCCCCCCCCCCCAAAAAAACCCAGTTACTAAAGCTGCAGCCAAGCGTCTTCATCGTGGCCATAGAAAACATCAATGTTCTCATCGACAGTTGAAATGTTATCGTTTTTGGTTTTGTTTTGGGTCCTGACTCGTCGCCTTGACGTGAGGCGTCGCTCCGGCGTTCACGTGACATCACGCGACGTCTATAGAGACAATGAGCTTCCTCTTCCTCTTCCTCTTTCTTTTTCTTTTTCTTTTCTCTTTTTAACCATCTGTCTTTGCCACCGGGAGGCAAAAACAACCACTGCCAGAAAGTCAAACCGGAGGAAGAGGAGAGGGACTGAATATTATCCAGTGACCAGCTCCAGCTGCGTCTGGTGCGATACCAGAGGGGACGATTACCCCCCCCCAACCCCCACCCCAATGGGCCAACCCCTCTCAAAGCCATGACTGGCTCCCTGGCGTGGACCTACACGCTGGTCGTGGCCCCGCTGGGGGCCCGAGGAGCTGAAGACGGACGGGCTAATTTCACATCCCTCTCTGAGGCTGCGGTAAAATTAATTACAGGAGCCGGGGGGGGGGGCCTTTTCTTTCCTCTTCCTTTTCTGCGGACGCCACCGAACTCCGCCGTCGCTAAACCCCCCCGGCCCTGGAGGTCGCACCCAAACAGCCACCGGTCTCTATGACGAGCGAGTTCATTAAAAAATATGCCGGCGCCCCGTTGTACACGTCTCGGGTAATTGGATGACACTATCGTAGGAAGTTAATTTTTTTTCGCGGACAGGAGAGAAAAAAACAAAAAAACAGCAAAACAAACCGAGTCATTCGGAAACGTTTTATCAGAGCTTAAGTTCCGGGGCTCAGGAAGTTCTGCCCCAGTTTCCACAATTGGCAGTGTGGTCTTTTTCCTTCTTCCTCTCTCTGCTGCTTCATTTAGCCAATCCCTTGAAAGGAAATTCTCTTTGCCGTTTTTTAAAAAATTATCATTATTTGACATATCTCGGTGTTTAGCGGCCAGCTGTTCCAGTCCTTAAGCCGTTTTCCCTCAAATTGTCTGCGCTTCCAAATAAACGCGGGAGTAAGGCGGGGAAAAAAAAAAGGGGGGGAAATGGGATTTTTGTCAGCGAGTGACGGTTTTGGCAGATGAGAGCGGACTGACAGCCAGAATTAGGATGGGCCCTTTTACTCCTAGAGATTGCAGGATTTTAGCCAGTGCTGTGGTTATTTCAAGGCCTTTTGAAGAGAAGAGAAAAAACAAACGGGGACCTCTTTCACGCTCTTAAGATGGCGGTTCCGGTTGTCTAGATCCGGACCTCAGCGGCAGAGCCGGCGGATCAGTTACCTAGACGGACAACAACGGAACGATCTCTCCCCCAGAACCGAACTTGCTTATCTAAGTGGCGCCGGGGATCCCGTTAACTCCCAGAGGAATAGCCGCACCCCTGTCCTGTCATGGTGACGCAGCAGTTTTGTCGACAGAAGCGCGTAACGCTCAGCGAGGGCGGCGAAGGTCGGAGACAACGCTGGAAAGTCGCGGGTGTTTCCAACGGGGCCGGCACCGCTTCTGCCGCTGGGTCACGAACGTCTAGCGAGCTCGGAACCAGGAAAAGAGCGGAAGAGCAACGTCTTCGCCCTCCGTCGCCGTGTATAACGCTCTCATATTGTATATAATGCCACCGTCTGTAGTAAGAGGCTTCGGTAGTATCGGCGCCAGATTAACGCACTGGCAGACGAAACGGGCGAACATACGCCTTTCTGAGGCAGAAGCGGACGAAACGAGGCTTGTTGTGAGTCGTCAGGCTTTGTGGCGTCAGCGTCGGGCCAGGAATCAGACAATCTTCTTCCGAAGGCGGTGACGGAGGAGAGCTGATGAGTCGTCTACACCAAGATCAATCCCACGAAAATGTATTTAAATAAATATATTCTGAATAGAAAGTTGAGAGTCTGGCGCGGAAGCAGAGGGAGAAAAAGCTGCGCCGGCAGAGCCCGTCCCGTCGGGTGGGCGTCCGGGCGGTCGTCCATCTGCCGGACATGATGGACGCCGTGTCCGCTTAGACGGCAAAAAGAGGAGAGGAAAAGATGGAGAGTAGAGTGGCGAATGTTATCGCTCGGTAGATCCAAGGAAGCCTCCATGGCTCCGTGTCTGGAAACAACGATTAGAAAATGGGGGGGGTAACTGAGTTATGCTAGGATGACGCCGGTCCACAGGAAGCGACCGTACCCACGGCGGGGACAACCTCAGCCATCCAACAGGAAATGACTCCACAGACACAGTCATTTCTAAAAACACACCTTAAACACACACCTTTTTTTCCACCCTATTAAGTATCTAATCTGTATTTTGAGGGTTCTGTGTGAGGAACGTCTACGTCGGGAACGCGGCGTGTGGGGACTCGTTCTACAGAAAGAGGCCCCAAAGCGGCGCGGGGATAATACGTGCAGCGCTCGGGGGATGGAGGGTGAAAAACCGGTGACCTGAGGCATCACCGTAGGGGACGATGGTGCGCGGCGTCGCTCCCAGCCGCCGATGTCGGTACCTGGCTCCGCTGTGGGAGAGCACGTGGGGGAAGGGGGGGGCGCCGGCGCCCGACTGACACCACCATCCATCATCCGCTCTATCAGCGTCCGAGCGCCGTGTGTGTCCTACAGCTGTCCATTAGGCGAAGAAATGGCCGTCAGCTGCCGACGGCGGCGAGCCCGGGCGGTGGGTGGAAAAAAAAGGCAGTGGAGCGGCCGACCTTTAAAAACCGGGCAAAGATCTTCGGGGGACGGATGAAACCTCTCCCCTGATATTCATCCAGATTCAGTGGAAGGTATTTCGCATCAATCTTCCGGGGGGGTGTCGTGTTGCCTTTTTAATGAATGAAAACAAAATAAAATGGAAAAGAAAAAACCTTTTAAGGTCAGTGCAGCCTTCGCCTGCTCTCTGTGCATTTCACCGACATCCGATCAAACAAACATGAATATGGAGACGCGAGATTGACGCGGGGTCGGAAAACAAACGCAGCGAGGAACCAGATCCTCAGGAAAACCTGACGGTCTCCTGATGGGTTTAACAAATAAAGATCTGAGGAGGCAACAAACTTTGGCTCCGCAATCGGTATGAAACGGTAAGAGTCACGGTTCTATAGCACTTCTCTACACCTTGGAAGCCCCTAGAAACGTGGGTCCACGGCCGGTGAACCTGGGTTAACTCCACCCGCCACCGCTCAGTCGAGGGGACATTATTTGCCCTGATTCGCCCAGAGTGAGTTTAAATGGTAAACCTGAAAAAAGGCTCAAGTTTGGTCCAGAGCTGTGTGAGAATTAAAACCGGAAATGGCCGTTGGCGACCGCGAGTCGATGGTGATGTGAAGAAAATGGCGGCAACACGGGGCTGAACCACGCAGTACTGAAGGGTTCTGTACCAGTGAGTTAACCCCAATCAAACTGGTGCTTAACTGAGCCAAACCGGGTCAAAGTTGACCCAGTGGGGCCCGCGTTCACGCCGGGCCTCGGGCAGCACCGCGAGATTCGGCGTCGTGCCCGTTGGCGCTGGTCTGGACGTCTCGTCCGACGGACGCCCGGCCGCTCTCCCGGTGCTGCTGGCGGTATTGGCGTCGCCTCATCGCAAAATAAGGTGCGATAAGAAAAAGAAACAAAAACGGGACATCACTCATATTCTTATGAGATTTTTTTGACTTTAATGATTTGGCGTTGACAAAGGAGTGTTTGTGATTTAATTTCTAGTCCTTTGTAGACACTTTCCTGTAATTTAGTGGTTGCTGGCATCGTTTTTTGATGTTTCTGTATTCCTGCCCCCCCCTTCCTTTTTTTTCCCCATCAACAGGACACTGTGTGACTGATTGACCTTTACCGCATCCGTCAAGTCCGGTTGTCGGCAAACCGGCGCAGGCTAAGCGGAGCTTAGGCGGCTCCCGCCGGTCCCATGGGGTCTCGTGGCCCCCGGCGCCTTTTCCCCCGAACGGCCCCGTTTGCGTCCGTGTGTCAGGCTCAAGATGGGGGCGGCGGCGACGTGATGTGTAACCCGCCCAGGAAACACACAACAGACGCAGCTACACTGTGTCATTTTTACGATTTCTCCGGTGACTTATGAGGCAATAAAGCCGACAGACAGCCTGCACGCAATATGTGGAACTCCAGTGCTGCGGTCTGCGCTGAGATCTTTATAAAAGGCCTTTTATAGAAGGCACTAAAAGATTATTATGTCCTAAAGGTTGGGGGCTGCCCGTTTTTCCCAGCGTCCTCAGCGCGCGGCTAGCGGAGTCATTGCAGCGAGATAATAGTGGCCGTAATTACGCGATTAATCAATCGTATTGCTTCGCGGGAACGTGCCACGTAATGAAGACGAACCAATTTAGCATGTGTCAAGACGGATCCGTTTGTTTTTCAATTTAGAGGGCTGCCCCCCCCCCCAATATCGGTCTCAGTTCTTCGCCTGCCTTTCTCAGGCGTCGCCATTTGAGGTCGCAGCAGCGAGGGAGATGATCGGCGATCAGCAGCGGCGAAGATGACCTGGGGGGGGGGCACCTGGCTTCGGGAGGGGTTCGTCTTTTTGGGGAATCTTCCTCCCATATCTGCTGTCACGACATCATTTTGTAAGAAAAATAAAATATATTTCACCACAGTTGGTACGAGTGCGACTTTGAGGAGATGGTGTCGACTGTAGTGATAACGGGTTGTTTAATGACGTGATCCTGGATTAATTAAACCAGAATCTAGAGCGCTGTCCCAGGGACATTTTTAGCAAGAGGGACACGGCGCGTTTTTTTTTTTGTTTGTTTTTCTTTTTCCAGAAAGGCCGCTTTATAAAATCAATGGTGACTTCAAAGTCGTGGCGCAGTGGGGGGTGGGGGGGGGGGTTTAATGGGGAGCAATGAGGGGCAACCAACCCCTCGACGTAGGCTGGGGCCTCCTCAGGATCCGTTCTCTCCTAAATTGGGCCGGACCCACCGCTCTGTGCCCCCTCGACCTCGCCACGGTCGATAATCGCTCCGCTTTAGATGAGGGAAGAATCATCTCGTGCCCTGGTGGGCCAAAAAAAAAAAAGAAAAATCTTCCTCGCCGTCCGTTTACCGCTGGTTTAGTTCTGAATAAAAATAATTTTATTCATTCAGAACCAGCGCAAACGGTTCTAAATGAATAACTCTTCCACCCACCAGATCACTAGGGTCAGATGGACGGAGGAGAAAAGCAACAGAACCTGAAACAGTGACCTGGCGATGTAACGGGACATGGCGTCGTGACAGGACGTGGCGTCGTGACAGGACGTGGCGATGTAACGTGACGTGGCGTCGTGACAGGACGTGGCGATGTAATGGGACGTGGCGTCGTGACAGGACGTGGCGTCGTGACGGGACGTGGCGTCGTGACGTGGCGTTGTGACAGGACTAGGCGTTGTGACAGGACATGGCGATGTAACAGGACGTGGCGTTCATGGCACCGTGCTACGTCATCTACTGCTCGTGGCGATGCTGTACATGGGGCGTGGCTGTGGATGACAGGATGAGAAGGGAACGATTAAGTCCACAGAGCAGGGGCGATAAGCGTCGTGACAGGGATTCGTCCTAAGAAATTTTTTTTTTTTTTTTATGCTGCCCCCCCCCAATCCATCCCTCCAATAATGTGTATATATATATATATATGCATGTGTATGTGTGTGCATATGCGTGTGTGTATATATGTATGTGTATATGTGTGCATATATGTATTTGCGCGTGTGTGTGTGTATATATATATATATGTGTGTATGTACACAACTCTGTCCTCTGCTCCCAGACATTGCATTGACCTTGTACGATGATGCTCTTCCTGACATTGCGTGACCTTTTGCGCCTTACATGGACCTAACGTGTTTAAACACGCGCCTGTACATGGACCCTGGCGTGTTTAAACAGCGCATGATTTCTGGAGGCCGCAGCGTCGCTCCCGCCTGTGGCATGATTCAAGTCGCCAGCGTCACCGGCCTGTGAATCCGGCATACTGACAGGACTGAACCTATATGAACCGTTTGATTGGTGGTGCCAGTTGTGGAGCCGTTTAATATTTTTCTATTTTCTGGGCCGTTTAGTCCCCTGATTTATTCTTGCAGGTCCTAAGCGTTTTCCAACGGAATCTGGGCGGCGGTGGCGGCGGCGTCCTCTCGCTCCGTGCGTTTGCGCTCTGTTAACTCTGGCGGTGGCATTCCTCTCGCGTGAAGATAAATGCGCTCTGTGCGCCTGGAGATCTTGGCGCTGGAGATAATCAAGAATTATTCAGGACTTGGAGATAATCAGAAATACTTATAGTTAATACTTATGGTTAGGTGGACAGTAATGCAGTGTTCAGTGCGCTATTATTCAAACAGGAAGCCGTTACCGCCTGTTCAAACGGGAAGCGATGGAAGCCTATGCAGCGTGGGACCGAGCGGATCGCCGGACGTGCCGGATTAGCATTAAGGCACAGTCAGTATTTCACAATGTTAGCTACATGTCCAGCTGTAAAAAACAAGGTACAAGCACAGATAAATCTGGTAACAGCAGATTTAATGCAGGACTCTAACAGATTTGCGGACTCTCTAAATCAATATAATGACTAATCTTTACCTGGAGAAAGAGGAAATGAGTTTCTTTCACAGTACCCGATTTACCCGTCCATGGCAGCCACAGCGTGGCGTTCTAGAAACATAATTCAGAAGCTCAGAGCGGACTCCACTCACTGGCTCCGCCCTCACCGGCTCCGCCCTCACCGGCTCCGCCCTCACCGGCTCCGCCCTCACCGGCTCCGCCCTCACCTTCCACGGCGGTTAAAGGGGCGCAGTTAAAGGGGCACAGTCAAACGGGCGCGTATGTGTGATGTATGTGTATGTATATGTGTATGTATATGTCTGTGTGTATATATATATACATACATATTCATATATATGTGTAAATTGTATATATGTATACACATTAATGAATGTGTATGTATGTGTATGTATACATGTGTATATGTAGGTATATATAAATACCAGGTAATTGAAGTTAACACTGTGTCATCCACAGTATAAACCTCAGTGAAGGTTTGTTTAAATCAAGCTCTGAGTCCAATATGTCAATATGTACAGGACCTGCTTTTCTGCTCCTCTGCTCCCGGAGACTCATTTGGATTCATACCTTGAGAATAAACATGTTTCAGCGAGTCAGGTTTATGGCTTCGGGCCAGGTAACCAAAGACGGCAGTGATGGGGGAAAAGGATGGCGAAGAGTGTTTACCTCATTAGCAGAACAATTTTTATTTGTTTTAAAGCACCATTTTATATTTAGGTCCGAGCATGACTCATTAAGTCAGAGATTTATTTTTGCCTCGGCAAAGTGGATGAGGTGTTAAAAAATTAATTAGACAACGAAGCCGATCCTTGGTGTTTCAATCAGGTTGCTGTCAGCAGCTGTATTTTCATTATGCATTTGCTTTTATTTATATTTACTTTTTTATTTATTTTTCCAGAGGCAGATGGCTGTCGTCGGTAGGCTGAACATCTCCCGCTCTGGAGCAGTGGCGCCGCGTTTAACCACCACAGTGTTCACCAGCGGCTGTCTCCCGGCCCAAAGGTGCACGCCGCCCATTGCCTGTTTTCAGATTGCGGGTTTAAGCGAAATGGTAAATATATGAATATAAAGAGTAAAAAATAAAAAAACCCACTGGGCTCAAATTTGTAGCCAGGGATTTGTTGATCCCAGTACATATATGTGGCAACTGCTTTAAATTCCCCAAAGCATCATGGGAACCGTAGTTCCAAACGTAAGTGCACAATAACCCCCGCCCCCGTAGAAGTAAGACAGACAATGTTAACAGCAGTGACGAAATTCATTGACTTCTTTTGTCGCATCATTAATTTTGTATAACTTTGGCTCAGTGTGTCCAATCAATATGGTTCTTTCATCAAATGGACCAATGACACTCTTCGTGTTTTCACGCTCGGGGGTGAGTTGTTGTTTAATATTACTTTTCTTTAGGACGCGGATATGTCTTCTGTTGACGCACTGAGGATATGCTGTTCATTACATAATGGGTGAGTCGCAAATACGTCGATGCTGATACAAAGATTATCGACAAAATCATCACAGTGTTTGTGTTCTCTGTCCAAAATATCTGACCTGGCAGTGCAACATCAGCATCATTCAATTTTTGTTGTTGTGATGTTTAGACTCTCACAGCACCTGGTTCAGATTCTGGGGAAAGAACCTGAACCCGCCCTGGTTCTGACCCAGGACCAGATCCCCAGGGACTCGAGATAAGATGCATTTTTATTCAACGAAAACCACCGTCGTTCCCAGACGGGACCGTGGATTTGAAACCCGGTCTCCGGCCTCCACGGCGTTTCAGCTGATCCACAAAATACGTCGCTGTGGGAATAATCCAGGCAGCAGATTCATCTCCCGCAAAAAATTTTAAAAAATCTAAAAATTTGTAGTTTAGTTGTATAGAAATGTAATTTCCTGGAGACGAGGATGATAAAAAAAAAAAAATGGAACAAACCGGCAGCTCCATAAAATTTCACCTTGTTGTTGTTGTCTGTAGCATAGTGAAAACATTCACGAGGGGCTACGAAGCGTAAGTAACGGCAGCGGAAGGTTGAGCTGACGGATCGCGGGGATTGAAAATGTGCCTCGACTTCCCTCGACCCTGTGACATAATTCACAGTAGGAGACCTCCCCGGCGCTAATTACGCTGATGCGTTTACATACGCGCAGGACTGGAGGCTAGGCCAACCGTTTCCCTGCTTTGGTTGCTCTCCCTCCGGAGACTCTGAATCCAAAATGAATCGTCCAAAAAAAAAGAAAATGTATTCGGCATTCAGATGAAGCGCTGTGACGGGGGCCTGAGATGTCGGAGGGTCCGTTAAGGTAGTCAAGAACCAGGCAGAGCCGAGATCTCCCAGGTCCCTTTTCCCCCTTTCCCCATGTTCCTAAGTGATAACAGCAACAGACAATGTTCATGCCTCATTTCATTTCATTATCGTGTCCCGGTCGCCCCCTCGCCTCAGCTCCCAGTCTGGTCTTTTATCTCGGCGTGCGCGCAATCACTCATCGACAGCATACATAATGGAGGTAGGTGCGTGTCTTGTTGGCTGTGGCTGGGCACAGGGCTGCGTGGATGGGGGGGGTGTCGTCTAATCAAAGGTTTGCGGAAACCAATTTACCATGCTCTGCAAAACACTCAGAGGAAAACAGAGGAAGGCAACTCACCAGATGTGGTGGGGGTGTAGAACAGGTGGAGATACATAACGGAGGACCGCAGCAATTTCAGCTAAAGTACAGACTCTCTCTTAAAAAAACACAAATAAAGAAAGAGAAGGACTCAGTGTGACTAGTGAGGTCAGTTTATTCGACCTCGGGTCCTCCGTCGACTTGCCCGCCACCGCCACCGCCTCCACCGCCTCCACCGCCGCCGCCACCACCGCCGCCACCACCGCCGCCACCACCATCACCACCACCACCTCACATCTTATCCTCTGAGGGATTCATGTTGTATCTCCGGGTCATACGGATCACGCCGGTCATCTTCCGTTATCGCGAACGAGCGGTTTTCACGTGCCGGCGCATATTTACAGAGCCGATTAGATGTTTCTGCCCTTGCCGATTTTTGACGGTCGCTTTGTTCGAAGCCCGATTTGAATCCGGGATGTGGCGTGTTTTCCACGCCGTCAGAAAACCGGGCTGAGAAAATTCTCCCTCTCGAGGGAGCTGTGAAATTGATCTGGCACCTATCTGAAAGGCCTGGGACGAGACCGCTGATTAAAGGAGACGTCCCGTCCCTTCCCCTGACCAGTGTCAACCTCAGAGCTCCCAACTAATAGCCATCACTGCCACTTTCCTAACAAAAGATGGCTCCGTTCAGCATGGATTCTTTACCTTTTTTCTTTTTTTTCTTATGACTCTCGCTCGACAACAATTTAAACTCTGTGCACAGCTTGGAAAGGGCTCGTCCAACGGTCATGATTCAGTGGTTGCGTCATCCAAATCGATCAGGGGCGCAAAATTATCGGGGCCCGCAGGAGTGACGGGGGTTATGAATTATTAGGTAGAGGAGGAAAGTAATATCGGAGCGGTCGAGGATTGAGGATCTGCAGCAGGAATGACCAATGACTGCAGCGCCGCGGGGTAAAACAGACGTTCGTGTGATTTATAAAGTGGCGGTGGGCCCCTGGGAAAGGCCGAGGCTTATGCAATTAAGGTCGGACTCGCCGAGCCCGAGCCTCCTCTAGCTTCATGGGGCCCCGTTAGCTGCTCACCTGTGGGTCCTTCGGTCAGGGGAAAAAAAAACTCGGCCCCGCCCTCGTCTGATGGATAATTGTTCAGACGCCGTCACGGCTGCACCGGAGCACACGGCCTAAGAACTAATAACCTCTCCTCCGACCTGTACATTAATATGCTATTGATTAGACCTGCTCCGAATTCCTTCTGAGGCAGACGTGACTGCGCCTGGACCACGTTTCCGGTCTCATGCGGTCTGCTCTCTCGTGCTGAGCCAGGGGTAGACGGTGGGCGGGCGGAGGGTAAAGACCTGGATGCCAGAGACCCGGGGCTTGGATCCACCATCCAGCGCCTGGTCGGGTTCAGAGAGAGGCGATGGAAGAAGGTGGCGTTCAGAGTTCTTTGCCGACATGTCCCGTGCGAGCATTTCACAACTCTTTATAACGCATTTGTTAAAAGCCTTTTTCCCATTTAGCCGACAACGAACGTCCGTGCGACATTACGTCCCCCTCAAGACGTATTTGCTGCCGCAGATTAGCTCCGTATGAAAGTCATTCCTGGCAGACGCCCTGGGAGCAGCGGGTGGCTTACTAACCATGTCCTACGTGTCATTATGATTAAAGCTCCTTTCTACTTCATCGCAGATGCATTTTCACATTTTTAATGGACGGGGTGAAATGAAAAAAAAAAATCAATTTCTCATTCGATTTGATTAACTGGAAACACGGAGTGTTTTATTCTGTCATCTGGCATTATTCCCAGGGATCTGCAAATTAATTTGACAGTTTCGAATTTTTGTGAGTGAAGCTGCCATGTTATTTATTGTACCCTGTATCTGAATCACAATTGCAATCCGGTAGACCATCGTGCCTTTTTGAAAATGCATTTTTCCAGGAACCACCTCGGGACAACCTCCTGAGTCCAGAGTATGGTTTTTAAAAAAAGCCAAAAACAAGATTATAGCCATTGCAAGTGGCTCTGATTTTTGTGGCAAGTGGTTCAGATTTTTATCCCTTGATGTTCCCGTGTGAGAAGTCAAGGGATCACCAGAGTGTCATCTTGGGGGGGTTGAATCTCTGAGCCAAATTTCCCGCCAATCCACCCACTGGTCGTCCAGGAAATGTCACTGAAAACCCCCGCAAAAAAAATCAGGTTGTCAGGAGTCATCCTCTGGGAACCACGAATGCCTGTATAAAATCTCCAAAGGCTGTTGGGATGCTTCCGTCGGAGGCGAAAACGTGGACGAGACACAGCACAGAAATTGCCATCCAGAGCCATGTCGCTGACGTGGATAGAAACCAGCAAGCGCATGCACGCGATTTCCACTGGGAAACTACAAAATGTACTACATGTATCTAAAGTAGTTTCACCGCTTAATGTGTTTGCACACACACATACAAGCCGTATATACGACAGGCCATAATGCGTATATTACACAAAATGGACAGCGACAGAGAGAGGAAACTGCCGGGATGAGGGAGAAAAAGAAAAAAGGGCCTTCTGGCCCTTCTGGCCTTCTGGCCCTTCTGGCCTTCTGGCCCTTCTGGCCTTCTGGCCCTTCTGGCCTTCTGGCCCTTCTGGCCTTCTGGCCCTTCTGGCCTTCTGGCCCTTCTGGCCCTTCTGGCCTTCTGGCCCTTCTGGCCTTCTGGCCCTTCTGGCCCTTCTGGCCCTTCTGGCCTTCTGGCCCTTCTGGCCCTTCTGGCCTTCTGGCCCTTCTGGCCTTCTGGCCCTTCTGGCCTTCTGGCCCTTCTGGCCTTCTGGCCCTTCTGGCCTTCTGG
This sequence comes from Istiophorus platypterus, assembly GCA_016859345.1. Taxonomy (NCBI): domain Eukaryota; kingdom Metazoa; phylum Chordata; class Actinopteri; order Istiophoriformes; family Istiophoridae; genus Istiophorus; species Istiophorus platypterus. The sequence continues at coordinate 4,278,248 of CM029122.1, read as the reverse complement.
CCCTTCTGGCCTTCTGGCCCTTCTGGCCTTCTGGCCCTTCTGGCCTTCTGGCCCTTCTGGCCCTTCTGGCCTTCTGGCCCTTCTGGCCCTTCTGGCCTTCTGGCCCTTCTGGCCTTCTGGCCCTTCTGGCCCTTCTGGCCTTCTGGCCCTTCTGGCCTTCTGGCCCTTCTGGCCTTCTGGCCCTTCTGGCCCTTCTGGCCTTCTGGCCCTTCTGGCCCTTCTGGCCTTCTGGCCCTTCTGGCCTTCTGGCCCTTCTGGCCTTCTGGCCCTTCTGGCCTTCTGGCCCTTCTGGCCTTCTGGCCCTTCTGGCCCTTCTGGCCTTCTGGCCCTTCTGGCCCTTCTGGCCCTTCTGGCCTTCTGGCCCTTCTGGCCTTCTGGCCCTTCTGGCCCTTCTGGCCCTTCTGGCCCTTCTGGCCTTCTGGCCCTTCTGGCCTTCTGGCCCTTCTGGCCTTCTGGCCCTTCTGGCCTTCTGGCCCTTCTGGCCCTTCTGGCCTTCTGGCCCTTCTGGCCTTCTGGCCCTTCTGGCCTTCTGGCCCTTCTGGCCCTTCTGGCCTTCTGGCCCTTCTGGCCTTCTGGCCCTTCTGGCCTTCTGGCCCTTCTGGCCTTCTGGCCCTTCTGGCCCTTCTGGCCCTTCTGGCCCTTCTGGCCCTTCTGGCCCTTCTGGCCTTCTGGCCCTTCTGGCCTTCTGGCCCTTCTGGCCTTCTGGCCCTTCTGGCCCTTCTGGCCTTCTGGCCCTTCTGGCCTTCTGGCCCTTCTGGCCTTCTGGCCCTTCTGGCCTTCTGGCCCTTCTGGCCTTCTGGCCCTTCTGGCCCTTCTGGCCTTCTGGCCCTTCTGGCCTTCTGGCCCTTCTGGCCCTTCTGGCCTTCTGGCCCTTCTGGCCTTCTGGCCCTTCTGGCCTTCTGGCCCTTCTGGCCTTCTGGCCCTTCTGGCCTTCTGGCCCTTCTGGCCTTCTGGCCCTTCTGGCCTTCTGGCCCTTCTGGCCCTTCTGGCCTTCTGGCCCTTCTGGCCTTCTGGCCCTTCTGGCCTTCTGGCCCTTCTGGCCTTCTGGCCCTTCTGGCCTTCTGGCCCTTCTGGCCCTTCTGGCCCTTCTGGCCTTCTGGCCCTTCTGGCCCTTCTGGCCTTCTGGCCCTTCTGGCCTTCTGGCCCTTCTGGCCTTCTGGCCCTTCTGGCCTTCTGGCCCTTCTGGCCTTCTGGCCCTTCTGGCCTTCTGGCCCTTCTGGCCTTCTGGCCCTTCTGGCCTTCTGGCCCTTCTGGCCTTCTGGCCCTTCTGGCCTTCTGGCCCTTCTGGCCCTTCTGGCCTTCTGGCCCTTCTGGCCTTCTGGCCCTTCTGGCCCTTCTGGCCTTCTGGCCCTTCTGGCCCTTCTGGCCTTCTGGCCCTTCTGGCCTTCTGGCCCTTCTGGCCTTCTGGCCCTTCTGGCCTTCTGGCCCTTCTGGCCCTTCTGGCCTTCTGGCCCTTCTGGCCTTCTGGCCCTTCTGGCCTTCTGGCCCTTCTGGCCTTCTGGCCCTTCTGGCCTTCTGGCCCTTCTGGCCTTCTGGCCCTTCTGGCCTTCTGGCCCTTCTGGCCCTTCTGGCCTTCTGGCCCTTCTGGCCTTCTGGCCCTTCTGGCCCTTCTGGCCTTCTGGCCCTTCTGGCCTTCTGGCCCTTCTGGCCTTCTGGCCCTTCTGGCCTTCTGGCCCTTCTGGCCCTTCTGGCCTTCTGGCCCTTCTGGCCCTTCTGGCCCTTCTGGCCTTCTGGCCCTTCTGGCCCTTCTGGCCTTCTGGCCCTTCTGGCCTTCTGGCCCTTCTGGCCCTTCTGGCCCTTCTGGCCTTCTGGCCCTTCTGGCCTTCTGGCCCTTCTGGCCCTTCTGGCCCTTCTGGCCCTTCTGGCCCTTCTGGCCCTTCTGGCCCTTCTGGCCCTTCTGGCTCCGCTCGGATCCGTTGCTAGTCAGCACCCCGCCCCCCAAAAAAATCCCAAACAAACAAAAAATAAACCGCCTCATTTTACGCTGTGCAGGTTCTCTTCACAGGGTTTGGATTTCACGAGCTCACACGGTCTCGGGTCACGACGCATTCGCGTCAAGTCCGGAAACGACCTGGGCGAAGACGACGCCCCGGGGATGACGCGCTCACGTGGCAAATCCCCTTCCGCCTTCATTTCCGTCCAACGTTGTGTCGGCCGCGTTCCCCCGTGTCTTCTGTTGTTTGATGGGGCGGATGGCGGGTGTTGGGGGGGGGGGACAAAAATAACAACAAAAACCAGAACAAGAAGTCAAAGAAAGTGTAATGAAGTGTTGCGCTTAAAGACTTGTTAAGATGCAAAGTGGATTTCTGCAACAAAGTGCGAGCCACCGGAGAGGAAGAGCGGAATATAAATAATGAATTTAGCCTTGGTTGTGATTGTGTTTGAAGCACAGGCCACGAGTGGAGCTCGGCGCCGTGCTCTCTGCTGACGAGACACATTTGCATGGTTGTTCGTTTTTTTTTTTCTTTTTTTCCCATGCTATTTGAGGACCCCCCCCCCACACACACACACACACACACACACACACACAGACACACACATACACTAACACACACACACACACACACACACTGCTGCACCGACCCCCACCCAGCCATAGTTTGTGTACATCTGTGGTAACCCCTTCCGAGCCGCAGGCTTCACGCCCATGAAAGTCACGCCGCGGTCCCCTGGCAAATTGAAAACGCCGTTTGGTGTAATCTTTGGAATTTTTTCTTCACTGCTACTAAAAGATTCTCATACCGACACTTTTCCTTTCTTCTTTTTTTTTTTAAGCTGAGTCAATCTCCAGCTGCCTCAAACGCTGATTCGCCCCAGTGACACTGAGCCGGTGTCGAACAGTCTCTTGTTTACACACCGCCGGGCCGGAGCTCAGCGCCGGGGTGGGGGTGGGGATGGGGGGGTCGTAATGTCGTAATGCCTCAATGAAATCGACATCGGCGCGTCAGAGCGGCTGCGGTATAAATATCAGATGGGAGTAGTATTTCAGAATCCCGAGGGGGTTCGCTCCAAACCCCCCGTGGGAGAGTCGGAGGATCGTTTCGACCGCCCGTTAACGGTGACGTAGTCAACCACCTGCCCCTGACACTGACCCCTTTTAGATCGAAGCCCTCGTCACGCGTTTTTTAAGTTATTCCTTAAATTTTTTTCTTGCCGCACTCGACGGAATTATTTAAGGGAGAATTGTCACGTTCACCTGCTGCACAGCCAGAATTCAAGGATATGCTTTTAATATTTCCCTTTGAAGTCATCACTCAAGTGTTTTCTCTTCTCTCTGTTTTTATTTTTGTTTCAACCCCCCCCCCCCACTGATAGACGGCGTGTAATTTGCTCATATCAGCCCGGTTTGCTCTCCACCGTAGCTGCAACCCCCCCCCGTCCCATCCCATCCCATCCCATGCATAATTTATGGTAATTTTTTAATGGTAATAAAACACATTTTATATCAGTGTAACTTAATTATCTCCAATAATTCGAGGAATCCCCAAGGGCCCCGGGAACTTATGGAGGGTATCTCTCACCACGGTCCGACATTTTATAATCAACAGAAGACTTGTGCCGCCCTAACCTATTTTTTCTTCTGTTGTTTTTCTTCTAATATATTTCTTGATTCTTTGCCTGTATAAAGACTTTGAGTCAGTGCTGTTTCCTCCCTCTGGACACATCCCACTCACAGGACAAGCTGTTTGGGGGATGTGATCAAACCGTTGCAGGTACGTCGGGTCATACACAGGAAACAGTGAGTGTTGCATCTCGGGGGGCTAAAGCAGCACTTCAAGCAACAGCAACCAAAAGAAAGTTTTGCACCAGAAACCAGGTTGACCGCTGTCACACCCGGTGGCCTTATCCACCTCTGTCGGCATTGGCATTAAAACGAGAGGCCGAGAACATTTACATTTCCACCACTTCGGCGACTCGTCCTTGTTTATTCACCTCTGCTTCTTAAAAGTGGCGGATTTTGTTTTGTTTTTTTTTACAAAGTTTCTCCCAAACTCTCTGTAGACATCAGTTTGGGTGTTTTGAGAGTTTGAACATTGTCTTCTTAGCCTGTATTTATCGCGCTGCTGAGAGTAAAATTTTAGAACCAAGTGAAAGATAAAATAATGAAAATCCCTCAGTTTCACTCCCACTTACAGACACTGGAATAACTGTTTACCAAACCTTTTTACCTGAAAATGCTCTTAAATTTCAAAAGAGCACCTCTCACGCTGATTAAGTAGACCCTAGATGACTGAAGTACTGAAACACAGTTTTCTGTGTAGTAATAACAATAATGATAATAACATTTGCATTTGAACATTTTACAAGATGTTACAAGAAGTTTTTTGGGGTTTTTTTTGGCATCTATCAGGGCTGCAAATAAACAGTGAGATGAAATTTGACACTTATTTTTATCCACAATCAGCAACCAAACATCTTCATCATCGCCCCCCTCGCCCCCCCCCCCCCAGACTCTTGCAGCAGAATTCTGTTTCCATCTCAGCAAACCTCCTATTAATTCATCCCTATTTATATATGGATACATTATAAATGTATTAGATAGCTGTTCATTTGCAATGTTAATTACTTCTTCGGATTTTGTGATTTCACTCAAAATTAACATTTTGGATTTGAAATTATAATTATATATGTTCTTGCGTACCACCGTATAAACCGTAATAATTCTTTTTTTTTTAACAGAGGGTGTGTCGTAGCAGATGTAGAGTCAGTCTAATCCCCTGACTGGCTATTTACTTCAAACCGGCATGAGGGTTTTCCGGAAACAATGCAGTCAAAGCATTAAAACACACAATCCAGTTCGTGTCCTCCTCCTCTGATCACGCTGCGCCCTTGATCGTTCATGTGATCAAAGGTTGATCGGTAGAGCAATTTTTACACGGATGTGAAAGGAGGATGTCGCATGATTAACGTGTACTATTGCTCACACTCAGCCAAGGACTTTCCTTTTTTTCCATTTTAATGCAGTACTGAAGATCATTCTCAAATTGGATTTTTTAGAAGCCTGGTGAACACGAGCCAAGGTCATCGAGGCTACAGTAGCAACCTCAGATGCTGAGCAGATGTTTCTCATGTTTATCAGACATCTCAGGTTTAGATAAGATTCAACTCTCAGCAATGAGACAAGGGAAAGGAGTTAAGCTCCTAATCAGGAGCGCAAATAGCAGGAGGGTGTGCAGAGACTATGTATAGAGATACAGTGTATAAATAATAGTGTGGGATGTGTATATATATATATATAATAACAGCATGATATGGAATGAACACACTAAGGTGTATACGATGAGTGCAGAGGCTGCACACAAGTCTAAATATTCAGTTCTGCCATAAGAGAAAAGTGACATTTGTAGTAGACATTATATACAGAGTAAAAAGCTTGTTATGTGTATGCGCTTTAGGTCAGTTACAGTATGTGCAGTAAAGAGCAATTTAAATATGAATACGCTGAAGGGGAAGATATATCGCGTACCGACTGGTAGAGATACACGTTGGTTTGCGGGAGATGGTGCAGGTAAGTGGTTGTGGCAGCGCTAAGTGAGTGGGAGCCAGCAGCAAGTCAGGCAGAGTCTAGTGCAGGAGAACGTGGGGGGGGGGTGCTATAACCTAGGCACAGCAGTGGTTGCTAAATGCTATCTTTAGCATGCCAACATGTTGATGTTCAGCAAGTGATGTTTAGCATGTTCATCACCTGAGCTTAGCTTAACATTCATTAATTAGCACAACCTGCAGCTGAGGCTGATGAGAATGTCGTTAGCTTTGCAGGTTTTTATTGATGAACAAGAGTATCGGGCAAATGAAAATTTCCCCTCATTAGCGTTTATCCTCCGGGAACCTTGAGTGGTTATGGCAAACTCCATGTTAGTCCATCCAGTAGCTGCCGGGATATTTCCACTTGAGACCAAAAATGAACTTCGTGATTGTGCTAAAGGACAATTCAGGGGGATTGGCAAAGTCATCAGGATTGAAAACACTGAAAACCGAGAACCATGACCGGCTGCACTATAACCGTCAGCCGGCCCAGTCCAATCCAGTGGCGCTGGTCCGAGAGTCGGACTTACCCTGTGGTCCCCAGAGCCATGTCAGCGCAGCAGACGGCCCTAAAAGCCCTGACCTCGCCCGTTTCAGTGCATAACAAGCGCTCGCAGGAGTATCGGGCCGTGCTGCAGCATTGCCACTGTCACCATGTGCAGAGCGGCATCGGTTACATTTTGACAGATAATGTCGCTTATGAAAGAAGAGGAGACAGGGCATCAGTAACAGGCTGCGGTCTCTGCCGGGGAGACTGAGATACTCCTTCACACGGACGCCGCAGCGAATCGCCGAATACGGACCCGGCGGAAACTGATGAATGCAAATTTTGAAATATGAGATACGCGCCGTCCCGTATGTATGAGTTTGCTCTTTTCTCTGCCAAGTCTCAGTGCGTCCTCGCGTTCACGGCTGAGTGGTGATTCGCCGGGAGAGAGATCTGGGTCATTCTTCTCTGCGAGTCCCAGGCTGCACGGCGCTGTGCTGACGCTCAATGACTCCTTTAGAGGCTCGCTTTCATCGGCAGTGAGCGTGATTCAGTCAGTCTTTCCTTTCAGGTGGTTCAATTATGAGTAAATATCATGTCTCAGAGTGTCCTTCGAGTGTTGGACAGTTTTTTTAATTTATTTTTTTACTCAGAGTGAACCGGTTCGGCGATTTGCTCGACATCTGTATGGATTAAGTTCGCGAGGTGTCTTTCAGCGGGCCCCTAGGGCTATTGCTTTTCATCGGAAGTTCGAACGCTCATCCGAACGCGGGGGGAAAATTCAGTATTCAACCCTGTTTTTGACCCATGTGGATTCAATAGTCTAGCAGGCTAAATAGCCACCAAAGTGGGGCAGCAGCAAAGGCACCATGGACAAGCAAAGCAAGGTCGAGTGTAGAACCCGGTCTTTGGGGAGAGCGATCGCCCCGCTAGACCTCACGTTTCAGGAACTCTATCATTTTTCCATGGTGACGGGGATGGCGGAGACCGACGCCCAGCTCCAGTGTCGCCTGGAAGCACGAATCCTTCAGGCATTCGGTGACAAATCTGGTGACACCATGCTGCAGCCCATGGCGCCGTAAAGCTTCTGTATCAGCCGAGCCTCCACGTCCCCCGAGGTGGGCCGCCCTGATTGCATCCCTGTCTTTCGCAGGTTGATGTGGTTCCCCCAGCCTCACTGGACCGTGACCCCCGCTGTGCCATGGGACTATTTTGGCCCAGATGTGAAGCACCCTGGGATCAGAGTCAGCACCGGGTCTTTGAGTCCAACGCCAAGGCACTTGTACCGGAAACCGATCGATGGCTCCTTTAGGGTCGGGAGTATCTTGTCTCAAAGACTGATTTTAAGTCATACGGAGAGTGTGCAATGTCCTGAGTGGAAAAAAAATTGAATTCGAAGTGTTGTGACATTATTATACACCTTATTGTGGCTTCAAACTACACCTGTGACCCTTCGTTGCCTGTTTTCACTGTTATTGCCACTTCTCTTGATGTTGTTTCTCCACTGGCCTTTGTTTGGCTTTGCCTCCCTAATATTTTGTGAGGCGGTCGCCCAGAAATCGGGGGATCGATCGCTCGACACTCGGGACGTGCCGTGACTTCATAAATGTTCCGAGGTTCTGTTCAAGCCAGTCAAGTGATTGATTGGTTACTTCCAATATAGATCCGGATCTTTATTCCCACATAAACCACCGTGAGCCGACGGCATCCATTTATTTGCTCCGCTCGGTCTTTTTATTCTTCTTTCTTTTGCCCAGTCCCTGCCTCAGGTCTCTCTCGAGCATTTTTACATCCGAGGGTGATATTCGCCCTGCAAGCACCAGTAAATGCAGCACGACAGACGCCGCGGAAGTTAAACGTTTGCCCACATATTTGATACAGCTCTTAAAGACCCATGTCAGAGTGTATTTACTCACACTCTTAAAGGGTTTGTGTGAGATCTGAAAGATCCTTTATCTTTTTTTTTTTTTTTTTTTTTGGCTTCATTACAACGCCGAGTCCTCAAAACTACCTAAGGTGGGTCCGTGTACTTGCAATGTGATGGTGATATGCTGTGAGCACTCGCGATTTTTATTCTTTATTTTTGAAACATCCGCAGAGATGATTGGTCAACAGGGTTTTTAATTATAACAGCGAACCACGGGGGGCAACGTCGCCGGAGCAGAGGAAGAAATGTGGCCCCCGAAGTCATTTATTGCCCTATTAAGTTGCTTTACAACCCATAAGCAGCACAATCACAATCCAACTCCACTCAGTCGACAGCGGCGCAGCTGGATCAGTTAGTTTAATTTATGTTGTGTTTGCGCGTAAATGTTAATATGTTGTTCTTATACATCGAAGGCTCAAATGAAATATTAGCCTCTGCGCGTTGCCCCTTTAAAATGTAACCTTGGCAGAGAATTGATCACATAACGTTCGGTCACGCGCTGAATGGAAATGACGATGATAGGAAATTAAATTTTTTTTTTTGCAAGCAAAAGTTATGAAAAAAAAAGGGGGAAAATGGGGGATCATGAATAGAAAATTCTAGTGGATACACGTTTGTGGTTTAATTGCCAATTAGGCCCACTGTGGAAGCACTGGATGATGACGAAGAATCAAATTACGGATTTGGCATTCGCCCCATGTGTCACGTAGACATCGGGTCCGTCTGAAGCCACCAGGTTTCGCCGTCTGCTTCCATTCCTTTACCGAACGGTGATCTCCGAGCGGGTTTTGTATATTGTGCGCCGAAGTTCGGAGAGTAGAGGCTCATTATTGTCACGACATTTACGACGTGCGGTGCGAGGGGATATTTGCAATATTAAGAGGGACTGATTTACTCAGACGTCAATCTGACCGATTGTAATGATGACGATGACGATAATTAAGCCGCTTAATTAATTTTTTAATGGAACGTAATGTCTCCAGCCGCCCCTGCTCCGGCGAGGACCCCCACCCCCGCCCGCCCCCCCCGGAGCTGATATCTCCATAAATCATGGCCGGGTTTTAAAATGGCTCCATTTACGAGTGGTTCGGCGCAGCTGCTTTGATGTGAGAGGGCCTGAGCCGCTCTGTGCGGAAGCCAGACAATAACGGCCTCAGTGTCAGAGCGCAAGTGAGATAAATGACTCGCGAGCATCTGCCGTGGAGCTCTCCTTGTCTGACTGTGGCTGGGTCAGGGACATTTCCTCTGCTCCGGTCATATCCAGTGATGAGGCAAATCGTTTTCTCCATTTTTTGTTTGTTGTTGGGTTGTTTTGTTTTTTTTTTTGGAGGCCTGGCTAACGGCGTGCCGCGACTCTCCTCTCCTCTCCAAGGAGGAAAGTTATTTAGCCGCACAAATCATCTTTTAATGCCATAATTTGGTGGCTTATTTGTGGACTTGCCGAGGTGACTCCTCAGGCTGTAAGAAAATTGTCGTAACCAATAAAACAAATCCCGGGGAAATACACAAGCAAGGTTTGTCGGGGGGGGGGGGTGAGTGAACATCCAGTAACTAAGGAGATTTACATACCCGTTCTCAGGAGCTGATGGAAAACCAAAGCAGGGGCGCTTACGAGAGCGAGCGTTCGACCTCAGCCGAATGCTAAGGGGCGATTTCTCTGCCGACGTGTCAATTTAACGAGTTCCCTGATCCGGCTTTCATGCTCAGCGCTAATGCGGCTTTAAAGGTGCCCCCTCCCCCGTGAAGTCCTCTTTGGGTGGGAAGGGTTTGGAGGCGTGTCCCATAATTGGGCAGAACCCAGGCCGCCGGTGGCAAAACGGTTGCTGAAAGGGTCCAAAATTTTGACCGAGAATCTTGGAGGGGGATCCGTGTCCCGCTGAGATCTGGTGGTTTATCTTCTCGCCTTATTACATCAGAAAGGGGAAGTAACTTTCCAAACCTTTAAGTTTTTGTTTTATTTTTAATCTAAACATGTTTGTACCTTTAACTTTGCCAGATATTTTCCGGGCATCGGAAGTTCTCCAGCTTCAACTGTTCATCTGAAACTATAGACAACCAAAATAACATGCCCCCCACTACCCAGCCAACTCTCCTTCACTTACTCTAAGGGAAAACCGCCATCGGACAATTTCATAGCGTACAAATTGCTAACATTTCAGAGAAAGATCCCAAACCTGTAGTTTGGTAGGATTTTTTTTTTTTTTCCTTTTTAAAGGTCACTTTGGAGCTGCTGCCGCCGCCGCTAATGTCATCCACTCCCAAATACAATCTCGAGAGCCGCTCATATTTTTATCCCTGGCACATTTCTTGATTGCACTCGATGACATGACATTTGTTTCCCCAAAGTCGACGGAAAAAAAAAAACTGCTGCCAATTTTTTTTTCTTCTGCACGGGATCGGGCGTCGCAGGCGTCTTGTCATTTACTGCAAAGGGACTGGGGTGAGAGCGCGGCGCGGGGGAGACGGTCGTAGTGTATCGTTTGTCAAAGGGCCGGGGGAAAAAGAAAATACAATAAGGTCAACTTCCCCGCGACGGACAGCGAGTGCTGACTCCGGCGAGCTCGCGGAGCCCTGGCAGCCAAGAGAGAAGTGCTAACTGAGGCTACGGCGTGAGAAGGTCAGTCCGCTTTTCAGGGGGTTGCTTCAGATCAGGGCCGTGTATGGATAAATGCACTACGAGGGCCAAGTGATGGATGGAACCGGACGCCTTTGGTAGCTTTTCTCCATCAGCGAATCCCAGGCGAAGAAAAGCAAACACCCTGCTGGCAGTGTGCCTCGCGACACTTTCCGACCTCTGTGGCACTTAAAGAAAATATAATAAAAACAAAAAAAAGGCCGCCACCATGTTTTTTAGCAAATGTCTCTCGAACGGGAGGAAATGGTGCATTTGTCGGGGACTGTTTTCATCCGCGGACAGTGCAGATTCATAATATTCAATCAGTGCTGCTGTTCATCATCTTAATGAAGGAACATGTCAACCAGTGCATCCCTGTGGCTCATTGACATGGTTATTTTCTTTTTGTTTGTTTGTTTGTTTGTTCATTTTTGGACGATGTTGGACCTCGGCACTACGAGCACCAGTTAGATGATGGCGTAGCTGGTTTTTGTCTTTTGTTGTTTTTCTGACAGTAAGAAAAAGGTAGAATATTACCAGCCTTCCCCCTTTTAATGAGCAAACACATTGGGAAACAATGAGGTGAAACATTCGATTATGTCTGTGTGAATAAATGTGCAGCGGAGCCGAGGCTCCCTGGCACCAGATGTTGCCCTCAGTGATGAAAAATGGAAAGAAAATCCTTACGTTGTAGTTACGTTATGTTGAGGTTTTTGAGGGTTTTTTTTTTTTTAATTTTTCACTTCTTTGTCAAAGTCGGTGCTATTTCAATCACCACCCACAGAAAAAGCACCGGCAGATGCATTGTTCTTCCTCGGTGCCATTGTTTGGTGTGGTGCTTTTCTCCGCATCGCTGCAGCACCACCGGCGTTAAAGCCATGTAATTTTTATTAATCATTTTATAACAACGGCGCGTCATATGCTGGTGTGAAAACAAAGAGACGCACCGAGTGAAAAGTGGAGCTCGGCAGAGGGTCACCCTACGAATCCGAGGCCCTCCTCAGCTTGGCTGAGCTTCTCCGGCGGTCGTTAGCTCGCTGTTCGGCCATCTGGCCTGCGGCTTTGCGTGCTTGGCTCACCCGCGCCGCTCTCATAGCATCGGTTACAGCTGCAGCTGGCAGCTGCTTTCAGCGGGGGGGGGGGGCCCCGAAAAAAACCCCGCTGTAGGTCGGCCGCTCCCCACCAGACTGAGGGCAGGCGGAGTTAGCGGAGGCGGCAGAGCAGCTAGAGCTAAAAAGAGGGTCAGTTTGGACTTTAATCCCCGAACCCACGACGTACACACAGTCTCAACCCAGCTGAATTACCTCTAAATCTCCATGTGCTAATATTCTCATTTGCTTTTCGGCCGACAGGAAGAACAGGTGATGCCTTTAAGCATCGTCAAAACTCGCCGGTTGCTCTAGAGAATTTTCATTTTTTTCTTTTTGACACTTTTATCCAATCAAATATATTAACAGCCCATAAAAGCAAACTATGTGATTATGGAGTGTGGTTAGCTCTGCATAATCCGATTTGCTTTAATGCTGAGACAAAGTGACTGATGCCAAAGTATACAAGACAGTGTTGTGCCTCTTTCACTGGCACCATATTTCTTTTTTTTTGTATCCATTTTTTGGACCATTCTTAAATAACTCTTCCTGCTCAGCATCTATATATCTTCTGCTCTGTTACTGCTGGAGCTGCCCAGATGGATTTACTGCTCTTAACCCGCGGAATCCTGACCACACTAAATCTGACAAGCGGCTGGCGGGAAATGAGGGGAAACACTGAAGGCAGCACTTCTGCAAAACACAAGATGACTACATTTCCTGATCTCAAAAAAAAAAAAAAAAACCCATCCCGTGATTGGGAAATGGGAAATGGGAACCCGTTGCCTATGAAGTCCATACAGTGCATCCACTTTGGATTTTCGGTGATTTGAGCAGTCGACAACCCTCTCGCTTGGGATTAAGTGATAGCCCAGAGAGGCACCGGCCAGAGGTCCCGCTCCATTAAGCTGTCATAATTTTGAGGTCACAGATACAACCAACAGAAAAGACTGATTTTCATTTCATCCTGCAAATGAGTTTATTTGACAGATAAATTGAATTAAGCGAGCTCACGAGCGGCTCCGTCACATCATTGAACCTGATTAACCAAACAGTCCCTGTAATTGAGATGCTATGCGGAGGCTTTTTAAATCAAACGGCAACTGGGTGATTGAAATTAAGATGCACCGCCGGCTTCCCGCGGCTGCCTGCATCAAATCCAAGGTGCACCGATGCTCGACTACAGAGCGGCTGCAGGGTCTGGGCCCCATCTGCTGGAGCCCAGTCATCGTCGGGGCCCCGACTCCTCCTCAGCCGCCGCTTCCCTGCCGAGGAGCGTCATCTGCCGTTGGCCATCCCTGGACGCAAGGCAACCGCAGTCCGGAGCATTCCTGGGGTTTGTCCTCGAGGTTCCCCCGGACGGCAGAAGGAGCTATCGTATCGCTGTGGAGAGTCTCCTGAGCAAATGTAAAGGTATCGTCACACTGTAACATATTCTATTGCATCTATCCATAGATGGGTGGGAAATGAAAGGAAAAGTGAAAATAAAGTGTCTTAGCGAGGTCTTGGAACATCATGTGCTGCCAGAACTGCTTCTATGTACCTTGGCATTGGTTCTCGAAGTCTTGAGAACCCTACTTGAGGGATGAAGCACCTTTCTCGCAAGAGATATTCCCCTCATTTCTTTTTTGTTTTTTCGGGGGGTGATGGTGATGGACTTCTTAGGTCTTAGACTCTAGACTCTATCGTCCCCAGTGGGGAGACAATCCGGTTCCCGCAGGCATCTACCTTTCAGACTAACAACGCCTGTGCCGACAGCGGCGTCCCTCCTCCAGCTGCAGCGACGCTGGGAGTCACTGGGTGGTGGCGTTCGCAGCGTGAGCGCAGTCTGACAGTGTAGAATTAAAAAAAAAAAAAAAACACGCATTTAATCTCAATGCAGATAGACAGCCTGTAATTACCGGGACTAAAACGCAGCGAAATCTGCCTCAGTGCCCATGATGGTCAGCAAATTATTCGGGGTAGCGGAGGGGTGAATGGCGGGTGGGCGTTCGAGTACCTGCTCATTTAAAGGCATTGTCCGAGACCTGTTGAGTAGAAAAGGGAAAAACACAGGTAATCTTAAAAAAAAAAAAAATTACAGGTTTGGTCAGGGGTTATTTTCAAGAACTTTGGTATTCAGGTCTAATTGTGGTCGAATATGTGGCGTCAATCTAAAGCAAAGCTGCTATTTGTATTCACAGCACAGTGGTCAAAATGCAAAAACCCCATCCTGTCAGGATTAGCATATTAACCACACTGCATATTTTAGAAAAACACCCCCCCCCTTAAAAAAAAAAAAAAAAAAAATGTGACAAGAGCATTCGGCAGAGTTCAGGACAATGGCAGAGCAATACAATAAATAATAGATTACTCAAAGCTGACTTTTAAACTGGGCTAACCATTTAAAGCATACAGAGTAGACGCAATGCTGACAGGTTTGCATTATTCATGGTCCGCACACACACACACACACGCGCGCACACAAACACACACACATGCTGCTGCATAGCCTCAGAAACGGAGATGAAGAGGAGCTGGGCTGTTTTTTGTTTTTTGTTTTTTTACTGGTGAAGAGAGGAAGTGGAAATATTTGGGGGAAAAAAAGAAAAAAGATCAACGGGAATGAGAAGCGGCCAGCATGTCAATATTCCCAGCGCCATCCACCAGTCGCGAGGAATATTTCCAGACACTACCTTTCTCTACACGTGTGACTGAAAAAACCAAACCAAAAACGCTTCTACGAGAGGCTAAACGACAGTGACATGTTGAAAACCAGGAGCGCGCCATCTTTGGTGCTGGTACCACCCGTTTATCAAACCTGGACCCAACCGCATGAGCACAAAGGGGGTTGAGCCCCAACTTTCGTTTTGGCTCCGTAACGTTGCCCCGCAGGACCAAAGTGCACGAAAGCAAAACTGCACGCAGAATTTCTGGCTTTCAGGAAAACTTAATATTTCTTTATGCGTTCGGGTTTATTTTTTCTGATAAACACTGCATAAGCTGCATATAACAATGCAGGGTTTTTCTGCCATTTAAATCATTCTCAGAGATGCAAAAATTCTGTTTATGCTTTGTCATCATTATGCGGCATTGAGCATAAATCAGAGAAAAATAGAGAGAAAAAGCGAATGGAAAAAAAACCTGGGGGGGGGGGGTCCGAGCACTCTCTGAATGTCTTGTGTACCGATGTGTGAAGGCTTATGCAGCACGTTGTCTAAAAAATAGACTTGCAGGTGCTGCCCTGTCCGGGAAAAGAAGGAGGAGGTCGGGCAGAGGACGGCTGGACGGTCTGAGGGAGGGTGACCCCCCCCCCATCAGGCAAAACAGACACTGAGGGGTTAACACAACAGTAGAAATCCTAACGGCAGAACTGCCAGGTAAACACTTGACTGAAACTGGCCACAGACAACAAACAAAACAATTGAACGACCAAGCAACAAAATAAAACCCCCCTAAAGTGGATCCATCGGGTCGGTAACCGGTGCTGACAGGAAATGCTGCTCGGAACCAGCTTGTTTTTTTCTCCCCCCCATAGAAACCCGACCGCAGAGCGACTGGAGCAGCCAGATGAACTCTCATGGTTCTAGTGAGGAAGTCGGTCAACAGACAACCTCCCTCCATTGACGCCGCGATGAACCGTGATCCGACCTCCACGGCGGGGCCTGGTAAAGATGGCTACCTCGCTGTCGTGGCGGTTAATTATTGTTCCGTTCAGAGCCTCCAAGATTTAAAAATGGTCGCGCCGCCTCGCAATCAATCAGCTTTGATTTCAAAGATTTTCCAAGATTTTCCGAGTTACGGGCGAAGGAAGTGGAGCAGAGGGAGTTTGGTGTTGGCCTCTCCAAGTCCCAGAGACCAGGATCCGGAACGTCAAGGTTCAGACGATAATGACTCGGTCAAAGCAAAAGCATCAGTCTGGACCAGCCTCAGACCTGGGGCCTTGGGGGACCGACGTGACGATACCGGGCGACATTCTGGGAAAAAAGAAAGGAAAAATTGTGAGCCTTTTGATTCGCTCTCTGGTGTTTTGTCCTAAGGTCACGTGTCAGAATCAATGACGGATTAAGCGTAAAAACAGTTTAACCTGAATTTGCGCCACAAAAAAAGGGGAGAACGTGTAACTCAGGGATCCGGTAACCTGGAAATCCAAAGGGGATAATTCATATTCAAAAGTACTGTTTACTTTTTTCTTCAAATCATACCCCCCCCCCAAAAAAAAATAAACAGAACACATTGTTTGGAAGTGATGAAGTGTGTTTTCTCTGATCTGATGCACTCTGGCGGGACGACATCGTCGGTTGGCGCCAAGAGTCAAGGGCGTAATTTCCCCGGGGACTGGAATGGGGGGGTGGGGGAGTCGGGGGGTGGGGAGTCGGGGGGGGGGGGGGGCGCTTTTTGTCGTTTCAGGCTGTTTGTTTTATGGTTTTTTTTTTTTTATGTTTTTTGGGTTTTTTTAATCGCGGCCTCTCTCGAACAGTTGCCTCTCGCTGGCCAGCTGCCGGAGGGAGAGTGAGAGATGAGTTTGATAAAAATAAAATAAAATTTTAAAAGACCCCAAACAGCCAGACCAGGCGCTCTCTCGGCAGCAGGCAGCAGCGTCTCAGTTGTATCAGACCCCCGAACGCAGCAGGAAATGCAGCGTGTGCAGAGGGTGTCACGGTCCGGCAGGTCCGCCATGATAACTGACGAGGAACCAGGGTAACACACTGACCCCACGCTGACCCCACGCTGACCCCACGCTAACGCCGCAGCGCAACGCAAAATCGGGAAACTTGTGCCCCGAAAACTGCCTCAGGAGGCGCAGATTCTACCCCCGCTCCACCTCAGCCCCCTGCCAGTCACCTCCAGTCCCCCCCCCCAACAGCTCAAGCCTGTTGAGCAACGGCAAGTGTTTCGCAGGCTGTATTTTTTAAATTTTTATTTTTTTACCATCCCTCTATAGATTGGACTGTATGCTGAGGAAAAATGAATTGCCTTCCAGACAGTACTCAGGGATGATAAAGAAGGATATCTATACATCTTTTTTTTGCAGTTAAAAAATATATCTTTTAATCAATATTTTGGCCTAAATATATACTAGAGAGGAATTTTTCATTTGCTGTATTTTAAACTTTATCACCCCCCCCATCCCTCCACTTCAGGAACAGGTCTAATGACTATGGCCGCTGGAGGACTCTATCACATAAATACGCATATGTTGTTCTAGGGCATTTTTTTTTCCCCCTGAAACAACTCTCGCTGTGCCCCCACCCGGGAGGATATTAGCGTAAGCTCCACTCCTGACCTTGGGAACGAAACAATTCTCGCCTCGCCTCTTCTGGGGGGGGGGGGGTGCTACTCGTACGCATCCCAGGGTCGTCACCGTCACCCATCATGCGCGGCCTGGCTCGATTTCTTCTTCGATTTCTTGGAGGGGGGGCGTCGGAGCGTTTATGAAGCTTTGAAATTCGCGTCGCCCAGCCGAAGCTAATCAAGGTCTAACACCACAGGAAAAGTCCTGAGCCCTCAATTCTCTCTGTGCTACTTCCCTTCTTTTTTTTTTATAACTTTAAAATTGTACTAAACCAAACAAAAATAAAAACATTAATCAAGCTTAAAAATGTTGAAAAGAATATTCAGTTTTTGGCTTTATACCTTCTGGAGGATGAGTTCGTCCTCTACTCCATTAACCGTTCACAGTAACAGATGTTTAAAACGTAGAACGTACCCTTCGGGTTTTTTTTGCCGCATATTTGTCCGTTCTTCCCCTGACCGTGTAAATTGCAGGAATATTCACACATAATTATCCAGCATAGAGGAGTATATTTATTCTACCTGAGAAATCAGTACTTTGGAATTCTTCGGTAATGAATAATAGATGATTCTGCTTCTTTAATGCACAAACATTGCTGATGTAAACAACCGTTTATCAGTATTAGAAGAGATAATTTAGATTTAGTTGTTGTAGAGTCTTAGTCCCTGTATTTGAACCCACAGGATCTCAATTATGATTTTTGTTGTTTTTGTTTTTTTGTTTTTTTTTTGGAATTTTAGGTTGTGCTGCCACTATTTTGTTTACATTCAGACCAGATTGGCCAAGTTAATTAAGATAATGAGCTCCTGCATTTCATGGTCTGTTTAATCGAGTTATATAATAGAGTCGCTCCTCGGCGCCTTAAGAGAAAGAGGCATTCCCTGAGAGACGCAGAGCGAGAAAAATGCAAAGGAGTAAAACGGCGAGGTCCCAGCACAACAGTGAAAAAGATGAGGCGGTTAATTAACTGCGCGGCGATGGCGAGAAAACGATCCGCCAGCTAAAGAAGACGAGCCATCGTTTGAACTACCGGGCGCCGCAAACGCAGAATCTGATCATTTTGTGCAAAGTCATGATCACGAGACAAAACGTGTTGTTTTCAGAGAAACGGATATTTAAGTCATCAGCCCGGAACAACGGGTTGCGGAAAATAAATTGGCAACAGCATGTAAAATAAGTGGAAGTTCTCATCATCTCCCGATCATGAGGCACAAACTTTTTCCGTCATCATTCATTACAGTCATTTTTACCGTAGATAAATTTTTTTGAGTCGCAAGCAAGGAAAAAAACGAGAAACGGCAGAAACCCTCCACCCACGCCGTATGCAAAACCATCCTCCCAGCGCTGCTCCTGAAAATCCATCACTGTTACAAAAACCCACCACGTGGCCCTGCACAGCTTTGTATGATGTCTCCCACCAGGACGGACTGAACAGGTGCCGGAGAAACTTCCACCGGCCAATTTGGTCCTGCAGACATCTGCTCGCCGGCGCTGCACTGCCAGCTCCGTCTGAGGGCCCCTGCACGTGAGTGGGGTAGGGGCTGGGGTGGGGGGCACCAGGGTGTCAAGCAGGGCAGCATCGCAAGTAGGGAAAGGGGGGCCACGGGGGGGTAGAGGGATGCTGAAGAAACAGACGAGGTTAGGGAAAAAATATATATCTTAATATGTATATGTGTGTGTGTGTATAAATGTTTTATATGTATACATGTGTGTGTATATATATATATGTATATATGTATATGTTTCTATATGTGCATATGTGTGAAAATAACCCAAAAACACCCAATTTGCTCTGTAAAATTGAACTAAAGTGTTTTTATTTTTAAAATAAGATTAGAATGTTTATGAGACGTCGCATATTTATCCTCGTATCCACTTGTGCGACGCTAACACAGATGAATGCCGTGACTCAGACTCCAACGTCACATCGCACGCACATTTTTCTGGATGTGTTGTTGTGGGGGAAAACAAAGGGAGGTTACTTTTTAAGCAGAAGTCACACGTTTCGTGTCGATCTTTCGTCGGGGAATTTCTTCTTGTGCCCGTTTTTCCCAGCCGGTTGCCTGTTCTCCCGAAGGCCCCCGTGAGTTCGGCCCCGCCCCGGCCACGAGGAACGTCGGCCTCCGAGACGTCGGGGCGCCATCGCGAATCGTAACACGAACACAAACACACACACACACACACACACACACACACACACACGCTGACACAGTGGAGGTTTCTTTCTCTTCTGTATGGCCGGCGTGCAGTGTCATCTCCAGAGACTCCTCTAATAAAGTTACAGTATGTCGACATATGAGACGAGAGCTGTGGGGAGGGTGCGGCGCCCCCTGCCCCCCCCCCGGTGCGCAGACGCTCTGATAAATATTGATGACGGGGAGCAGGGCTGTTGACACAGCGAGTGGATGTGACACAGTTACGGCTGGCGGTGAGCTGGGGGGGGGGGGGGCGCGCTCACTCCTTGGCACTCGTCACTCCCGCCTTAATGCCGGGAGTGCTGAGCTGTGCGCCGAGCACCGGTCGCCACGGTAACGCACATCAAAATCAATTTGTGCTCTGTGCCTGCGATGTAGGGCACTTCACATACATGCAGTGCATTCAGATATCGCACGTGCAGGTGTGTGTGCGCGCAGAGCGGCCGCCTTAATTTAGCTTTATATCAAAATACTGGAGTCATATTAAGTTGCTGAGTGTCGTTAAGGAAAAAATACAAAGAATTTTTTGAAAATTAAAAAATAAATTCATTCATTCATTCATCTAATTGTTTTATACCGTTAATTTAACACAGGGTTTTTTTAATCTAATTTTCATTTTGATACACGTTGCATTTTAAAAGTCCGGATGGGAGTGAAGGGAAATGAAACACAAGATAAAAAAATGTAAAAGGAAGCAAAAGGCATCAAATCAACAATGAATAATTTAAGTGGGACTAAAAGCCCAGATAATCCCGGAGGAAGTCAGTCATGATCGCATCGACTCGTCCGCCATCAGCCCCACGTCCTGAACATCATGTTTCTATGCAACCAGACGGCAACAGCAACACGTAGCTGGCCAGATGAACGCGGACGGGATCAGGGGAACTGTTGTCAGTTTACATAGTGGTCAAGCTGCAAAGCCGCCGATCCCGAGCGTTCCGGTGCCGCGTTTCCTGGACAGCAGACGTGGAACATTTAGAACAACATCCACCGTCGTGACTGTTATCATCGATGAACCGTCTTCTGGTCCCGTTTAGACTCTCGGAGGATCCGGTTTAGAGTTCAGGGAAAGCCCCCGGTCTGGGTCGAGACCGCGTTGACCTCAAGACGCAACCTGGTGGTTCACAAAACTGTTGTCAAACTGAATCAGAATCTTTGCCCGAACCGGAACCAAAGCCTGGCTGTGGACCGTTCAGCCCCCCCCCCAAGCCCCTGTCCCTGTGCCGGTTGTCTGTTTGCATTGATAAATCCAGCCCTTCGTCTTCCTCCCTCTCTACCTGCACTTGAGCAACAGCTGGAGCTGGCTGGCGTCTTTTATTTTTTTTCCCGTGCCTTATCTACACAGTAAAATCGCCTCGTGTCTCTCGGGCTGCGCCGCGATGGTTTCACAGATGAAGAAAAGGGCATCCACCTCATTAACGGCCCAGCGTACGGCATTATCGTCAATAAAGCGTCGTTTGTTTGTTTTTTTTCCACCGATAAGCTAAAAAACAACATAAAAAACATTATCATGTGTTTCCCATGGGGGCGACGAGGGCTCCTTGTGTGATCTGGCTCAGCAGCAGCAGCAGCAGCCCTGAAGATGCAACCCTGCCCCCCCCCCACCCAGCACCCACCCACCCCCCCACTCTGGGGAACAGCTTGTTTACAAAAGCACTGCTTCTCTGTGCCTTTGGTGCTGTTACGCTGTGATTCGATTTTTTATTGTTCAAAGAGGTCTATTATTGCCATCGGGGTTTATATCTCATCACAGAAAGACATCAAAGGGAGATGGAGCATTCTTGTGATTCTTCAGAGTGCCTTCTGGAGGAAACCAGCTCCATCTCTTGGGTAAGGGGGGGACTCCTGATGATCCCCTTCCTCTACGAGCCAGCTCCTCTTTTTCTTTTTCTTCTTCTTCTTCTTCGTTTCTTTTCTTTGCCCGTGTTCGGGACGCTTTCACTTGATTTCTTTTGTGCCGTTGCCCGAGAGTAAGGCGAGAATACACGTTGTACGGAACATTAAAACTGGAAAAAAAAAAAAAATTTAAATAGCCGCGGCACTTCGAGCTTTTAGTGTCAAGCAGCAGAATGGGCCGCGATCACTGGATTCGTTGGGTGCAGCGTTTGGGTGGGGGGGGTGTTTACTTGGAGCACAGCCCACGGTCGAGGGAGCTGCTCATGGATGGAGACGGAGAAAAATCTAATCCGAGAGGTGCGAGGGCAAGAGGGAGGCTCTGAGCTGAAAGACAGGAACCAGCTTTCGACGTCAGTCCTGTAGATTGGGAGGCTGGAGAAGTGGCACCAGGAACAGCTCGGTTGGTCGGTCGGTCAGTCGGGTTGGGTGTGTCGGTTGGGTCAGTCAGTCAGTCTGTCGGGTTTGGTTGGTCGGTCGGGTTGGGTCGGGTCGGGTCGGGTCGAGTCGGGTCGGGTCGGGTCGGGTCGGGTCAGGTCAGGTTGGGTCGGGTCGGTCGGGTCGGGTCGGGTCAGGTCAGTCGATTCAGTTGGGTCGGTTCGGTCGCGTCGGGTCGGGTCGGGTCGGGTCGGTCGGGTCGGGTCGGGTCGGGTCAGGTCAGTCGGTTCAGTTGGGTCGGGTCGGTCAGGTCGGGTCAGGTCAGTCGATTCAGTTGGGTCGGGTCGGGTCGGTCGGTCAGTTTGGTCGGGTCGGGTCGGGTCGGGTCGGGTCGGGTCGGGTCGGGTCGGTCAGTTCGGTCTGTGGGTCCGGTCGGTCGGTCGGTTCAGTTGGGTCGGGTCGGTCTGTGGATCAGGTCGGTCGGGTTGGGTCGGTCGGTCGGTTGGGTCGGTCGGGTCGGTCTGTGGGTCGGGTCGGTTGTTCCGCCACCTTTTTCCAGACTGAGTTATCTGAACTACTTCAGGATTTGCCATGAAACTTTGCACCGACATCCAGGGTTTCCAGAGGAACGTGTCGCCCATTCCTCACAGTTTAGGGGAAAATCGAGCAGAATATCCTGACAGAAGTCTGAGGGATTGGGATGAAATTAGGTACAAGCATGACTGTTACTCCCAGGATGAATTAGAATAACTCTGAAGATGACCCCCCCCCCCGACATTTCATCTAGCACCGTCATCAGGTCAAAATTTCCACCCTGCTATTACAGTTGACCCGCTAAGCCGATGCCGCTCCCGATCGGCCTCGTCTGTGCACTGCGGCCACTGCGAATCAGGAAAACACGAGTGCATTAAGGTATTAAACTCTTCTGACACGGTAAACATCGAGTCGGCCTCGCACGGGCACGTTGCCATTGCCACTGTGAGCGGGTGAGGTCGGCCATCATGCTTGAGCAACACCCCTTCCCCGGAGCCGCCTCCGTGACTGTGGACCGGCCCTTGTTTACGGCCCTTTGTGATCGTTACACGTGAGCGGTGCAAGTTGTTGTAAGGAATCTTACTCAGCAGGTTTTATAGGCAGTGTTTAATTATCATTGCCGCCCCGGGGGGCTGTTAAAAGGGACTTTGGGCCTTAGTCTGCTTATCACAAGAAATTAGTGCGTGAGTTTGTTTTTCGACTGAGGTACTGCCACACTTTTCTTCTTCTTTTTTTTTTTAATTCCTGGGAGTGCACTAGAGGCGAGCGCCACGTGGCTCCTGCCCTTAATTACCTTGGATTTTTTTTGTTGTATTTCTTTTCCCCACTGTGCGCATCAGAAGCCGGCGCCAGCATTCCTCCCGTCGTACGGTTGATCAACCGGGGAGGGCTTTATGCAAACGCGCCACAGACCGAGGGATCAATAGGCGAGGCAGGGAGGAGAGAGGAGGGCTCAGGGTGGAGAGGAGAAAATCAAACGCTGATTTGGACCCAAACAAAACAAGAAAACAAATGAAGCCAGCGTGACACCTATTTGAAGGATCCTCGAATTACAAAACCTTTACCATCAATAACCGGTGGTTCTTAACCCCCACGCCCCCTTTCTCGGCTTCCCCAACATCTTTGTTCATTTCCGCGGCTCTCTGCCAAGCGCGGCGACGAATATGGGTGAAAACTTTATTCTCTTATAAATACATATTTAAACATGGCCTCATTCTCGGGCTTGTTGAGTGTTTTCTTTATCTTGCCACCGTCTATGGTAATCAAGCACCGAAAATAGAAAATGCATTTGCTGTAATGAGGACAGGCTCCATCCGAGCATGTTGCGAAAAAAGGAAAAAGTTACCCCGATGATCAGATGCTCCTCGTGCATCTGCGCTGCCGTCTCCCCTCGCTGCTTCGTGGAGGAGACAGAGGCAGGGAGTCACTTATTATGTCGGTGGTGTATAATCACATTTAGGCTCGGGCTATTTCTCTGAACGGAGCTGTTACCGGCAATATCACACTTCTAGACATTTACACTCCACACCATCCCTTGTGGGAATGAGCTTTCACTTTCCCCGGCATTAACAAATTGGAGCAGGGGAGGTATCAGATTAGAGGTGTCCTCGGGCAGCCAAAACACACATTCATCCTGAGATGACCCACTGTGCTGAAGTGGATACCATTATTATTTTCATTTTTTTTTGGGACAAGGCGGAAGGAAAAACTTGGCAAAAAGCGTCCGGCTACTCAATCAACCGAAGAGAATCCAAAATCTCCCAAAACAAAACAAAAATCGGAAGATTTCAGGTTAAAATTCACATCAAAGTTTAAAAAAAAAATGACTTGGGGTATGCAACATTTCACACCAATTAAACAACCTTTTCACCCTCTGCTTCATGCTGACAGCTGACAGTCCTCCAAGAGGACCTAGCAGGATGAAACAAATTAGCACATCCACTCAGTTGCATTTAAAATTCAAATCCCTTCCAAAATTCAAGTACTTATTCATTGCTGCGGGTCCCCGGTCTCATCAGCAACACAATGGTCTAGCAATCTGAACAAAGTTAATTAAGAAATTCGGTCGAAAAACCACAGTTTGGTCCGTAAAAGTTCCTCATGCCGTCCTGACGCTTGCTTGTGGAGACGACGGAGGAAGCGCATCCGACACCCTACGTGAACCAAGACGAGACAGAAGCGGCGTCATTCGGTGAGATCGACGGGAGGTGGCGCCGTGGACGGGAGCATTTTCCGGGGGCATCTCTTCAGGATCTATACACTGATTCCAGCATCTGTATAAATGACATGGTTCCATCCACCGAGGAGCCCGTGTTTTCACCCATGTCTGTTTGCTCGTTTATTTGTCGTCAGGATAACGCAAAAGGCACTGCAGCCATTTGCACCAGACTCGGTGGAGGGGTGGGGCAGGGGCCGGGGACGAACCCATTCAGTTTCAGTGCGGATCCATTGAAAGGGGCAGAACCAGGATTGTTTTCATCTCCTTCCGTACCAACGCGAGAACTTTGAACATTTTCGTCCATTTCCTCACGAAAAAAAACAGGCAAATTGATGGTGTTGAGATCTATGAGTTTGTACAATTTGGCGCAAATCCAGAAGATTATTTGTATCTAGTTGGAGGAAAACGCTGAATCTGCATCACACACAGAGTTGTACTTATGTTTTATGACTAATATATCATTTACATTTTCACGCTATCTCCTTTTTCTTTCACTTTTTCTAGTATAAGACCTGGTAAAAAAATCTTGACGTACATTGGATGTGATTGGCCTTGGCGGAGGTATGCGCTTCACCGGGCGCGTTTCTAGTTCTAGTTCGTATTTACAGTATGTGCAGCACAGCACGGTAAACTGGTCTATATCAGGGTATAATTACAGACTTTAAAAAACGCCGTTCTCGGACTTCTAATATTCCATTTGACATTCCCAAGCCTGAGTTTCGACATTGTGGGAGACAGTTAGGAGGGGAACTGCCAAAGCGGCAGATCTCCCCCCTGACGTCAGTCAGCAGAGGCGTGGCCTGTCCAGAACGCCCGTAGGCATTTTGTTTTCCGGCGATGGTCGGGCGGCACATGCCGAGGACTAAGTGCGGGTTACCTTGAACTGGTCCTTTGTGCCTCATCACAGCTTGTTCACATTACCACGATCAACACAGCAAACTAAAACGTCTTTTTCTTTCGTTGCCTGATGAATAAATCGTAGCCAACCCTAATGATGAATGAAGAAATTCATCTGGTCGACTCCTCCGTCAGAAAAAGATCCTCTGAGACCTCGATCATTCGCTGCTTTCTAGAGGGAATGTTATTTCTTCCCACTAGGGACACGCAAAGCTAAAAGAGGATTTATTTAAGTGCTCTAGATTAATAAAAGCGAAGTATTATTCTCCTCCTCCCGCACGAGGGGTGCAGGTCCTACAGCCTCCATTAACTCTAGGCCAAAAAAGTGTATCTTGCCCCAATGTTTCCAGGGCCCCTACAAACACCTTTGTCGTCTTGTTGACCGAGCAGCCGCGGCGAAGCGGCCAAACCGAACCCTCAAGAATCAATCAGCAAATGAAAGACGGCTGTTAAAAGAGCCGATGAATGGCAAAGATATCATTATAAAAAACCCGCAGATAAGGGAGGAGGCGATTTGCATGTAAGACACTGTTGAATATAAAGCGGAAATTCTCGCTCAGTTATCTGATCAGAAATTCTACTTACTTCAGATCCTACCAACTCTTTCCGACAGATTGGATTTTCTTATCTTAATGAGGCCAAACATAAGGGATGAATTTCAAACTCAGAACTTGACTTCTTGTATTGCCAGCCTCCCCGTACATCCTGTCTTATTATACCCTTCCAGAAGTACATAAATCATTAACAAATCCTCCCGGCCGTCCAATCGTAGCACAGGCGGATTCAATGCTTTCGCTGCTTTCTGAACTTTCTTGATTTTCATATCAACCCCTATTTAAAAAAGAAAAAAGAAATCGTCACTTGCTCATTTCAAAGATTCAACAGATTTCGTTAAGATCTCAGACCTCGAAGAGGTGATGGTGGGGAGACGGGTTCTTTTTTTAGTTCCTACAGACAGAATACAAATTTGCCTAACATCATCACATGGATGAGGTACATCGATGAAATCCTGTGCCTTTTTTGAAAGGGCTGCATCGGCAATTTGACTTTTTGTTACGGTTCTGAACGGCACTTGCAGTTCACAAAAGAATATAACAGAGACTGGAGATATTGTATAGACGTGGGGTATAAAATTGGTGGCTACCTAATTACTACACTATATCCAAAAGATAGACGAAAAGATAGAGACAAAAACAACCTTTTACTGGCCTTGAGCTCGCGCCCCGTCCCTCTCGAGAGAGGTCCACCGATAAGTTTTCACCTCTCGGTTAACCTTCCACCTGAAACGATGAGGCGTCCGGATCGAACTGAAGTAATCCAGAGCAGAACTTTTGAGTCCTGGGACCAGATAAAAAAAAAAAAGAAGGGAAAAAGTTTTGATTTCCTGCATAACTTTAACAGTAATTTAAAGAAAATGCAACAGTCAAATCCGCATGTACATTTTAACATGGCCGTTCTATGACCATATTAAAATGAAGATGGAAGAGCTGCTTGACATTTGATCTTCAGTCAGTCCCCTGCTGTAAAGTGGACAATGTTCAAATGCAATACGTCAAACAGCGCCGCCAGGCTGTTGCACTTATATATTATTATTTCACCAGGCTTTTCTGGTGTCAAAATGAAAATGCAATCTGTTCTTAGGATGTTGTTTCGGTTATAACATTTGAAAATTGTCCCTTGTACAGCAGGTAAAGTCTAAATTTAATAGCATTTTCATTCATATTTTGAGAACATTGCATATTCATTTTTAATCGAGACTCTGATATTACTTGCATAAATGGAAAATCAGGTCAATCACATTATATTTTAATTTATTCAAATTTGTAAAGCGCTTACAACTTTGAACAATAAATGTCAAACAGCTTTTCCATTTTCATTTAAATGGCTATAAAACACCCATATGAGTGTGAGGAAATAAAACTAAAAATTGGATTATTGCATTTTTCATTTAAAATCTTCATTCAAATAACTCATACAAGTGTGGAAAATTACGATGCTACTGTGGAACTACAACTTCATTTCCGAGCTTGCGTTATCGCCTCAGTATAGTCCCCTATGGGCTTCCATATGTCTCCTCAAGCGCAGATTCATTAAGTCGGGTTTTTCAAAAAGTGCCAGCGTATGTCAACATCTCGCCCGGAGCTCTTGTCTACCTCCCTCACTCCCTTTCATTTTGTATTCAAATGAGATCGGAACTCGAGGGATCATTACGTCCCTGCGAATCTCTCTCTCAAAACGGTCCCAACACTCTTCCTGTCCAAAAACGTAGGCGGACGATGCCGTCGTTCCACTGCGAAGTTTCTCGGTGGTGGGTGGCGCTTGACCTACTCTTGGACCGTCAGGAACGTATCTCTGGATGCATTAATTCCAACGCTGAAACCGCAGGCCCCCTTAACGAGGACTTCCCCTCCTGATGTTATACTTAGCGCGCGGACACCATGAGCTCCTCCCTGCCGGTCTCTGGTGGGCTGTGCGTTATTAGTCGGGCTATCGGTGAATTTATTCTTGTTAAAAAAGATAAACCTCCTGGTCACATATTCGCCCCGTGGACATTTTCACTTGACTTTAATTAATGCCAACACACTCCTACTCTTTGATCACCTGTGGTCGCTGTTGATATTCGCGAACCTTATTATGCG
The DNA here is from genome assembly GCA_016859345.1 of Istiophorus platypterus. Taxonomy (NCBI): domain Eukaryota; kingdom Metazoa; phylum Chordata; class Actinopteri; order Istiophoriformes; family Istiophoridae; genus Istiophorus; species Istiophorus platypterus. Next base: position 4,250,577 of record CM029122.1, on the reverse strand, counting down.
TCTGTATTTTAGACACCAGCTTTACTGTCCTCCGAGCGCCAGATTTGCAGTGTGAGTCTTAATTTCTCTGTGTGTTTACTTGGGTGAGAGCTCTGCACTGTATTTGTTCGTGTTAATGAGCTCATTGACCTTAATTCGTACGGCTGCTGTAGGCACAGCTGGTGTCCTACGATTGGCGGCGTTCTCCAGGTCAGATATACATATATACAGTATGTTGCTCTTTATGCGGTGCTGTTTTCATTAATTTTCCAGATGAAGGTCTGGGGGCAGGAACGTTGTGTGTGTTTTGTTTTTTTTTTTCACTCTCGGACCCGGAATCCCGCCACGACGTGGCGACGTCCATGAGATAACCGGGTGCAGACTGCTTTTCTCTGAGCGCGGCTGCATTTTCAACCGTCGCCTGATCACCTGCTGTCTTGAACAACGTCTAGGCGCCGTACGGAGACGTGGACGTGGACGGCTTTGACTGCGTGACCCGGTTCTACCACCCGACAGCCGGACCTCCGGAAACCCCGCGGCTACCGGCGATAACGTCGACATTTCCCACAAAGAAAAACTGACCCTGAGTTCCTCGGTTTTTCCGAGATGCTCAGAAGGGGAGAACCATCAAGGTGAAGAATGGGAGGAACGTACCTTTAACTGTAAACCAGATCTTTTTTTTCTTGTCTCAGCAGGAGGAGCGTTTCGTTTATGAAGGGGCGGTGTGATTCGCCAGTGTCAGCCGGCCCTGGTATCCCCAGTTGGGAGCTTAGAGGTTCTCAATTAAATCCACAACTGAGCACTTTGATGGTGGAGGGCCGCGCTGCGAATTAGCCTCCATGTGAAGCTTTTGTAGCTCTGCCACCGGCTGAGTGCACTCGCTCTGACCCCCTTCCCTTCCTCCGAGCGGAGATGGAGGAAAATTATAATGAAAAAGGCGGCAGTGTCACAAAAAAAAGGGGGAAAGTGTTTTATTATACGCCACTATAGCGGGAGACTGTAAAAACTGAAGTGAATTATGGGACACTGCATTGCTTTATAAAGCCGTATCGCCATCTGAAACTTGTCATCGGCGGGTATGTTTCAGAGCACGCGGGTGTTTAATTTTCCTAATTATCATTACGAGGTCCCGGGGCGCTCGACCTTTGCAGACGGAGTCGCTGTGGTGCGTGTTGCGTGTCTGCACTTTCCTGCCTCCGCCGCCGGAATCCAGATCCACTCCGCGAGCCTCTCACCCGCGTGTTCCGAGACACTGATGAGTTGAGTTTTATTTTATTTTTATTTATTTCAATTTATTTCATTTTTTTTTTTTTTTTTATTCCTGTCGGACGTTTTGTGGCCGCAGCGGCTTATCAATTATTTGTGATCAGAAATAATTAATGAACGCGCTCGGTAATAGGATTTAATTTACATTAAACACACCTCGGGGGCACCGCCCTTAAAAAGGAAGGGAAGGATAGTCAATTCACCGATCCAGTCTCATAAAATACACTCACTATCAATTTGGAGCTCTGATTAATAATTAACTTAACAACTACAACCAGAATTACCATATCAATAGATAGCGAAGGTTGAGGGCTCGGCGCTCTGCAGAAGAGGGGTGGGCGGCGTTCACCCGCGCGCAGCATTGAATAGCGCAGCAGGTACAGTTAGCATTTATTTAAAAGATCGCAAAAGTGAAAACACACAGTAACTAACACGACGGGCTGGGGTCTGCGAGCAGATGCGGGAGTGCGAGTGCGCGGGAAGATGGACGAAGCAAGATGTCGACTCAGGATGGAGGCCGGGACTCCGCGGCGTTTGAGAGGTGAACAACGGAGCGTAGAAAGTGGGAGCTTCTTAGTTTCCTCTCTGCGTGAATGTATCTGTGTTAAAGGGTAATTCATGTAGGATAAAGGGGAAAAGAAGGGGCTAGCATGCTACATGCAAAACCGAATCAAGATTAACCAAGTTAAACAGCCCTGTGTGTAGCGGCGCCATGCTACACTATGCTATCCTAGGCTCAGCTTTCGTCGTTACGGAGTCGGCCGCTCGACGCCAACGCCGGTGGCTCCCGTTGCTCGTCCGATCGTCCGTCCGTCTTCACGTCGTCTCGCAGGACACTTTCCTCTCCAGTCCGCTGTCCGTTACCGGTTACTGGGCCCGTTTGCATTTCCAAAACATCCCGAGTGCCACAGTAATAACGACGACAACCTACGAGCTGGGAACCGGAACGATGACGATGCCGCATTGTGATGAAGATGTGGGTCATGCAGTCAACACACGTCGGGGGCGTGTTCTTTGCAGATAATTGGCCCTTTTTTTTCCGCCGCCACCTCATGTGCACGTGTTCCACCAAGTTCACCCCCCCCCCCCCCCCACGGCCATCATTTTGCAAGGGCACTTCTGCCGCGTCCCACTCGCAGTGCCACCCAAGATGAATGTAATCGGTTTAAAGAAGTAAGACACAAGCCAGGGCGCCCCCTCCCCGCCCCCCCCATGGCGGGACGGTAATCGCTGCAGCCAGACCATCCTCCGGGGCTAAGGCAGAGCCGTGGAGACGGGTCTGGCCAGGCGACTCTACAGGAGGCCCCACGCGCTCCACGTTTTTCAGGCGTGCGGGGCTTCCTTCTTATCCCCAGTGTGTCAGATGCTGCTCGGGGAGACAGAAGAACGATCGTACTGTCTTTTGTCGGGTAGAAAACCCATTGTTACCCTGAAGAGGTTGTGTAATACACATCCTAGATTTTCTTCTTTTTTTTTTGTCCCTTCCTGTATCTTCCACACAGATTCCCCTCAAGTGTTATCGTAACGGCCTAGTGGGAAACCTACACGGATTTATTAAGCTTTTATGTGTTGGCGGGTTTGGGCTCGGGGCCGATGCCGCCGCGGCCTCACCTCTGCCGGTTCGGTAAATCGCCGTCAACGCGTCACGGGCACGTACCATCCGCTCAGAGGTGCAGCGGTTCCGACTCGGAAGGGACGGATAATCGAGGGGAGGAACGCCGCCGGCGCCCGATCCCGGGTTCTTGACTGCAGGATTCCGCTTCCACTTTCAAACCTATAAGGGTGATGATTTGCAAATCTTTATTTCCACGTTTTGTTTTGGTTTAAAATTTCGGATGAAACCCGCGTGCGGTTCGTCCGATGCGAACAACGCCTTCCAATTTAGCAATAACAACCGCGCGTGTAGCGTCTAAAAGGGCCGAGGAGATGTATCGACAGAAGCCGGCAGCAGAGCTGTTACAGCTCAGATAAAACACATTTTTCCATTGCAAAAAAAAAAAACAACCCCAACAAAAAACAAAAAAAAACCCAACTTCGGAGCTATTTATAAAAACAGAGGCAAACATGGGGTTTTATCGTCAGGCAGTGGGAATCAAAGGGAGAAGGCTTACAACATCGCATAAATGACTATCAAATAACACAGAGACAAACTCATCAGAACAACTAAAGAGAATGGCTAAACAGGCCAGAATACAAGGCTGCCTCCCTTTGTGAATATAGAAGCTGTCTGACGGCACAACACAGGGAATAAATCAGTCCACTGCCAGGCGGCGTCCCGTCCTCCGAGGGCGGAGCCCCCGAGGGGGGCGAGCCGGCCGAGCCCCGCCCGGGAGCGCCTAAGAACCCGCCGGAGGTTGTGACGGTGCGGTGACGGTGACCGGAGGGGATGCTACTCCACCGCCGCTAAGAGGAGGGCGGGGGGTCATCAGCAGGATCCATCAGAGTCATTGATATTCTCCCCGCGACCCCAACGGTCCCGGTCACGTAGCCTCTGGCTGAGATCGACGGAGGGGGAACTATTCGATGGTCACTGCCGGATGCCGCCGGGTCCTCGCTGGGGGGGGGCGCCGGGGGGGGGCCTCTGTGGAGAAAGTGGCCGAAAGAGGAGAACCCGCCCAAGGTCCAAAGGTCTGAGAACTGAACTGCCCGTGGCGGAGAGAATCAGGGTCTGACGTTACCCCTCCGCCGCCGCTAAGGAGGCGGGGGGCATCAGGATTCATTCCATCAAGTCATTATTCTCCCCCGACCCCCCGCGGTCGGTCCCTCTCTGGCTGAGATCGACGGAGGGGGGGACTCGATGGTGATGATAGGATGCCGCCGGGTCCTCGCTGTGTCCTCACCGTCCTCGCCGTCCTCGCCGTCCTCGCCGTCCTCGCTGTCCTCACGTTTTCGGGCCTGAGAGGAGGCTCTGTGCAGTTAGACTAGTCCGCGGCGAGAGATGAAATTATGCTGTGAACGTGCCCCCCCCCCCCCCCGTGTGTTTTTCTTTTTAAACTCAACACACACACACACACACACACACACACACTTTTACTTGTTCGACTGTATGATTTCATTTTTTTTCTTTTTCCAGCCGAGCCCCCCCCCCCCCCCGTAATTGTAAGATGGTGGGAGCCCAACTATGACAAAGGGTATATTTCTCCGTGTTTGACAGCCCGATCCGGAGGGCGGGGGGGCTGGGGGGGGGGGGGGTCCTACGACCGCAGGAATGCATCTGGCCGACTGCGTTTTATGACAAATCTCCCGCGGAATGAGAGCACACTCGCAGCATATTACGGCGTCGGCCGGGGGCCGGGGGCCGGCGGCCCCGCGTGATGCCCAGAGCCACGTCCACCTGCCTTTTCCATTATTGGCTCCAGAAAATGAGACTTTCTCCTGAGTCGAATGTGACGCGATTTTAAACAAGTAATTCTCTCTTTTTTTGTTCTTGTGTGTGTGGTTTCTTTGGGTCTCTAGCGGCGGAGAGAATATGAAGACAGGCCCCGATGCAAAAAATGTTCAACAGATTTGCATCTTTTTCTTTCTCCCTCTACATGAACTTCAATGAGGAACTGGATGATCTGCCGTTTTCCTTTTTTGTTTTTTAAACACTCTTCCCCGCCAAACGCTTCAAGTCGATGTCGCCCGTTAGCGGTGAATCAAAAGCAGGTGAGGGAACCATCGGGAGACAGTTTCTACAAATGGGGGTTAACAAGTTTTCAACCTCTAATCCGCCGCCGCCGAATCTTTTCGGGGGGAAAAAAACCTCGAACGCGATGAGCTTCATTTAAAAAAACCGTGCTGGACAGTTTCAGACTATTCGGGCCCAGATCTGCGTTTTCTGAACCGGAGCGAAAACACTGCATCTCCTTAAACGGGCTCTAATCCAGACTGTAACACCAACATGTCTATTTTCAATAAATCCTCTCATCCCTTACGTTCACGTCCCCGCAAACCGTTAAAAAAAAAAGAAAAACGTATTAAAAGGAGCTCGTGCAGCCGTGAGGTTGTAGGTTCCCTCCCACAGCTCAGACGCTCCAAGTACTTGAGAGATTATCGGGAGGGGAATCAGCTTAGTTATACGGTACCGTGACATGTGGCGCTTGGCGCCGGATGTCGGCGGAACTAAAGACGGAGGAGTTGATCTTCGTCGAAAAACGAAGTGGAGGCCGCTCGCACGGCGGAGATCTGTGGCAAAAATGTCCAGATAGTAACGGACCCTTAAAGCCATGTTTACGTTGGTCGAACCGAGCCAGGCAGCGGGTCCAGCATCACAAACACACACACACTCTCTCTATGAGAGGGGGAGGCGCCTCGCCGTCGCTCGGCATTGGATCAGGCCATCTACCCATGACCCCATCGCGCTTCGGCCTCCGGTTTCGCTCGTAATTCGTTCCCGGCAATGCCCTGGATCGGCCCAAAGAAACCGGCGCCGGTGACACGGGGGGGGCTGCTCCGCATCTCGCAGCCAGTCGGAGACGCCTGCTCCCGCTTACGAGGAAATGAGGCGAAGCGCGAGTCCTGAATCTGCAACGATTCTGGGAAATGATTATTTGAATGACATAAGGGTTTTTTTGTTGGTTTTTTTTTACATATTAGCCATTTGTGACTTGTCTCTCGCGAGTTTGCTGGAATCAAGTCCTGAGCTTTTCTGTAAATGCCGAACAGCATTAAAAAAAAAAAAATGAGCGATGAAAAGTGTCGTCTTGGCGACGGAGAATAGCGACTCCGTCCAAGAAGCTGAGAGCGAGGTGCCGCGCCGGGTCCGGTTATTAGCCGCCATGTAAAGCACTGCTGCCATTATGTGGGTTCGACTCGAGCGTCTAAAAGCCTTTTTTACTGGACTTTAATGGCGATACGGGAAGTAAAGAAAAAACAGAAGGGGTCCGACTTCCTGCCACGTCCAGAGCGGAAGCAAAGGAGGAGAGAACCCGTTCCTCCGGCTTCATGTTTACCAGGCGCCGCCAGGCGCCGCCAGGCGCCGCCAGGCGCCGCCAGGCGCCGCCAGGCGCCGCCAGGCGCCGCCAGGCGCCGCCAGGCGCCGCCAGGCGCCGCCAGGCGCCGCCAGGCGCCGCCAGGCGCCGCCAGGCGCCGCCAGGCGCCGCCAGGCGCCGCCAGGCGCCGCCAGGCGCCGCCAGGCGCCGCCAGGCGCCGCCAGGCGCCGCCAGGCGCCGCCAGGCGCCGCCAGGCGCCGCCAGGCGCCGCCAGGCGCCGCCAGGCGCCGCCAGGCGCCGCCAGGCGCCGCCAGGCGCCGCCAGGCGCCGCCAGGCGCCGCCAGGCGCCGCCAGGCGCCGCCAGGCGCCGCCAGGCGCCGCCAGGCGCCGCCAGGCGCCGCCAGGCGCCGCCAGGCGCCGCCAGGCGCCGCCAGGCGCCGCCAGGCGCCGCCAGGCGCCGCCAGGCGCCGCCAGGCGCCGCCAGGCGCCGCCAGGCGCCGCCAGGCGCCGCCAGGCGCCGCCAGGCGCCGCCAGGCGCCGCCAGGCGCCGCCAGGCGCCGCCAGGCGCCGCCAGGCGCCGCCAGGCGCCGCCAGGCGCCGCCAGGCGCCGCCAGGCGCCGCCAGGCGCCGCCAGGCGCCGCCAGGCGCCGCCAGGCGCCGCCAGGCGCCGCCAGGCGCCGCCAGGCGCCGCCAGGCGCCGCCAGGCGCCGCCAGGCGCCGCCAGGCGCCGCCAGGCGCCGCCAGGCGCCGCCAGGCGCCGCCAGGCGCCGCCAGGCGCCGCCAGGCGCCGCCAGGCGCCGCCAGGCGCCGCCAGGCGCCGCCAGGCGCCGCCAGGCGCCGCCAGGCGCCGCCAGGCGCCGCCAGGCGCCGCCAGGCGCCGCCAGGCGCCGCCAGGCGCCGCCAGGCGCCGCCAGGCGCCGCCAGGCGCCGCCAGGCGCCGCCAGGCGCCGCCAGGCGCCGCCAGGCGCCGCCAGGCGCCGCCAGGCGCCGCCAGGCGCCGCCAGGCGCCGCCAGGCGCCGCCAGGCGCCGCCAGGCGCCGCCAGGCGCCGCCAGGCGCCGCCAGGCGCCGCCAGGCGCCGCCAGGCGCCGCCAGGCGCCGCCAGGCGCCGCCAGGCGCCGCCAGGCGCCGCCAGGCGCCGCCAGGCGCCGCCAGGCGCCGCCAGGCGCCGCCAGGCGCCGCCAGGCGCCGCCAGGCGCCGCCAGGCGCCGCCAGGCGCCGCCAGGCGCCGCCAGGCGCCGCCAGGCGCCGCCAGGCGCCGCCAGGCGCCGCCAGGCGCCGCCAGGCGCCGCCAGGCGCCGCCAGGCGCCGCCAGGCGCCGCCAGGCGCCGCCAGGCGCCGCCAGGCGCCGCCAGGCGCCGCCAGGCGCCGCCAGGCGCCGCCAGGCGCCGCCAGGCGCCGCCAGGCGCCGCCAGGCGCCGCCAGGCGCCGCCAGGCGCCGCCAGGCGCCGCCAGGCGCCGCCAGGCGCCGCCAGGCGCCGCCAGGCGCCGCCAGGCGCCGCCAGGCGCCGCCAGGCGCCGCCAGGCGCCGCCAGGCGCCGCCAGGCGCCGCCAGGCGCCGCCAGGCGCCGCCAGGCGCCGCCAGGCGCCGCCAGGCGCCGCCAGGCGCCGCCAGGCGCCGCCAGGCGCCGCCAGGCGCCGCCAGGCGCCGCCAGGCGCCGCCAGGCGCCGCCAGGCGCCGCCAGGCGCCGCCAGGCGCCGCCAGGCGCCGCCAGGCGCCGCCAGGCGCCGCCAGGCGCCGCCAGGCGCCGCCAGGCGCCGCCAGGCGCCGCCAGGCGCCGCCAGGCGCCGCCAGGCGCCGCCAGGCGCCGCCAGGCGCCGCCAGGCGCCGCCAGGCGCCGCCAGGCGCCGCCAGGCGCCGCCAGGCGCCGCCAGGCGCCGCCAGGCGCCGCCAGGCGCCGCCAGGCGCCGCCAGGCGCCGCCAGGCGCCGCCAGGCGCCGCCAGGCGCCGCCAGGCGCCGCCAGGCGCCGCCAGGCGCCGCCAGGCGCCGCCAGGCGCCGCCAGGCGCCGCCAGGCGCCGCCAGGCGCCGCCAGGCGCCGCCAGGCGCCGCCAGGCGCCGCCAGGCGCCGCCAGGCGCCGCCAGGCGCCGCCAGGCGCCGCCAGGCGCCGCCAGGCGCCGCCAGGCGCCGCCAGGCGCCGCCAGGCGCCGCCAGGCGCCGCCAGGCGCCGCCAGGCGCCGCCAGGCGCCGCCAGGCGCCGCCAGGCGCCGCCAGGCGCCGCCAGGCGCCGCCAGGCGCCGCCAGGCGCCGCCAGGCGCCGCCAGGCGCCGCCAGGCGCCGCCAGGCGCCGCCAGGCGCCGCCAGGCGCCGCCAGGCGCCGCCAGGCGCCGCCAGGCGCCGCCAGGCGCCGCCAGGCGCCGCCAGGCGCCGCCAGGCGCCGCCAGGCGCCGCCAGGCGCCGCCAGGCGCCGCCAGGCGCCGCCAGGCGCCGCCAGGCGCCGCCAGGCGCCGCCAGGCGCCGCCAGGCGCCGCCAGGCGCCGCCAGGCGCCGCCAGGCGCCGCCAGGCGCCGCCAGGCGCCGCCAGGCGCCGCCAGGCGCCGCCAGGCGCCGCCAGGCGCCGCCAGGCGCCGCCAGGCGCCGCCAGGGCGCCGCCAGGCGCCGCCAGGGCGCTGCTGCCAGGCGCCGCTGGCCAGGCGCCGGGCCAGGCGCTGTCGCCCGCCGTCGCCCCGCCGACCCCCTGGCAGGTTCTGGCCAGTGATGACGACCACATCCACGTGTCCCGTGCGGGTTTTTCCTTCATTTTCCTTTTCTTGGGGGGAAAAAGAACAGTGAGATTCAAAAGAAAGCATGAAGGGACTTAATTGGCTTTTTCGGGGTGGGGAAGGAAAAAAAAGCCGCAGAGCGAGAGCGAGCAATAAAGCAAGAGGGACGTGAAAGGCAATGAAACAAGAAACATTAGCTTTGGAAATGAGCTCCATAATCCATGCAATTAAAATGAAGTGGCTGTCAATGTCGGTTAGCCGTTTCCATCCGCCGCCGTGGCGTTTTTTGGGGTTTTTTTCTCCCCTCGTGTTCGGCTCCTCGCAGCGACATGTTCCTTTGATCCTTCCGCGACTCCCCGGAGCTCGGGGCGGGGCGGGGAGGGGCGGGGCGGGGGGGGGGGTAACGTTTAGGAACATTTGTTTCGACGACCCAAGTCGTCGGCGAAACTTGAAATGCGAGAGTGGCGGCGGGGGCGGGCGTAATGCGGATGGAAAAAAGACATGCAGGGGACAGATTATGACCGTTGGAGCCGAGTCTGATTCCCCCTTAATGCCCGAGTTCTCAGGCTTTTGTCCACTAGTCAGCTGTGAAATGGTGCTGCTGAGGCTATTGGGGGGGGGCAAAGTACAGGCTGAGACAATTCCAATTCCCGCCTGTGATGAAAATCTCCTAATTTCAAGGGTTGGCTTCATCATTCAGAGCAGGCATCTGACTGAGGCCCCCAGCTGCGAGGGCCCATAATAGCTATAAGTATATAATATATATATAGATATATATATCTATATATATATTATATTTTTTCATATTCAACTCAGGTTATTGGTTCCAGCAGCTGGGAAATGGTACGAACGGCCAGAGACGTGGGCATCAGATTCACCGGCGTCACCTACGCGCCGACATCTTTTATTTTGTTTTATTTTTGTTTGTTTTTTTTTAAAGTTTGCCACGAGCTGTCAGCCCTCAGCCGGACCAAGTTCTCAGCGAGGGGCTTTATGGCTAACGGGTTTGGATTCGTTGGTTCTCGGAGGAAGAATCCGCTCATATTCCTTTATTATTCCTTTATTATTCCTTTATTCTTCCTTCACAGTTTCACCACTAGACAAACGTGCGTAAATAGAACATGGCGGCCGTCAAATAATATCTCACAGCGTGCCCCCCCCACCCCAAACACAAACACACACACACACTCAAAGCCCGGAGGGTTGCTGGGTTTTGTTTTGTTTTTTTAAGATCAAGATGCATAAATGCAAAGGGAAATAGGGGACTGGGGGGGGGGGGCTCTGGGGGTCCCACTCCTCTGCTGACTCACTTTGCCAGATGAAGGCTCCGCCTAGAACATCTTCATCCCTGATCTTAATTAAAGGGACAAAGATAATGCGGGAAAAAAGGAAAAGGAAAAAACCTCACTTCGGCGTAAGAGGGAGGACGTGACTACGAACAGGCCGTGCGAGGGGCGGAGGACGTCTCTCAGAAAACTCTGCTTAAAGTTGCTTCAAACGTTTATTTTTCTTCATACTAATTTATGTGAGGAAGTGTTTCGCTGCGGAGCGTCTTATCACCTGCCTGTAGTTTCCCCTGAGCTCCATGTGTCTTTTCTCTCGCTCTCTCTCCACAGCATCTTGTAACTCGGTGTTTTGTTTTCACTCCCCGCTAATTTTCCTATTTCGGTTAAGTCTCACCGCTCTCATTAGGAGCGTTTTCAGCTGCGGCAAGCAGCTGTTATCAGCACAAAAAAAATAAATAAAAAACAAACAATAAACGTGTACACACACACACACTAGTACTGTTCGCTACCTGCCCGGTGCACACGGGCAAAGTCGGTAACCAGCTACCAAACATGGTGGAGCAGTTAGCGGCTAAGGAGGCGGTTATATGTCCCCCAGGAGCCGCTGCAGATCGCAAAGTAAAAATAGCTAAAGCAGGGGTTGGCGTTGGAGCGTTGGGGGTCCAGGTGAACACAGACAAGGGTCGCAGTGAACGCCGCTGCTACCGGCGCTCTCCTAACGTCGGTGGGGGGCGGAGAGCTGACGCGGTGCGAGGCCCCGGGTCCCGGTTGGGTCGACCTGACGGTCGTGGCGACTCTCCTCCTCGGCTCCGTTGGACCCAGGCCCAGGGAATATACCTTGATGATGGTGAATTTGTTATCCATAAAAGCAACGATTCTCCGTATTCGTTTATATATATTATTGCCTTGTTCTGCAGACCTGCAGAGTTCACTGAATAATGACTCAAGGTTGCGCTGCAGTTAACTGCATCTAATTCCCTGGAAGTGCATTATCTCACTTTCCCCATTTTATTTTTTTTAGTACCAAATTACAGTCTTTTTTTTTTCCCCGGAAGTTTACAGTTCAATATCTGTTTATTTCGAGGTAATTATAGGACGTTGGACTAAAGAACTCAGTCTTACTCTTTTTTTCTTTCTTTTCCTTTTTTTTTTTTTTTGCACAATTTATGGAAACGCACTAATCCCAGGAGATAAGGCGGCGAGGAGGGGCCGTTTATTTCAGTCCTGCCGCCGTGGCGTTGAAAACCTTGAGCTTCCCCTTTATGATCTTGTTCACCTGATGGCTTTTTTCTCCTGTTTTGATCGACATCACACTTATAGTCCAACGCTAAACTGATGTATGTCCCATCCTGTCCCTTTTTTTTTTTTTTTTTAGATATGTCCAGAAACGATTCGTCTCCCTCTTGTTATAAAAAATGAAAATGGCCGCAAAACCCGACACCTCGACGCAGCTCGACACCCGACGTTTACTCAGGGGAATAAACCAGCATTGCAGGGGAAGTGGTGATATGTGTCAGAGCCTCGGGGGAGGAAAGAAAAAAACAAAAAAACCCAAAACAAAGCAGCAGAACGACGCATGAAACCGTTGTCGAGATTTCTTCAAAAAAATCTGCCTCCTCTACTTGCTTGTCTTTATTTATTTATTTGATCTGTTTCCATGGCTCTCACCACGGTGGAGTCATTGTTAAATGGTATTTTTCATCCCAACATATCTATTTTTATCTTCGTCTTCGAGGGTGTAGCCGACCACAGCGACGTAGCTCCGTAGCCTAGCCTAGCCTATGCTAGCGTAGCGTACGTTGTGTACACGTGTATGTGGATTTTAATAATGTGACGGTGAGGCAGTTTCCGCTCGTTTGTTTCGTAGCCCCTCTCCAACGCTGCTTCGTAGAACCTCGTTACAACATGTTGGTCCAAGCTGTGCTCGATCGGGATCATGGCGATTAAGCAAATGTTTGATTAAGGTTGTAAACAGTGTCGATTTTTTCGTTAGTCATTATTTGTTATTTATTTTCTCGACATCCACCTCCACGTGCTCGGTTTATTCACTCGCCTGGATTTTGACGCCGCTCCGAGCTCAATTAACCAAAGTGAACCTGGCGAGAAAAAAGCAACAATGAAATCCACTATTGGACCGTGACAAAGTTGTGTTTCTCCAAAAGAGAGAAGAAAGAGGATAGAGATGGAGTTTCTTTAACCGGCTGGTGTTGAGGCTTAGCCCCCCCTCACCCTCGCCCCCGTCCGACCCCCCCAGCCCATGCCAGTTGCTCCCCCTCATAGCAGGCAGACCCAGGAAAACCAATTTACTGTACAGCGAAATAAAAGGCAAGTGCATCAGCCCATGGACGTATACACGAAATGCTCACAGTAAACTTTGATGCTATTTATGTAGCAGTGTGAGCAGTCAGGAAACAGGGGGGGGGGGGGCTGAGCGGCCACGCGGCCTGGGGGGCCACGTGGCGTCGGCAGCCTTGCGGCGGGGGCCAAGCGACGTCGGCCCACCGGGGGCCGGCTCGGGTCCACGCCGAGCAACGAGACGCCAGGGACACGGCGACGCCCGTGAACCGAGTCATCCAGCAATAAAAAAAAAAATACGCCCTCAACACTCAGGCGTTCGTGCTCCCCGGAGGATGAATCGCACCGGCTGTGACGACTCCTCTGGCACCACCGCTGGGTCCAAATTTGAATAAATTTAAATAAATTCTATATATTCCTCTCTTTTCTTTGCTTTCCCCGTCGGCTTCAGCTGTACTTTGTGTTTTAAATGCTAATTATCAGGCTGACACACTGAACTGTTCCACTTGGACCCGTTAATTACAGCCTATGTCACTTATACTCATTGGTCAGTTAAGAAGACATTGTTGAGAATAACTCGATAACTCGCAGGTTGCCTGGTTGTTGGGACTCACCCCCCCCCCCCCAACGGACTGTTTGACAACTCACCTTCCGGAGAGACAGCTGCTGCACATCTGGACCGAAGTCCATTCATAGTACAGACTTGACAGATTATTGTAAAACCCCGTTATTAAGGGTTTTTTTAACATTTATACATTGGATGACTAACTTTAGCTGATGGATCGTTGCAAATGGAGAAACCCATTATCCTTTGCTAATGACTTGCTTAGATTTATAACTACAGACTTGATGACTTTGGGGGGGGGGTCTCCTTAATGAAGATAAGACCTAGTAAAGTGTTTTGCTGTAGAAGATGTATCGGAACCCAGGAAAAAAAAACCCTTATTGTTATTAATGGCTCATAACTGGCCAGTAGAGCATTAGTCAACAATCGATTAACCATTATTAATGCTATCGATCGCGGCTTAGAAAACCCTTATAAATGATGCTATATCGATAGCACGCGCCAAACCGGGACGCAACCATGTCGGTTCTGTGAGGTCACGTGAACGAAATAACCAGGTCCGCGTTTAAATAAACATGCATCAAACATGGCAACATGTTTAAAAAATAATAGTAATTAAAAAGAAAGTAACCCCAAGTGGGTGCTCCACAAAAATGGAAGTGACCATGGCCGTGACCGTGGCCGTGGCGAGCGCGGACTCATTGCCCACCTCCCGCCACACGGGGCTACTCCTGCCACATGTGTGTTATTCTACCACCAAGTTGATCCACGGAGGCTGGACAGTAGGAAAATCACAGCTTCATTCATTCATTTATTATCATTATTGTTATTATTATTATTATTATTATTATTTCAATTGTTTGAATTCTCTGTAGATCGTTGCTGTTGTTCTGCATTTTTCTTGCAAAAGAAGAAGGAGGGGGGGCATCACAGACAGAGAGAGAGAGAGAGCGAGGGAGAGGGAGAGAGAGAGAGAGAGAGAGCGAGGGAGAGGGAGAGGGAGAGAGAGAGAGAGAGAGAGAGGAGAGGGAGAGAGAGAGAGAGAGAGGGAGAGAGAGTGAGGAGAGAGAGAGAGAGAGAGAGAGAGAGAGAGAGCGAGGGAGAGGGAGAGAGAGAGAGAGAGAGAGAGAGGGAGAGAGAGAGAGAGAGAGAGAGAGAGAGAGGGAGAGGGAGGGAGAGAGAGAGAGAGAGAGAGAGAGGGAGAGAGAGAGAGAGGGAGAGAGAGGAGAGAGAGAGAGAGAGAGCGAGGGAGAGGGAGAGAGAGGGAGAGAGATCGAGGGAGAGAGAGAGAGAGAGAGAGATAGAGAGAGAGCGAGGGAGAGGGAGAGGGAGAGGGAGGCAGAGAGAGGCTGTACCACACAGTAAGGGAGTGTCGTCGTGGAAGCGCTCCGCTCCTCCACACCGGACCTCCTTCTATCCCTCCGCGCTGGAGGAGCAAGGAGGAACCTCGTCCTCTGGCTTTTTTTTTTAAATTATCATTATCATCCTTATTGTAACACCTACGCCCCCCAGCACCCCACCCCCACCCCCACCCCCTCCGTCTTCTCTCTCCTCTCTCTCTTGCGGACCCGGATACCAGCGCCAACCGCCCGGGAAGATGTTTTTTCTGCTGCAGATGGTTACCTTCTACTCCCTGCGCGTCTCCGGCGGAGCGTCCGCCGCCGCTCACCGTGAGTATCTCAGCCGCGCTCACCTGTCAGCTCCCTCTCCTCCTCTCCTCCTCTCTCCTCCTCCTGTCCGCTGATGGATGGAGGCGGATGGATCCGTTCAGACCGGCGGACTTTTGTTTTTTTTTCTTTATTTAACGCTTGGCTGGTACCTTTGTCCTCCTATTGCTGTAGGAGGAGGAGGTGGGGGTGGATGGGGGTAGTGGTGCTGGTGGTGCTGCTGGTGGGGGGGGGGCGCATTTTGACTATTTTTAAGCTTTGCTGCTGTTGGTCAGTGGAAGTTTACTTGAGCATATTCAGACGTTATCAGTCATGTAAATGAACAAGTTCGCCCCCCCCCCGCTTCGTCTGTGCGTGCGCGCGTGTGCGCGCGTGCACGGACTCTCGGTGCGCGATGAAGGTCAAGCAAACAGGTCTCGTGTGTCTCGTCTCCGACCGAGGGTGAGATGAGATGCGGGTCCGGAGCAGCGAGTCTCGCTCCGCAGCCTGGTGGTGGTGTTGGGGGGGGGTGATATCCGGCACCCACGGGTTATTAATTTATTTAATATTTAGTCTGTGATATTTGTTGTGGGGGGGTCGGTCCGTGGACACGCCGGCGCCTGTGGCTGAGAGGGAAAGTGCTGACTGGCCGCAGCTGCACGGCGCAGACGGCCGCTGCTCCAGGTCCAGGTCGAGTCCTGACGAGAAAATGCCCTCACACCGCCCGCTGGGGGGGCGGGGGGGGGCGGGGGGGGGCAAACTGGAGGCTGATCAGCTTTGTAATTAACTGCGTCTGCGCGCGCGCCTGTGCGCGCTTGCGTTCGCGTGCGCGGCTCCGGTCGGTGTTGCCGTGGACCGGACCGGGACCGGACCGGGATCGGACCGGGTCCCCGACGATCCGTCGACCGCCGGGGTGAAGGAGACG
>CM029122.1:4192500-4232500 GCA_016859345.1 Istiophorus platypterus | reverse complement strand
TTCGATAGCTTATTTTGCGACACGTTTATGGCAGACAGATGTTTCGGTTTCCATTTGCTGCGTCACTTGTCAGCAAATCTGCTGCTGCTGCCAAAGCATGAATAGGACGTTGAGTGAAAAACAAACAACGGCGATGCAAACACAAACCGCATAACAGCATAAGAACCGACATGAGACGTATAGAAGGGAAATACAACAGGAGCTCATTCCGGAAATGGTGAAGCTGGATGACACAACAGGTTTTTTTAGTAGCAGAATAAAATGATGTGACTACTCTGACATCTTTACATCCATGTGTCTCTGCCCGCCCCCCCCACCGTTCTTTTTGGATTCATATTTTGATCCACTTTCCCTCACCTCCGCGGTAACCGGTGCTCAGTCGTTTAAGTTTACCTTGAGGAGAAACTGCGGCACAACTAGCTTTTAATAGAAAATCTGCATTTTTTGTTTTGATTGGCGAGACAGAGAGTCTGGGTCACCGGAGCCAAAGAAGAGGCCGATTTTTGTGCCGTCACCAGTCAGTTTCCTGTAGAGATTCATGGCCGAATCTAGACTTTTTAAACAAAACTGGTTGATTTAATAGGGTTTTTATAATAATCCTTCAAGTCTGTGGTTATAAATGTTAACTGCTCATAAATGGACTTGAGTCCAGATGTGCTGCAGCTGCTCTTCCAGGGGAGGCAAGTGGTCAATCAGTCCAAGTCTGTTGTAATGTCTGTCGATGAATTTGACTGTTACTGAGGAAATTCGCGTTCCCCAGAGGATGGACCCTGAGCCCCCCCCCCCGAGTCTCACTTTGGCTCCGCTTTCAGGGCCAAATAACGACTTTGCGGCCAAAGAGAATGTGCAGTTTTTAATCTGATTTTATATTGAAATCTTATCAAATTTCTTTTTCTTTTTCTTTTTTTTTTTGCAGAGCGCACTCTTACACGCTCCCGAGTCGATAGACATTTTTAGGACAAGGTTTTCAATTTTTCACTCCGCTGCCAGAAATAGTAAAAAACCATCCGCTCGTTCCAAATATTTTTTTGAGGCTTTTTTTTGAATGCTTACTTTCCTTTCTTACTATATATATATATATATATATATATATATATATATATATATATAAATCTTAGTAGTTCCCCAGTAAATCCATACACCAGAGGCACGATCTATTTGTCTATCTCTGGTCCCTGAGGGCGAGTGTGATACCGGGCTTGTGTTCGGGGGCTGGGGGGGGTGGTTAAGCACTTTACGTTAAGGTGAGGAACTGAGCTAAACTGACAGCTGCATTACTCATTTATGACAGTCCCGCCGCTCTCGGATGTGCGCTGCAATCAGGCCCGACGGCACGGCGCTGAGATGAAACGCTGAGACGCCGCCACGAGGTCAAGGGGCCGCTCTCGTGTTTGCCACCGGGAAACGCGAGGATGAGGGCGGCGGCGTGTCAGGGTTGGTTTGCGTGGCCTTTTGATCGGGTGGCGGATACACTCCTCAGTCGCGGGAGGTCCCCCCGCGGTTTGCTTGGCTTCTGGTGAAAGGGGCGGTGACACACTGTGGGTTGTGTCAGGATGTAGCCCGTCCTTCCGGGGTTCATTGATACTGAATTGGCGTCGCCTTTTTCAGTCATTGCTGGGGGACTGGCAACGGATGAGCTATCATTACAGATGTAGTGAGGCACTCTGTAATTATTCCATGAGGGAAACCACAATTACACCGGGCACTGGCCCCTTTG
The DNA here is from genome assembly GCA_016859345.1 of Istiophorus platypterus. Lineage (NCBI taxonomy): Eukaryota > Metazoa > Chordata > Actinopteri > Istiophoriformes > Istiophoridae > Istiophorus > Istiophorus platypterus. The sequence goes on along the minus strand of CM029122.1, from coordinate 4,230,783 downwards.
CTCTCAAAACAGCCTCGGTTCGTCGTGGCCTTGGTTCGTCGTGGCCTCTGTTCATCGTTGCCTCGGTTCGTCGTGGCCTCGGTTCGTCGTGGCCTCTGTTCATCGTTGCCTCGGTTCGTCGTGGCCTCTGTTCATCGTTGCCTCGGTTCGTTGTGGCCTCGGTTCGTCGTGGCCTTGGTTCGTCATGGCCTCGGTTCGTCGTGGCCTTGGTTCGTCGGGGCCTCTGTTCATCGTTGCCTCGGTTCGTCGTGGCCTCGGTTCGTCATGGCCTCTGTTCATCGTTGCCTCGGTTCGTCGTGGCCTCTGTTCATCGTTGCCTCGGTTCGTCATGGCCTCTGTTCATCGTTGCCTCGGTTCGTCGTGGCCTCGGTTCCACCAGACATTGGGAAATTTCCTCCGAGACTCTGCTCCTCGTTGACGTGACTGCATCACATTGTCTCTGCAGATTTGTCGGCTGCCAGTCTCCTTTTCGACAACCTCCCAGAGGCGTTTTTACCGGGTCCAGTCTGGAGACTTGGGGGGGGGGGCACTGATGTTCTTTTAACTCACTGTCATGTTTTCGACTTTTGCTCTGTGACAAGTATCAGCATCTTGCTGGAATTAGCCTTTAGAAGATGGTAACTTTGACCATGACGGGATGCATGTGGTCTGCATCGATGCTCAGACAGACTGTGCCATTAAGACCATGAATAGTTTGTCTTAGGGTCACCATCACAACCCCACCACCACCACCAGATGTCAATATTGATGAGGGTGTAGTAAAAATCAGATAAAGATATATCTGTTTATATTATTATATTATATCTGTTTACAGAAACATATAACATCAACAAACATATAAGAAAAAAATTAGGCTACTATTGGGGATAACCTTGGTATGGGGGGGGCTGTGGCTCAGGTGGTGTTGGAACGGGTTGTCCACCCATTGCATGGTTGCCGGTTCGGTGTGTGGAAGGGTCCTTGGGGAAGACACTGCCCCTTAAGTCGCCTCCCTTCTGCGTCGCTTTGGATAAAAGCGTCTGCCCTGGTGATTTTGATGTCATCGTCACGATGCTGAACAGCTCTTCCCACAAGTGCCTCATAAACAATGCCCAGAATATTCTGGCTAAGAACCATGTGCGTCACCTCAGTAGTGAGTAACTTTGACTGCTTTTTTTTCAGGACCAAGAAGTCTAAGGGATTACAATAGGAAATGAAATGATTTGATAAGTTACTCGACCCAGCGATGACCATTTACTTTGGGCATTCTGGGGGCAGACTCCTCTGCTGTCCTGCCAGGACTTAGCTTACTTAGCTTAGCCTAAGTAAAAGCTGGGGGCTTTTGTCTCCAGCCCACAGCGAGGTCTGATCAGAGCTGGAAGGTTTGTTAACCGCAGGGTGGATGCTGTCAAAGAAAACTATGTCCAAAGTACGGCGACGTGTATAATGAAAAAAAAAAACAGTTAAAAAAGTCATTAAGTCCAAAGTTGTTTCATTTTCTATGATTTAAAAGAAGGAAAAGGCAACAAAACTTGTTGAGGCTGGAACCAGCCAATGTTTGGCATTTTTGCTGTGAAAATGAATTAAAAGAGTCATCGGTTAGCAAATTATTTGAGGATTTATTTTCCGTTTATTGACCGATCGACTAATCGTCCCAGTGCTGCAGCATCAGCAGTACCAACCACATTTATCAGCACCGAGGTGGATAGTCATGTCCTGTTCCCGGCGTTGTTGACAAGTTGTTTTGTTGTTCCCAATGTCATTTTTTTCCCCGTTTACTGCCATTGCTCTGTTTTTCAACGGCTTTGGACTCAGGCTCGGGTGGCTCTTAGTCTTCCACACCTTGACACCTTCCCAACATTTCTCTGGAATATACAGTATTTGACAGTAGAAAACTGTAATTAACTAACTTTCAGATGAAGTTGTTGTGACACATCTATGGCACTAGTGGCTAAATAGCAGCAGCGGTAAAAAAAAAAAAAAAAGCAGATCGGTAATTAGTCGGATTTTAATGCTTTTGATCTACAACACGTTGTAGTGGTGTCAGTGAAGTTAAATACTGTTAGAAAATGACCGGGCCAATGTTCACATGAGCTCTGAATAACTCATCTGTAGACGTTAATTAATCATTTTCAATTTTCCATCTCACATAACTGCAGCAGAGCTCACAAGTTTTTAAATCCCGAAACGGATGAAACAAAAATAGGCCAACAGAACAGACGCACTATAATGGGCAGGAACTACATAAATCATGCTAATCTCAGCATTTCATTGAAAGGTAGACTTAACCTGAGTGGCCAGCCCTTCGGCCGGGTGCTCGGCCCTGTTCTACCATCTTAATGAAGAAGTGCGAACGGCAAATTAAATGGAAATACTTTAAGTATTTTAAGCCAAAGGCAGTTGCGGGGATTTTGGCTAATTTGGATAATTGACTTGTATAAATCAGTCAAATCGTCTGGCGGCGCGTTTTTGTGGCCACACTGCGCCGCGTCAGTGCATCTCTGTCAGTTTGGCATCGATAAAACGCCGACATGGGGGAGGTTTCCAAATACCCTTTGACGCTGCGATAGCACCAGAGCTCATGTGGCATAATCCAGAAAACATGTTTCAACGTGCACGTGGCCATTTTTTGGTTTGTTCTTTTGTATAACCGTATGTATAATGTGCGGCTTCTTTTTGAAGGAAACCTGGGAGATTTTTTTCTCTTTGTTGTCGTTGTTGAAGTTTGCTTTTGCCTGGGGGGGGTGGCTTTCATTACCAGCCGATACGACCCCTCGCCTCTGCGGGTCCGTCGGAGGCACGTTGCCACAATCCCAGCGATTCTCGCGCAGCAGGTGGAGACCGCTGCGCCACACATCCATCTTTTATGAGCCAGGATCCCTTTCCCGCTGCCGCACACGTATATTTACTTAAAAATTTCATGCTTCAAGATGGCTCGGCAGGCAGATACTTCACAAGTAATTATTTCCCATCTGAAGCACCTGGAAACGTGCCTGAGCTGGGCCGGCGTTCGGCGTGGTGGCAGGAGTGGGGGGTGTGTGTGCGTGCGCGCGTGCGTGTGTGTGTGCATTTTTGCGTGAGTGTGTGTGTGCGTTTGTGCCCGAGTGTGTGTACGTGAAGATACAGCCGCCGACTCCCCCCAGCTAATGAACGTGGAACGGCTACTCAGGGAACACGTGCTGCCATACACGCATTCAGGGCCTGATGAATTTATCAGAGGGGTAAATGAGGCAGAACACGGTGCTATGACTGCACTACTACCCCCCATTTAAACACAACGTGCACTTTCTTTCTTTCTTTGGGGAGAAAAAATGAAAAAGACAAGGAACTGGGGGGGGGGGGGGGCTCGGATGTTCACTTCACACAGCTTAAGACACTGGCTCAGCTCTGCGCTTTGAGTCTTCGCAGCAATTTTCACAAAAATAGATTAGAAAATTAGCCCTAGCATCTATATATAAATATATATATATGATCCTTTTTTTCCTAAATCATCATTGAACTTCTCCAGAAACCGTTTCTACTACTCCGTCCCAGTGCCGCATTCCCGCATTCCCACGGGCAGTGTTTTGATTGTCTTCTTTTTTCGGGTGGGTGGGGGGGTCAGGACGAAGCGACTCCCAGGGCGAAGGGCGGACGAGGAGCATGGCGGTCAGAATATTCTTGTTTTTGTTTTTTTCTCCGCTTGATCCACAATTGACAGCAGCTTCGCCACAACTTCAAATGAGAGACCCCCCCCCCCCCATCCGTCTTACCTGGCTGCGTGGCGTTGAGATATCACGTGGACGGATGCCACCGCCGCTGCTTGTCGCTATTCCCCGTCCAGTGTCGGTGTGACATCGCAGCACATATAAAAGCTCGTCTCATTGTACAGATATGCAGCGCGCCGCACGGCACATCTTATTGAAAAACATCGGTGAGAATTAGTTCACAAGACCCGAGACATTGCTCATGCACATCCTCGCAAAAGGCACACGGACGTCTGGCGGCGCGACTCCTTGATTTACAGCGTTATTTCCGACGTCTACTTCATCCAGAGATATTAAAGAGATACATCACCCCTCTGTGGATAAGAGGCTGTTAAAATGTCATGTTGTGTCTGTGTTTTTTCAACGTCAGAATTCTTTCTTCAGAAATCTATGGGGTGGATGGAGGCTTTCAAACTGTTTCCAGCCAGAGATCCAGTGGACGGAGCCAAATGTTTTTCGATCGCAGGAAAATAACAATGGATACATGATATAAGACTATTTAGAGAAATAATTTTCCGCCCGGTCTCTTGGGGTTTGGGGGGGATCCATTGTGATGAATATGGCGCCAGTGAGGGGCCTTCCCATCTCCAGCTGTCCCCGGTCACACGGCAACGCTGCACCGGGTCCCAATCTATAGACTGCAATGAATACGGAAAGAAGCAGAGCCGGAGAGTTTCACCCTTCGCTCGTTCCCGGCATCACGGGCAGACACGGCGTTCGAGGGGATCATCAGCGCCCACTTCCTGTCGGCCGCACCAATGAGGACGTAAACAATTATCAGCAAGGAACAGTCACAATAACAAAAAAACACAAAAGGGACAAGAAAATCAGAAAAGAAGAAGATCCTGTTTTGAACATTCAGACTCTGTGACGAACAAAGCCTGGCGTTAAATCAAAAGGGAAAAAATATACGAAAAATAAAAATACGGCTGAGGTGAGCTGGATTTCAAGTTTCTGTACAGCTAAGGTTATTATTGTATGTAATTACGCCGTGTGATTATCTGTGTATTAGTCACGGGCCTGGATGTTCACAGTCTGTGATTTGATATTGATTATGTCGCATTCATAGGGAAGAGGGGGGAAAAAAAAGAGGGGGCCAAAAACGAGAAAAACAATAGAAAAAAAAACGGGCGTAATGTGGAGGCATCAGAACGCAGAGGGACGGAGAACGAAGCCTCGCTCTCAGAGCGGCGACGCGGTGTTTCGGCGCAATTCTGGGAGAAACGGGGGCGGGGGGGCAAAAAAAGCTTGAACCGCAGGTCTTACGCTGCTGAGAAGGGAACCCGAGGCGCGCCGGACCCTGGTGGACGCCGCATCGGTCTGAATATTAACGGTTTAGGGAATAAAGGCGTCTGTGTCCTCAGTGTAATTTCCGGGACCAGGTTTTTTTGGCGGCGGACACGAGCCAAGTCCTTCAGTGTTGGGCATCTGCCCGCTCCTCGTCCGATACGATACTTCTTAAATGCTGATTAAATATACATCCCACAATATGAAATAACAAGTGCGGTCCTCTAAATTTGGCCCAACTTATTATTCCCTGAACCGCTTGATTCAAACACTCAAGGTTCTAGTTGAAAACCGTAAAGTGGATAGGCCTGAATTATTGATGCGCGATGAGTGAAGGTTTAACCGGGGGGGCGTCCTGAAACTGATGTGAAGCAATCCACCCCCCCGCCCGCCCCCCGTTCGGAGTTATTGGAGTTACGGAATGCACCCGGCCCATTCGGGCGTATCTGTAGCGGCGGCGACATGGAGCGGTGCCTATTTTTACCTCGCAAGACAATCATCGGCTGAGCACAGACGCCCGGGGAGCACACGAACGCAACGAGGCTTTCTTTTTTTAAGGGGATCGACGCCGGCTCAGCGCCGGCTGACTAAATGTACTCCCGCCGCTCCCTGAATGCGGGGAGGGGCGGTTAGCAAATGAGAGCCCCTTCGCTAATGGGAGGGGATGATGGCTCTGTCGCTTTCGGAGCCTTTGCCGCTTTTGCTGCCTTTGCAGCCCGTCGCCACTTTCGCCGCCACCTTCGCTGCCGCCTTCACCGCCGCCTTCACCGCCGCCTTTGTGCAATAAGGCAGGAAAGGCAGGAACGCCCCCCCCCCCTTTGGGAGTGTGGACTCATTAGTCCAGGCTGGCGGCGACCTTGTAGTAACACAAGTTGAACGGCCTGTTGGTGGGAGTTGTTTGTGTATGTGTGTGTGTGTGTGGGAGGCAGCTCCATGGAAACCGTATGTAACTCTGTGTGAGGTAAAGCTCCTATAAAACCAGACGAGTCAATTTCGTTGGCATTAACGTTTGACTTTTTTCAATGTAACTGCCCGGAGACACCTTCAGCGTCAGGGGGAAAAGAAAACGCCGATATCTTCGACTTGAGGCTGGGGTTGATGCAGAGGTTCTGCCCCCCCCCCCACCCGAGTGCTGCTCTTTATCATGGCCTGAATCGTATCATGCGAGCGTATCATTGGTCGACCCGACCCGCCCGTACCGGGACGCCCCTGACATGCTCTGTTCAACGGTTAAACATCGTGAGAGGGAAAAAAAAACAATTAGGGATGTTTTAATCAGATAAGAACGTCCCGAGTGCCTGGGCCGATGCCGTTTCTTGGAATTTAATTTGGAGGATTTAGAAATAACCGCTGCTCTACTGTATATTCCAACAGTGCGTGGGCGTTGTTACACAGTGGGTCAGCCCGGGGGCCCGGTTGGCCTGTCGCAGCGGCTTCCGAGGCGGCGAATATTCCCGTGACACGGGCCCTCAATCCACGAATCACGTGCCGAAACGTTAAGTAAAGCAGCCGGTGTGTAACCGACCAGAATGAACCGTCCCTTCTAAACAAAACTGCCATTAAAGAAAGCCTCTTTTTTATTATTGTTTATCTTCACCACTCCATTGGAACCACTCTCTCCAAAGGTATCTTCCTCTAGTCGCAGCCAAACCACAGTTTTATTGGATCTTTTTATTTAGGAGCGGTTTTTGTATCTACCTTTTTATAATCCAATGACACCAGGTGTGCTGCGGTTTCCACTGAACTTCATTTGAGATCTGGGCCGTTTAAAAGCCCGGCGCCTCACTTTCGAGTGAGCATAGTTAAAGAACCGGGACCGGCGGGTGCAGACCTCCGTCCGAGACCCGCGTCAGACGACACACAGCTCGTAACCGGCCCCTGATCCCGTCCCGCCTCCATGTTCGGTCCAAGTCGGGTTGGGCGAGTTTTCACTTGATCCTGCTGACACATGAACCAGTGCAGGGGAAAACATAACCTTCTAGGCGGAGCTAATTAATCTGTGGTCAAACGTTATTGTGATGTTCCTACTAAGTTGTTCTTTGTTTGTTTACCTTGGAGATTTTGTCATGAATCCTAGAACCAAGATGTTAGTTCTCTAGTACCAGCTCTCACCCATTATTGCCCTGTTTTCAACAAGACGTTGCCCGATATTAGCTTATCTATACCGAGCTGTGGTCTCAAAAGCTCTGAGGAACCCCACAAGCTGACGGAAAAGGCAACACAAATCCCATTTCGCCACATCCCTGGACGAGTGGTGGGGGGGCTGGGGGGATTAAATAATTCATGTTTGGTGGGGTGAGATGTGTGTAATCAAAAAGCGCTGTCGACAGTCCGGTAGAACGTCGCGCCGGCTGCCTGTAAATGCTCACATGTCCCTATAGGTCTCACACAGCGCTGGGCCCTGGAGAAATGAGGTGCCGCCGCCACGGCGTTCCCCAATCATTCGCATCGACGGGCCCTTTCCTCGGAATCCGGCCGGTGCTAGGGACTGATTATCAGCCGGCTCCCCTGGCTCCCGCTCGGGCTATTGGCAAGGCAGAGGTCAACGGGCCCCGACGGGCCCCGACACCCCCCCCCCCCCGGGATACCATGTGAGGCACTGTCGATACCATGCGCGGGGTCCGGGGCCTACTCCATTACCAGATACTATCGCCACGCCCTTTGATATCATTGACACCGCGGTCGGTGCTGACTGAGCTTCGGCGCCCTCCGGCAGTCGGCCTTCGCTCCTGCTGACACTAACGGCGCTACAGGAGTGGAGCGGTTTATCGAGCCCCAGCAGCCCAACGTTGCACTGTCCAGGCTCCTTGTTTATCTGAATTTTGTAATGGACGCTACATTTTGTTTTTTTTCCTGTTGTGCCAGACTGAAAATCAAACCTTCATATCAGGCTGGATCGCGTCTCTGTTGATCACCGACCGGCGGGGGGGGGGGGGTAGAGACGACACCTGAAGACGAGAAATAGCTGAGTAACAAATTGCTTTTAGTTTTTAATAATCCCCCGTAATGGCCTTTCGCTCTGTGTCGGTGATGGTTAGTCACAAAAGAATCACAAAACACTAACGGACGACAACTCTGATAAATTGCTTGAACTCATTTTTGTTTTTTTGTTTTCTTTTCAAGCACAAAATACAAACAGCCTCCTGAAAACATGAGGCCGTGGAAACTTGAAACAGGCACCAATGCTCTACCTCACATCGTTGTGTTTCACATACTACATCATACTTTACCTTATATATATATGATATATATATATCATATATATATATATATATATATATATATATATATATATATATATCTTATATATAAAATATAATTCACAAAATGACTGTCATGCTGTCAGATCCATTTGATGGTGCATAAAGTCTGATATTCTCCCTGTGAAGTGACCTGAGACCCGTTAACAGTCGGTTCATGTCAGAGTTTGTTGTGGAAACGTTGTTGTGGCCGTCGTCGTCGTCGTGGTCGCCATCCTGGTCACGGTGGTGGTTTGCATTGTGGTCATGTTTGTTGCGGCCGTCATGGTCGTCATGGTTGTTGTTGCAGTCGTGGTCATCATGGCCGTGGTCGTTGTTGTGGTCGTTATGATTGTCGGGGTCGTGGTTGTTGTGGCCATCGTGGTGGTGGTTATCATCGTGGTCGTCTTTGTCGCGGCCGTCATGGTCGTCATGGTCGTTGTTGCAGTCGTGGTCGTCATGGCCGTGGTCGTTGTTGTGGTTGTTGTCGTGGTCGTCAGGGTCGTGGTTATTGTTGTGGTTGTCGAGGTCGTGGTCGTGGTCATGGTCGTGGTGGTGGTTGTCATCGTGGTCATCATCGTGGTCGTTCCCGTGGTCGTTCCCATGGTCGTTCCCGTGTGCGGTGCAAAAGGCGCTTTGCTGTGATAATTGATTTTCTGCATCTGCTCGGCGCTCAGATTGAGGCGGGCCCACTAATGAGCGGAGGAGAGGATTTGGAGGGAGAAAAACAATAAATAAATAAGACAAAAACGCTGTATGTACAGTACGGCCGAGTCGATTTCTGGCTCCCGGGCGCCGAGTCTAATGTTTGCTCGGCTGTGAAGAGTGGGTGGTTTCAAGGATCTCGTGTTGTGCCAGCTTCAGATTGAACCTTTGGCTGGACAGCGCTTCCTGCCCCCCCCCCCCGATTACGTGATGTCCTTGAATTGAAAGGATCATTTGTATGGAATAAATTTCCGCTCTGTACTTTGAATAGTTTGATTTTATGACCATCTAACAGGCCAAGGAGAACAGGATGGAAAGCTCACGTGTGTTTGAGGTCATTTATTTTGGAGGGGGGGGGTTCTTTTATCCTTTTATTTTTCAAATGCTCACTAGAGTAAATGGTACAAGGATATTGGGAGGAAAAGCATTAGAGGATAAGAGAGACAATATTCCGTATTTTCCTTATCGCCAATAAATCCTGTGAAAAGACAGAAGCGAAGAAAAGAACCGATCCCACCACCAAGAACTGAACAAAGCCGCTGGAACTCTGTCTCATGACTCTGTGTCTCCGTCATTGTCGGCGTTCCACGCTGTGGCGTGCTCTCCCTCATTACTGTGGTAGAAACGAGACAGCGTCAGCGCCGGCGGCCGAGATGTCAAACCGGGGTGTCAAAAAAAAAGGTGACGCATTGACGCCAACATCACCCGGTTTTCCTTTTTGCCTTCTCGGGGGAAAAGGTGACCATCAAAGTGACGCTGGTCTAGAAAACAAACAAACAAACAAACAAACAAACAAAAAGCCATTATCCTAGCAGGATAAGCAGCCGGCAGGTTACGTGCCTGCGTTCGCGTGTCTGTGTTTATCTGACTATGAGTTTCAAGCCCCCGAGACAAATCCTGCAGACAAATGAGCCTCCTTCCAAAAGCCTCCCTGACTGACAGCCAGGCATTTGGCTCCGGACCAAGTCTGTAAACAACGACAACAACAACAGCAACGGGAAGCGTAGGATGATCATATTTACACATGGGAAAAAAGAAAAAAAAAAACTTTTGCTGCATTCACACAGCCACTTATTCTGTCAATTAGAGAACATGTGTTATACAATCAGGATACTGTCGGTTATTGTTTTCGTTTTTTGGAGGGGTTTGGTTTTTTTTTTTTTAGCCCGTCGCAGCCTCGTTGTATACGATGCCGTCGGGCGCAGGTGGGAAACGGAGGACGCCAGACGCAGCCCTTGAGGTGCAAAGCTTCACCTCAAAGGCTGGTGAGTCGGGTCCGGGGGGGGCGGAGGGGACGGACGGACAGATACAGGCCGACAGGCTTCAGAGGGGCCAGAGTTCCCCTTCAGGGATCAAACGTAGGAATCTTCTCTGAGACTTTGGACGGTTTAAAAGTGCTGTACTTGCATAATAACCCCCTCCCCCTTGGTTCTCACACTGGTGGCGTTAAGATGCCGCGCCAGTACCCCCCCCCCCCCCCCCACCACCACCACTTCCCTTCCCTCCCTCCCTCAAGCGCGAATCTGCAACTGCATTACGGCTCAGCTGCAATTTGAGGCTTGGACAAAACAGCTTGATCCACTTTAGTCACACTTGAAAATCGGGATTAGAAGGATCTCTTTGGCAAGCGGGCCGAGAGCGGTCGAATCGGGTCGGCCCAAACTCGCGGGGACGCCCACGGTGTGGGGGGGGGCACACGCCATCGTCTCCGCCGCACCGGTGCCGGCCAGATGGAGGGCCAGTCGCCGCTCCAGATGTGGCCGGGATCCATCCCAACCTTCGGCCAGAGCGGCGTCCAAAAACAGGGAGAAAAGAGGAAGTGGAGAGCGAGCCACACGTTGATGGAGAGAACAGAGAGATGATTATAATCAGGCCAGTGCCAGTTTCCCAGTTTCTTTTTTTTTTTCCCTCCGCGTCCTCAGCACACGGGCCCCCTAATGCAGCGCTGCTCTCAAGTCGAGCCAAAAAAGCAGAGGGGGCGCGTTGTTGTGCGACTCGCTGCTTTTCGCGGCGGTGGCGGGCGGTCGGCCCGTGTCGGAGGAAGACGAGGCCGACGGCTTTAGATCACTGGACTCTTAATCGGCTCCCGCCTGTTGGACGTGATGTAATCTCACGCGGCGGGATTAAAGGGCACGCTCACGTACGCGCAAGGAGGAGTCGCAGTGTCTTCTGGGTGGTTTTCAAGGGTCACCGCGTGGGTTAATAGACTGTTTGAGGCATCTGAGACCTGGATAAGTGAGGCGGCCCCTGTTATCCAACCCCCCAGCCCCCCCTCGAGTATTTTGGGCTTTGAAAGCTCCTCGGACAACAGGGGAAGGTGCACTTTGATCAGACATATTTAACCTTATTTTACAGGATGCATTTTCTATCATTACTGTCAGCCGAATGGCTCCGAGCATTTTGGGTAACGCACCCCCCCCCAGAACAGTCCCTCCTACAGTCGGGTTCGTATGCGAAGAACGTCGCGTGAATGCTACGGTCCAGATGTTTTCGATGTTTGAATTGCCGTTTTTCTTTCTTTTTCCCGCAGACAATTGCAACGGTCCCCTGGTGTCGGCGCTGCCCCACTCGTCCTTTCGAGGCTCCTCCCAGTCCTCAGTCGCCTACGCCGCACACAATGCCAAGCTCAACAGACGAGACGGTGAGTACAGCGTTCCTGCACAGGTAATAACGGTCATTTTTATTTCTCTCTTCTTTTTTTTTCCTTAAACTCCTCAGTTATGCGTCGCCGACGGGGAAGCGAGATGCGGCCTTGTTTATTTACCCTTGGACCGGAAATGACATCAGCGTCAGGCGAAATTTTGAATTCCCAAACCAGCGCCATTAACGGCACAGTGGCTGTTTTATGGCAGAGAGAGTGATTTAATCTCTTTTATTAAAAAAAAAAATAATGATTCCTTGGCTACCGAGGGAAGTCACGGTTTTTATTGAGCCATAGAAAAGTCAAAGTCAGAGAAAATTCAGGCCCAGGCAGGAAATTAATAAAGGATGGACACCAATAAATGAAAAAAAGTTTTTTTCACTGTGGCTGCCTCCACGTCAGATCAGTCATTAAGAGAAAGGAAACAGTCTGATCGCTTTAATACGGTTCTAAACACCCCGTGACAAAGTAAACTGCCGTTTCATCTTGGCCGAACAACTCCGGCTGCGGTCGGCGAAGGACCCGGTCCGGATCGGGCCCGTCGACCAAAAACGTCCTCGCACATTTCGGAGGGAATCGGCTATTTTTCCAGGAATCCCAGGGTCTTGGCTGCAGCAGCTGGAGCGAGACTTCACTTTGGAGCCTTTAACGCGCAAACACTCCGTGTGCGTGTATCGGGGCTCTATGAATTTCCCCGCAATCTGAGCCCCGGCAGCGAACGAGCGGAAACCGCAGCGACCCGCCGCTCATCAAAGGAACCAGTATTTAACGGATCCCCCTTCTCCCCCCTCCTCCCCCACCCATGTCTCTCCGCTCTGCCTCCTCAGGGGCCGGAGGCTGGTCCCCCATGGTGACCGACCAGGAGCCCTGGCTCCAGGTGGACCTCAGGGAGCAGACGGAGGTGACGGCGGTGGCCACGCAGGGGCGCCACGACAGCTGGGACTGGGTCAGCAGCTACCTGCTGCTCTACAGCGACACGGCCCGGGCCTGGAAGCAGTATCGACATGAGGACGGCGTCGGGGTGAGTGGAGGTCTCGCTCAGCTCTTGATTTCGGACTTTTTTGTCGTCGTCGTCTTGTTTTCTTTTTTTTTCCACTGTGTTTTTTTGCTCATGAAAGAAAATCAACAATGCGGGAACGTTCAGAGGCAGAACAAACGACGTCTGACGGCTTGTTCTTGGCCGTTTATGAAAGTGAACCTCTCTGTGCTTTCTGCTTTCTCGATCGCGAGGAGTGGTGGAGCTCCGAGCTGGCTGGAGCTGATTAGCCTAGCTTAGTGTATCACAGCAACCGGCGGCGTGGCCCTGTTCAAAGGACCCTCTAAAGCTGCCTAATTAACCTGCTTGTTTAATCCATGCACAGACCGAAATGCAAGAACAGAACACCAGCTAACCTTTAATTTTAATCCATGCAGAATGCAAAGAAACAGAACACCACAAACACCAGGTCCGTTTTTTATTTGTTCCAAGGGGAATTTCTCGGACCTGTTTCTCAGCTCAGACCGACACTAACACCCCCCACCCCCCGAACCTCACCCCCCAAACCCCCACCCCTCCTCCTCCCCCCACAAAAAACGGCCCCCCTCCCCCCAGTTTAATGCACACAGCACCGAGTTTTGGGAGAGAGAGAGAGAGAGAGAGAGAGAGAGAGAGAGAGAGAGAGAGCGCGAATTGGCGTCGTTTTTCCCAGAAGTGTCGAGCCGGTCATTTGCGCGCACGGCGACAAACAAATAAACAAACGAACAAGCAAACAAACAGCAAGGTCGGCACGACACGCGCTGGGCTGCCGGCAGCGCTTCGCGTTGAGCTTGCGACGCCCGTGCGTTCGTTTTTAAATTTTTTTTCCTTTGCAGGGTTTTTTTTTATTTTTTACGATCAGACTCGGATCATTAAAGTCTTGACAGCGAGAATCGGATGTCGCCGTCTGTCGGGCGAGATCACTCTTCGTCACGCCGGTTTACTGCGTCCATGACATTGCAGACTATGTAGCCTCTCTCTCGTTTTTTATTTATTTTTTTGCGGTCGCTTTGCGTCAGGAAGTATCTGGAGTCAGCAGTATAAAGACTTTTTAAAATTTTTTTTAATCCTTCATGTAATATCACATGTTACGCCAGCCTCGCCCGACATACGGGCTCGCAGTCTAAGGAAAACAGCCTCACGCCGGCACATGCCATTAATTCTTAATCGTGTTTGCCCCAGTAATGTCAAACGGCTCCTAACGAGATGTTTGAATTGTTTTTTTTTTTTTTTTTCAGATGTGTGTTCTCCCGGCTTTAGCGACCGAACTAGCGTAGCACGCGGCCGCCCGACGGCACGTCAGCGCCGCAAAAGTGACCTTTCGAAACATTTTCTGCCCAGTGCCGCGTGTGTTGCCTTGAATTATTTATGTGCCTCCGCGTTTTAAGATGCTTTTTTTTTTTTTTTTTTTCCGAAGTACACTTCAGAATGCAGGGAATTGGAGATGAAACCAAACATCATGAGGTTGAGTAACGGGGGTTTTTGTTTTGTTTTTCGGCTCTGAGGCCGAGTTGAAGCCGAGTCAGAGGCTTCCTGCCCGGACTCAGTAACAAAATACCCATAACAACAACCGCCTCTGTTAATGTGTCACTGTCGCTGGGACGACAAAAGTGTATTAATCCACCTCTGAAAGTATTCCCTGACAAATTAGCCATTTCCTCCTGTTTTGAGCGGGTCCTACTAAAAGCTGCAGTGCCCAAGCTAAGATTAAGTGTTGCGTTCCTCAAAAGTACCATGAAATATGCATGTTGACACATTACTTTGTGTGTGCGTGTGTGTTTGTGTGTGTTACCCGGCGACGGATGCTCCGCCCTCCCCTTCCACACGCCGCCAGTCCCCCGTATCGGTGGGGCAGTTTGCATCGATAGGGCCAACACGACCCGCAGCTTGTTGCCCTACGTGGACGTGTGATGGGTGGGACGGGGAAGAGAAGCCGGATTTTCTTTTCAAAATATTAAAATCCATGTGGCCCCCGGAATACGACACCAGTCCAAAACCCGGGGACAGTCCTCCGGCCCTTGGCGTTCATCACAGCCGGGCGCGAGCGGTCGCAGCATCTGACATATTTTACTGATGTTTATCAAATGCACGCTGGCACAGAAAATTACCCCCCCACCAAGTTCTCCCCCGTACATGAACATGTGAACTTGGATTTCTTTTTTTTTAAGACTGCGCCGGACGAACGGCGGCCAATTAGTCTCCGACGGGAGACGCGCACCCGAGCCGACTAGCGGCGGCCTTCACCGAGACCTTTTCCGGCTGATGTATCCCGCATCCGCCTGGCATTTTAACAAGCGGAGCTCCAAGGTAACAGCTCGCTGTCAGAAACTGAGCCGAGGGCTGGTGGGGGTGGTGGCGGTGGGGGGGACTAATGAGAGAGCAGCAGCAGCTGCTGATATGGCTGCTAGCTCTCAGCCGCTTTCGAGCTAATGCTGAGCCAAATTACCTCCATAGAAGATACATTAGAAACAAAACAAAAGCAAACAAAAAAAAACAGGCTAGGGGTCAAGGATCCCAGTCGGCAATTTCAGCCGCTGCAATTTTTCAAAACAAAAAATGGTATGGAACAAACAAAAACCGCTTATTTCTGGTGGTTTTTGTTTTTTTTAAGTCGCCCCATAGGACTGTATCATATCAGAACGCCGGTCCTGAGGATGCCGCTCAGGGGATCATCTAGAAACCTCCGCCTACGAAGCCATTCGGCACGTTTTTGGCCGGCCGCTGGCGTCAGAGCGGAGCTCTGGAGAAACGCTCGTCCTGCGTCGGAGGAAACGAGCGATCCGCTGACGTCTCGGTCCTCGGAGGCTCCACCACCGGGGGGCGTTAGGACGCTCGAGAGCAAGTAAAACCAAGGGGGAAAAAAAATTCACATGTGGGAGGACGAAGACACACAGAGCCTCTTCTTCCCCTGCAAACTTTTTTTGCAGGGTTTCCTCCTTTATTAACCTTTGATTCAACGCCTACCTTTTTTTTTTGTTTTGTTTTTGCTCCGTTTTGGTTGTTTTTCCCTCCGACCTCAGTAAACGAGCTTGACATCACCGTCCGTTCTCGTCGGCCTCCTCCCGCCTGTGGACTTGTTTCTGGGAAGAAAAAAAAAAAAAGCCCTATTAAGCACGAGGGGAGCAACGTGAGACAAACAGGAAGTCGCTCTTCTTCTCGAGCCGATAATAAGCTAATTAGTCTGAGCTGGGGGAGGGAAAAAAACCCCGTGAAAACGACTTGTGTCTGTAGAAGCTTTGATTGGATGAAACGTGGACTTTTATCACCTCCTGTGCTGTCGGACACAGAATGATTGACTTAGAAAGACTTACCCTTGAACGTCTCTCCACACGCGGGAGGAAAAAAGAAAAAAGGAGAAGGAAAAAAGAAAAGGGCTCAAGCTCGGCGATATTTTTCAAAGTAAACTCTTGCAAAATGGCAGGGCCACCGTTAATCTAATTCACCCATATGATATACTCGGTCTACTTTATGGTGAATTAGCGAGATGGTCTCTGCAAATATTCATAGGTGGGAAGATGAATATATGCTGGCAGGGGGTGGGGGGAAGTGTGTGTGTGTGTGTGTGTGTGTTGGTGAGAAGGGGGGATGAGGAGGAGGAAGAGGAGGAGGAGGAGGTGGGGACGGGGGCGGGTGGACTAACATCATTATCCTTGGAAAGCCTTATTTAGAAACGTAGCTGTGTGTGAACGTGTGAGAAATAAAAAAATTTTCCTCGGTGGGGGGGCGGGGGGGTTTAAACATTAATCGCCTCGCACACCGGCGGCGTTCAGGTAGATGGGGCCCTAACGAGCTGCTCACAATTACATCTCTCTCTTTACAGAACAATAACAATAACACTTATGGCCGGCCGTGCGTGCCGCCGGTGCCCGTGGCGGGATATGGCTCCGCCTCCCCGGGTTGCCGCCGTTGGATTCCGTGCAGACAGATCCTGCCGGGCTTCGGCGACCTTTCGACTTAGCGCTGTTGTTTTGTTTTGTTCATTTTTTTCTCGATACCTCGCCGCTGCAGCTACTCGTGAAATTGGCCAAAATTACCGCAAAGATGCTTCAAACAAAGACCGCGGATGCGATAAATTCCACCGTCCTCTACGCGTGGGTAGCGTTCGCGTGAACATGTTGCCTATAACGTTGCCGCAGGCGAGACCCGAGCGCAAAACCCCCCCAATCCCTCATTGGTAATATCAGGCTTAGGTCATTGCTAGCTAAGACCCCGAAGCAACGTCTAAGACCTGATTGATCCCCGTCGGGGGACTCGCGAGCCGATCGAGGCCGGCGCTCATACCTGCTCCCGGGCCCCTCGGCGGCCTTGGGGCCTCCCGGAACACGCCGCGGCGTCTTTATCGCCAGCGGCGGGATCCATCGCCCCGGGTGAATTGATTAAAATAAACTTATGTGCCGGCGCTGTGTGCGGCATAGAGGCAAAAAACCGACACGAGGGAGCTCATCACTGGAGAGGAAGAGTAAAGAGTCTTAATGAACAGGGAGGGAGACTGTTCCACAGTGACAGAAACATAAATAGAAATAATGAAGTCAGTGAGGGGTTGGGATTGTTTATGCGGATAAGGACCGACCGTGCTCCTCTGCCCCCCCCCCACGGGGAAATCTTCTGCACCCTCAGGCTTTTATTTGGAGACTTTGCCTCATCTCCCAGCAGGAACACACAGGATGTTCCGTTGTAGGTTGTTGTTGGGTGTTTGTTTTTGTTTTTTTTCCAGAGAGGAGAGACGAGCGTCACGTCTCAGCGCGGCCCCGGCGCCGCTCCCGCGGGCCGCGACGCTCTCGAACGCTAATGAAGCCCAAGGGCTGACGAGCCGTTGGAGCGACTGCTCTGCCACTCGGTCAGAGCCCGTCCAGTCCGTCGGATCTTTCCGGAGGCTCAGCGGAGAGTTCGGGTCTAAAGACCGGGTTAATGATAGCGCCCGGGACACTGGGAGGGGTTCCGTGAGGGGTTCGCCGCCGTGAACCGTACGCCGCGCTCGCCGGCTCACCGTGGTGTCTCAGGATCTCCTTTAGGGGACGTCCTTCAAAGTCGGCACAGACATCCACAAGGACCCGAGGATCGACGGCCACTGAAACCCAACCCAACATGCTTTTGGCCATCGCTTGAGAATTCATGCACCAATTACGACGAAATACATCTGACGCCTTTTATTCATTTCCTCCAGAGCTCTCAGACGGATCAACTGCGACTTGATTGGTTAGCGGAGGCGGCAGGTCTAGTTTCTCTTACCCTTGCAGTGTTGTCCCACTCATTTTTCTGTCAAGGTTACAACAGGTTTGGTTACAGAGATCTTTGTTTTTCTGTTCTTGCGTTTGCCTTTCACAACTGGTTCGACGTAGGCAGGGCTCATGTGGGGGGGGGGGGGGTGTCACCTACTTCTGGAAAAAAGTTTAATGAAGTTTGAATACGAATCTTAGGAGAGCTGGTAGCTCGACTGCTAATATTGCCTTCGGTGTCGGCCGGATCGGATTGAGCCACACAGGGTTGTTTGGCCGCTTTCGCTTGAGAAACGATTCCCATGGAGGCTTAATTCTCTCACAGTAACTTCAGCTCCGAGTGTTGCTTCTCCGATAATGAATACCTGGTATGAATAGGGTGTTAATAAATCCTCGAGATTTGAAATCAAGCTCTCGGGGGCCTCAAATTACAGCTTTTGAATGCAAAAGCTGTAATTTGTTGTCAGACTCTGTGCTGTGGAGGAAGACAGTAGTCTACTGCAGTGTGTCCGACACAAAGCCCGGGGACGGCGAGGCGGCGTGCCGGCCCCCGGTTTGGCAAACGCAGCGGCATGTTTTCCCATCTGCCCGATTCGCCGCAAAACGCCAGCGGTAACGCGTTCCGTACTCAACTGAACACGCCCCCCCCTTGTGTAACATCCGTTAACCCCTCTCCAATCGCGCGCCGATCAGGCCCCGGCTCGTACACGTTTCTGAGAGCCTGGTCACGCGGCCCACGCTCGCCACGGCGGATCGAGGCGGAGAAGGCGCCAGGATCGATCACAATGACCGCCGCAGCGGTCACGCCGTTGCCTTGATCGTCCGCCGCGCAGCGGCCCCCGCCGCGTTTAATGATGCCTTTTGCTCCGCGACGTTCCGCGAGCCCTCGGACGGTCGTTTGCGCCGCCGGTCACTGCGTGTGTCTCTCTCTCGTTGCGGAAAAAGCTGAATTATTGTCCCTGTCTGGCCGTGCTGAGCTATTCATGAAAGCCTGGAGCTCCAGTGACGACGATCCATCTTTTGTTTTTTCCCCCCCCTTTTTTTTCGCTCTGTTCTTTAGGGTGCGAGCACCTATTGATCTGACGCGTCACCTGCCTGGAATCGGTTATGAAGAAGCTGGTAATCAGTCATTCGGGGGGGGGCGCTGCTCGTCTCTGTTTTCTCGTCTCCGTCTCTCACTCGCCCTCTGTTTTTCTCTGTTCGTGTCCCCCGGCGCTGTTTGGTGCAGATGGAAAGTAGAGGAGGGTTTTGGGGAAAATAAAAAAAAGAAAAAGACAAAGGAGAAGAAGAACGACACATCAGAATTGTACTCCGAGGTTTTTGTTTTTAGCTCCGAGGGGAGAAGACGCGATCCCAGAGCCCTCGTCGTTGCCCCCCACCACCTACCCCCCCACCACCCACCACCCCCTGGCCGGCTTCCTCGGCAGTCGTTTCCTTTTCTTCCCTCCGCCTCACGTGGATCCGTTCGAACAGGACATTCTCTCATTTCCACGCCGCGCGTTGATTCTTATCACTTTACATTAAATAGCGTGTTCAAGGCCGGGAAGAAGACATCGCCCTTGGGCGCGCCACGTCAGCGCTCTGTTGTTGTCGGTGCTATTCAAGGATTTAGATCTTTTTTTTAAAAAAAATTCTGCTTATATTTCACGCGATCAGCTAAAAAAAATGACTTTTTCTTTTTCCCTTCGCCGGTGAAAATATTACTATTCACTTCAGAACCGAGGGCATTAGATGTTCCTTACCTGGCGGCACCGGTACCTTTGTGCTGTATCTGGGTTTTTTTGGGGGGGGGTTGTTGTTTTGGGTTTTTTTATGGTGCCATCGCACCCACGCAGTCTTTGTCCCCCTGTGGTCCAGCAGACGTTCGTGGGGAACGTGAACTCCGAGGCCGTCGTCCAGAACAAGCTGTCCCACCCGGTGAGAACGCGCTTCCTGCGGTTCGTCCCTCTCAACTGGAACCCCAGCGGCTGGATGGGCCTCAGAGTGGAGGTGTACGGCTGCGCCTACAGTGAGTATCACCCCCCCCCCCCCCCGGCGTTAATAGCCTGCTAAGTGGGCATTTATACCGCGCATCAAAACCCCTGCAGCTCCACCACCCAGAAGGATTTGTCCACTTATACGCCCAGCTTCGCAGCTGCAGTTTTGATGGAGGGTAATGAGGACCGCTTTCTCTCCACCTGCTTTTTATGCGACGCTTTAATACTCCAGGTCAGCAGCGACGCAACTAATCAAAACACATATGGGAAACACATATGTATACGCATATTGTCAACTCCTTACATTCATCACCTCCGGAGTAAAACTTTGAATTAAATGAACGATCTCTGAATTAGATGGAACATCTGGTGATACTTTTTTCATCTGGGTTTCAGTTGTTAGTTCATCAGCATAAGATTTACAGTTTCAGCATCATCTTTACATTTAAAGAAAATATTATTTTGAAAATGCATGGTAAATATATATATATATATATTATTATAAAAAGAATGATCAAAAATAGTCCAAACCAAACACTTTTCCCCGTTTTTCTAAAATCTCTATCAAACCCTTTTTTTGTTTTTGTTTTCTTCCGATGTGTTCGACATGTCGGGTCCTTTCAGGTTCAGACAGCAGTGAATCTGCGTTATGTTCTAGCTTTCTTTACCCTTTAGAAAACGAGTGTGGGCAAGATGTTGGGTGGAGCTGATTTTCACGCCAAATACGCCCGCAAAGTAAAGTGTGATTTGGAAGAACAACAGGGAAAGACAGAAACGCACAGTCGAGACAGATGGTGTAACAAACGTGCCCAGTGCAGCTCATTACAATGCAGGGTTTTGTGTTGATGCTCATACTCTCACTGACACGAGAGGGCTGATTAAAAAACAAAAAAACCCCAGAATCACTATTTTGTTTGCTTGTTCATCTCATCCCATTATTACTTCATTACCTCACTGACTTAAAGCATTTAGCAAGATAACAATTTAATTGGAAAAATATGTTGAGATAGCAAATGTTTTGTGGTTTGGACATCTTCAATACCTCTTTATCAGTCCAAAACAATTTTCTGCCGTTCACGCGGCGTCTATTCATGAGGTTTTCATTACCGAGCTGCTGCTCTGCTGTGACGGAAAGAAGGTGCCCTGCAAAAACAGATGCAAAAAAAAGAAAACCCAAAAGACCACGGGGTAACCACATGGGCCCGCTAACGAATCGCAGCGCGGTGATGCGGCCGCGCTATTCGCCCGCTTGTCGCGTCAGCCGACCCACGTCGGAACGCCGGGTCCGCCCCAGAGGTGCCTCACGCACGGACGCCAAAGTCAGGGCACCTTAGACAGGATGCGGCGGGGTTTTCTCTGGAGCACCAGCCCCCTGTGGCGAGCGGCGAGGCGCCAGGGGCCGGTGTGTGGGTTTCCATACAAAACAAATGCTGCCTCTCGAAGGGCAAAAACACCGCATCGACGTGTTCGGTCTGGGCAGAGTTAGAACCCGTATCTGACTCTCTGACATCTGTTTTACTATTTAAAAAGAACATATTATGCCATAGAAAGGTGTAATTACCATGAAAATGGCTTTTTTATTTTGCAGTAAATACAAAATGGACCTAAAAACCAAAACGCATCATCTGTTCCTTGGCTGTGTAGTTAGTGCATCCTGGCTTCGTGCCCAGGCTGCAGCTACTGTACTCTGGCTCGGTAACCTGTCTGCTGAAGGACTCATCACCGCACCTGCTGCACAATCTGCCATAGAAAGAGGTTCACCGCACAGCTAAAGGATGGGGGCTATGTCCCATAAAAGTTAGCACGAGGGAGCCATTAGCCTCAGCCGAAGTCTAAGTGTAGTTATAGATTTCCCCCCTAGTTCTTATCTGCAAATGAAAAAAATCAAATTTGTTGAGCCGATATTTTGGTTATTCGGTTTGTTTTTCTACGTAATTAGATAAACCAACAACTAAACTAATTTATAAGGAACAAGGGAAAAAAGCAGCTAAAGTAAGAGAGCTGTATCAAGTAAAGGCTAATTTGAAATAGCTTTTAGCCTCTGGTAAAAGTCTAAGTCTAGTTATGGATTTTTCCCTCTTGTTATCTGTAAATGAAAAATACCAATTTTGATGAACTTAGATTTTTTTGGTTATTCACTTTGTTATTCCACAAAATTAAAGAAACCAACAGCTGAACTGATTCATGATGGATGAGGAAAAAAAGCAGCCAAAGTGAGAGTTCTGCATCCAGTAAAAGCAGGAATGAGATGAGCTATTAGCCTCAGCCAGAGTTTAATTATAGAGTTTCTCCCTTGTTGTTATCTGTAAATGTAAAATACCAATATTGATGAACTAATACTGTGGTTATTCGTCTTTTATTCCACATAATCAAAAAAGCCAGCAGCTAAGCCATTTAATGAGGAACTGGAAAAAAATGTAGCTAAAATGCTGCTAATTGCAGTTAGTTTAGCAGATCTCAAGGCTGCCATCTCATTTTTTGACTGTGGTGAATTTTATGTGCATCGGTGATGAGGCCAACTTCAAATCACACAATTAAATGTATTAGGTGAGAAATTAAAGGGTTTTTTTTTGATTGATTTCAGTATCAATACGACTTCAACATAGACACTCAGCCAAAGACTTGACTCCTTTAAACCCTGTTTCTTTCTACTTCACTGCTTCTGTAGGTAACTACACCATTATTTTAATAAAACAGCATTATTAAGATGTAATAGTAAAAAAACAAAACAAAACAGAAAACCCCCAGACTGGACCTCTGCGAGCGTACATTATAGCACACGATAAAAGGAAAAATCTATTCTCATCCACGGTGAAAATTAATAAACCTGAGCAGCCCTTCATAAAAGAATGTAAAAAACGTGTAATGGGGATTCACTTCCACACCTCTCCCACGCGTTGTGGAGCAGCACTAACTAGATGAGCCGGTGAATTACCGCGCCGTGAAACTCCCTCGGAACATCCCACGGCACGCCGTTCTTTTTGTTTTTTAATTTTTTATGATGACCAACCGCCACACATCGCTGAAATATTAACGCTAGATAAGCGGGAATAAAACTAATGTGGCCCCTCATACTCCTCTGTTCTTTCAATTTAGTTTTAGTGTCGTGCGTCTGCCCAAGTGTGTGTGTGTGTGTGTGTGTGTGTGTGTGTGTGTGTGTGTATATATATATATATATATATGTATATATATATATATACACACTCTCACATAAGTACCTGATGACTGGCTTAAGTTACTGCAAAGTGCTAATCTGCAGAGACAGAGTAAGAGAGAGACACGAGGCAGGTAACGTTTCTGTGCTGAGGCTCTGCAGCAGAGCACTGTGCATGTCTCTCTGAAGCAGGATTACTCAGAGGTGACACCATCACCTGATCTCAGCTATGTTCTCCCGGACTCCCCGGATACAAACGTCTCCGGATGAGGAGCCCGAGACAGAGAGAGACGATCACGGAGGCTGAGACTCCCAGATCATTAAGGCAGGAAGACCTGCCCGTGCCGGGTATCCTAAGTCGAGCGGCACGGTTCGTAAACAGCAGAGCCCTTAATCGCCGAGCAGAAAATGCTCTGCCTCATTCGTTTAGATGGCTCTGACGGCCCCGGCTGTCAGCGCCGCTGCAGTGCGACAGCGCAGGACCGCATCCCGTTCCCGCGGCGATCAGCGGAAGCCGCTCGTCTCGCGGCAGCCTGCGCGGGACGCCGATGGAGAGACCTGTGAAGTGCGTGCGGGCGGAGGCGCTCTGCGTCGCAGACGGTATTTTGTGGGGTTTTTTGTGTGTGTTCTGTATGTGTTTTGACTCAGCGAAACAGGAAGCGAAAGCGAAGGCGCACGGGTGGCGGCGTTCCATCCACGTCAGCCCCGGGAGCCGGCTCGCCTGAATGGAACGGAGCCGAGACTGGTGTTGGAAGGGAAGAGGGTCCGTTGACGCCGCTTCTTGCAGAATTTGCAAAACTCCTGCTAAAAGTGTCACGTTCTCACCTTCCAGTCTGTTTTTTAAACGATTCTTATGTTCGCCATTTCCCATCATCGCCTCTTTTTAATGGCGTTTGCCCCCGGCATGCCGCGACCACGCCATCACGGCGACCACGCCAAACTCCTCAGCCCACAAGTCCTGGCATCAAGGAAACCTGTTCTCCTTCATTTCAGTTTTGGCAGAAACACAACAAAGTTTTCACAAAAAACCTGTTGTGGAAAAAAAAAAGAATAGCGGTAGCACCAATAGTAGCAAGAGTAGCAGTAAAACACCAGCTTCACTATATTAGGACTATATATATATATATATATATATATATATATATATATATATATGCCTGTAACATGCACAAAAAAAAGAATTTTTTATTTCTCGGACAAGTGAGAAAAAATAGACACTGCTCAAGCATCGTTCTCTGAGCATCCCACGTTGTATTGGCTCATTTTCAGAGCAGGCAAAGCAATAAGGCTGCTTTGAATATGTCCAAAAAATAGAAAAAAGAAAAAAATAGTCTTCCCATTAATTAAAACTCTCCAAATTTGCAGAATGGCCCAGTCTCTGTGACAACGAAGCCGACTGGCAGGGGAAATTTTCCAGTCAGCGACGCTACGGAAACATTTTACTTCGACCCTCCCAAGCGTGTAGAACATTCTTTTTTCTTATTCTACACTAGTGTTTTCAACAGTATGTGGTAATAATTCAGTGGGGCCTCTCCGGGTTTCCCCCCCCCCCAGAGTCGTTTGTGGTGGATTTCGACGGCAGGAGCTCACTGCTGTATCGGTTCAACCAGAAGTCCATGTCCACGGTGAAGGACGTGATCTCCCTGCGCTTCAAGAGCCACCAGGCCGAGGGCGTGCTGCTGCACGGGGAGGGGCAGAGAGGGGACTACATCACCCTGGAGCTCCACCGGGGGCGGCTGGACCTCTACCTCAACCTAGGTGAACTACGCCCCACGGACCCCCCCTCCCCAAATGTTTTATTTACGGAGGAGTTTAATCTTAATTGTGGACGCCCTTGCAGCGACTTTGGAGCCGTCGCCAGATCAAGGGGCTATGGAGCCTTTGAAACAGGCCTGTTTTTAATGCATTTTCAAAGCAAAGTAATGGGTTTTTAATGTGCGCATCTCACCATCATTTCCACCCCATAATGGGCAACATACCGGAGACCAAAGTTATGTCTCCAGATTGATAGATTTGTCAGAAGAAACTTTAGAAAAACAAAAAAAGAAACAAAGGATGCAGATGTGCGAGTATTTTGAAGGGAGATTGCTGTTTTCAAAGCAAATGCATCTGTTTCATGACAAATGAAAACCAGAAAAACTGTTTTGCGTTTTCAAGTTGACAAATGACTCGAGCCATTACTTGTTTTATAATTAATTTGCTATTTTTCTGCTGCTAACTAATTGTCCAAATAGCCATGTAAGCAGTGTATAACTGCCTTCGCAGCAGTTTATCTGTGTCCGTACTAGTAGATCTGGGCGAATGAAGAAGGAATAATTCGATGTGAAAATGACTTTTTTCTTTTGTTTTTTTTGCTCTTTCTAACCTGAGCTCTGCCCTCACACATTTGAAACCGCCCCGTGGAAGATGTCGAGCTACTCACTGTCGTCTCCGCCGCTTTTCCGTTTTCTTTTTTTCCTTCTTCTTCTTCCCCTTCCCTTCCCTCCCCCCAGACGACAGCAGGCCGAGGCACGGGGGCGGCGGGGCCGGCGGGGGCGGCCGCGTCGCCGTCACCGTGGGCAGCCTGCTGGACGACCAGCACTGGCACTCGGTCCACGTGGAGCGCTTCAACAGGCAGGTCAACCTCACCGTGGACTCCCACACGCGGCACTTCCAGACCCAGGGGGAGGGACACTCGCTGGAGGTGGACTACGAGGTGGGTCGGCCGCGGTCGATCGGACGGAAATAAGCCCCGAAGTGACGCGGCTGCGGGCGGCCTTGTAGATGCAGGGGCCCGATGCTTAACGTATTTACCCGGCGGGGGGCCACACGGCCTCCGGTTGGTAACGAGCCTCGGAGCACTCCGGTAAACGGAGCCTGGTCCAGGTAGGCCCTGGAGAGAGGGACTTGCTTTGAAATGACGTGTCCGTACTGCACACACACAATGATTTGAGAGGAACAACAGGCTCTAAAGTGAAGTGTCAACCTCCAGTAACTTCATTTTACATCAAGTGACTCTGCATTAAAATGATATGGAAGCCCACTCGCTTTAAGCCACGAAAAAATGTAATTATACGCAATTTGCATTGTTATTATTACTATTTTTTTATTATTATTGTTCCAGTCCCGCTGTTCTAAGCATGTTTGAACCATTTCCTAACATGAGGTAACGCTCTCTCACGGCGAACCAGACACGCAACAGTGCATCGGCAGCGACCGTCCAATCATAGTCGAGCATCTAGTCCGTTTCAACGGAGGACGTAACGGTGTCCTCGGGGCCGCGGGAGCGAAACTCCAGAGCTGGCTTCAGCTGCGGCCCTCTAGCGGTGTATGATTCATGTCGCCGCCGAGCACATAGTTAACACTTCTACAAGGTTCCTTCTTTTGATAATGACTCAGCTTGAGACAGTTTTCTCAACGGGGGGTTAATTAACTGAGGTTAATTAGCCGGAACTGATGAAATATTCCAGGGAAAGTTGTCATTTCAGTCAGTAACATTCACAATTACTGGCTATAAATGAGATGCCAATTGCTTTTTTGCTTTTTTGCTTTTTTGCTTTTTCTTTTTTTTTTTTAAATAAATGTGAAACAAAAGTGAGACCAGTGTTAAATAAAGAAAAAATTGCTAAGACTTTGACAGGCATAGGAGCAGTAATAAGGGGGCAGAGTTTAATAGGGGTCAACCTGAAAGGTGCAGTTTGATTTGCAGCGAGTGTTGATATATAACATGTGCACTTACTCCTCGACCTTGAGCGAGAGTGTGTGGTGCTGGGTGACGGGGGCCGGCTCGCAGTCGGCGTCCCGTTTCGAGGGGGCAGGGTGGAGGCCGGCCGAGTTCTGCCACGCTGAAATCAAATAAAAAAGAAAAAGAAACAAAAACCAACATTTATTCAGGGGTTACACTTTGTGCATGAAGGCATCGCCGTGTTGAAAAGGGGGAAGGTCTTCCCCAAACCGCCGCGGCGTCGAAATCTCCCTTTGTCCCTTTGTCGTTGCTTGACCCGTGAGGACGACGACCCCGGACCAGGGGAACACGAGCACAGCTCGTGTAGTTGCTGTGGAGTGTACCTTTGCTTTCAGAAAGTATTCAGACCCCCTTCATTTTCCTCACATCGTGCCGTGTTGCAGCCTTGTGCTAAAATCTTTCAAATTCACCTTCTCCTTTGCTAATCTACGCCCAAACACTCTGTAATGACCATAACCAGGATTTTGGACATTTTTCAAATTCCGGTCTATTTGTGTACGATGCAACAGCCTGTGCATGAGCCGGATTTGGGGATTTCGCCAGCGTTCCTCCGCGGATCCTCTCAAGCCCTGTCAGGTTGGACGGGGACTGTCGGTGGACAGCCGTTCTCGCCCCCCCTGGAAGGTGAACCTTTGACCCCGTCTGACGTCCTGAGGGCTCTAGACCAGGTTTTCATTAAGGATATGTCTGCAGCAGTCTCCATGTCCCTGCAGCTGAACCCCCACCACCACCACCACCAGGCTTCACTACTGGGATGGTATCAGGCAGGTGATGAGCGGTGTCTGGTTTCCTCCAGTCTTGATGCTTAGAATTGATGCCAAACAGTTCAATCTTGGTTTCATCCG
Organism: Istiophorus platypterus; assembly: GCA_016859345.1. Classification (NCBI taxonomy): domain Eukaryota; kingdom Metazoa; phylum Chordata; class Actinopteri; order Istiophoriformes; family Istiophoridae; genus Istiophorus; species Istiophorus platypterus. The sequence goes on along the minus strand of CM029122.1, from coordinate 4,203,256 downwards.
ACTGGGGAATCTCTTTTTGTCCGTGGGAAACAAGATCTCTTTAGTTTTCCTCTTTTTTTATTCTGCAAACTCCAAGCGCCTTTCATGGTTCTTTCACCGAGGGGAGGATCCGGTCCGGCCACTCTGCCATGAAGCCCGGATCGCTGGAGTGTCTCCTGGGTTGGCCCTAGGAAGAGTTCCTGGTTGTACCTGACATCTCCCGCCGTTCCCTTGGGAACCCCTCGGTTATTTGTAGCCCTCCCAGGGCCCGAGCCTCAACCCTGAGCTCTGCAGTCATTTCCTTTGACTTTATGGTTCGTTTGGGTTTTTTTTTTTAGCCCTGATTCACCTTGTCAGCCTTGAGATCCGATGAACGACAGGTGCCTTTGTGAATCCCGTCCAATCAGAGAAATTTACGCCTGAGTCAGATCAATGGAAACGGGAGGCACCTGAGCTAAATATCAAGTTTCATAAATGTAAAGGGTCTGAATACTTCAGTCAATGTGATATTTCAGTTTCTCCCTTTGCCATTATGGCCAATGGCATTTTATGCTTTGCTGTTATCGGGTATTGAGCGTGGATTGATGGGGGGGGGCTGCAACGCGGCAGTGTCTGCGAGCGGGTCTGAATACTTTCCGGATGGATGTTCGGAGCCAGCGAGTGGGTGACGTGTTCTTGGCGGCTGAGTCACCGGCTCGGCTGCTGTCGTGCAGCGACTGGTGAGAATACGTGTGTGGGCCTCGTGCATTTAGAGGCGTTCGCCACCGGTGACGCCCAAACATACAGGGAAAAACACCGAACGTCTCAATTCCCTGAGAAATATGCCCCAAAAGAATACGTCTGTTCTGTGTTTTTGTCCTAAATCTCGATGAAAGCGGATCAGCTCCTGTAACCGGCGATAACTGGTCCACCTCCTCTGTTTCCTTCTTCACTGAAGCTGAGTTTCGGGGGCATCCCGTTGCCCGGGAAACCCGGCACGTTCCTGAGGAAGAACTTCCGCGGCTGCGTCGAGAACCTCTACTACAACGGCATCAACATCATAGACCTGGCGAAGAGACGTAAGCCGCAGATACACAGCGTGGTGAGTCTGAGAGGTTTTCTGAGCTCTGATTTTTCTGTTTATTTTATTTTTTTGTTTTTATTTATTTATTTCTTTAGGCGGTGTCGCGTACCCCCGGCTGTACGCGCCCATCAGCGAGACGGTTGTCCGTCCACACGCACTCGCTGCATGAACACCGCGAAAAATCCATTTAGTCTGGCTTCTAAAGACGTGTCCTGAAAAGCCCCCGGTTTAATAAACGGAGCCGGCTGATGCTGGACTTTTCACGCAGGCAGATACAGATATTGATGTTTGGGGGTTTCAGGAATCTGATAACATTATAGTTTGATTTTTTTTTTTTCTATTTTTCATTTCTACATGAACACATAATTAGAAGATATCTTAGATTTGATCAGTCAACACAGAAACCGGCTGAGAAATAATCTTGTGAGCACCTTCCCGATGGAAAATCTATGTAACTGTGACTGCTCTGAAATTACTTAAAACACATAATCCAATAAAAAAAATGCAGGAAAGAAATATATAGTTTGTAGTTATTGGACTTTTTTTTTTTACTTCACAGTGACGTATACGCAGATGCGTATTCGATAAGCTAATATCGGCAAACATATCGACCTAAGTTTGGCTCTGCCGGAGGTAAAGACAAATACTCTTTGTGCCGGATCAGGAAAGAAATATAAAAATCAAAAAACCTCAGTCCGTCCAAATGATTTCCTGGATGACATCAGGGCCCCGCTGTTTTATCTCAGGCGAACGGATTTACCGCCCTCCGAAAGCTCAGAAGTGTGGAAAGAGCGCCTTGCCATTTACAAAAGCCAACCCAGCGGCGCCGGGCTTCTCTCTTACAAAGGAAGAACCAATATAATGATATTTGAAAGAGGGCAAGCGACGGAAAGGGCGCGAGCGCGGGCGAGGCGAGAGAAAGTGGGGTGAGCGTACGGAGAGGACAGAAGTCACCGCGTAATGGGGCTTAATTCGATAATCACATGTTCCCGTTCGTTGTAGCGCCGTGGTTTCAGCGGCGAAGGGGACGGAGCGACGGCGACGGCGTGGACGGCAGGTCTCCAACGCCGCTGATGAAAGCCACCCGGCAAGAATACGTTGGCCCGGCGCGGTCTCCTGTAAACGTCCCTGGGCAATTATTAGCAATAAGTTACTGTTAAATAAACAGAAAAGGGTGAATGGATCAAAGAGCCGTATTCAAACACATAAGTACATGTATTAGAATATTCGCACGCGGCTCGTTAAATGCTAATGTCGGCGTGCGAACATGCTCAGGCACCGTGCTAATGTTTAGGTATCATCTTTGCTATGTGTGTACCAGGCCGGCAGACCTCAGGATATTTCTAGCTAACAGATCGACCGCCAGACCTACATTAGCGTCCCCAGAGCCACCGAGCTGAGCGCGCTCCTTTTTCTTTTCCTCATCTTTTCACTCTCTCGTCGTCGTTTTCCTCCGAGCCGATCCGCGATCCGATCGGTTCCCGCCGGTCGGACGTAACGCATTCTGGTCAGAGGCCGGACGGAGGGGATGGGTCGGGAAACAATGGTCGGCCACTTCCAGCGCGCTCCACAACCGCCGTATCATTTAGTCCAGGCGTGTGAGTGGATTCATTTAGAGACTCAACCTCCTACACAAATCGGACCGGTCGGCCGAGGAGCCACAAGCTACATCTCGTCTGAGACAGCCGCCCCCACCGACCCTCCATTTAATGTCTGATTGCCACCTTAAAAAGGTCTTTTACTGACAACAGAAGCTGGAGGTGGAGAGGGAGCAAGCGGGCGTCCTGATGGAAGCTGTAATGGAATTTCAATGGGACAATCTCCGCGGGGTCGATGGAGGAATCGCGTTGAGATTCAAAGAGCCTTGATTCCTGCGCATTTCAGGCGCCGCGGCCGACAGGACAACGAGCCTCGGCGGACGCCACCGGCCCCGAGTCCAGACGTTCCCAACGCTGCCCCTGCACCGGCGGGGGAGTTAAAAACCGAAACGGTCTTTGTCTCGGCTGCGCCGCGACGCCGGTTTCGGAGCAAACAAATTTGAGATGAACTCGGCGGATTCGCGCCGGCCCTGACCTTCTCCGGGGTTCTGTTTGGATCTTGGCTTGCAGGGGACGGATTTCTTCACCGAGCGTGGAAATATCTGTCTCGGTTCAAGAGGGCAAACGGTTAAAAAGAGGAAAAGGCATTATAGTTTGTTTGTTTGACTCGGCCTGAAATATTCTCAATGGAATAGTTCGACGTTACCAGTCTCGTGCCTACAAATGAAAAAATAGAGCGATAGCCAGCCACCGCTTAGCAACAGACACACACACACACACAGAAACAGACACACACACACACAGAAACAGACACACACACACACAGACGCACAGAAACAGACACACACACACACACGCACAGACACACACACACACACAGACGCACAGAAACAGACACACACCACACACACACACACAGACGCACAGAAACAGACACACACACACACAGAAACAGACACACACACACACAGACGCACAGAAACAGACACACACACACACACACAGACGCACAGAAACAGACACACACACACACACGCACAGACACACACACACACAGACGCACAGAAACAGACACACACCACACACACACACACACACACACACACACAGACGCACAGAAACAGACACACACACACACAGACGCACAGAAACAGACACACACACACACAGACGCACAGAAACAGACACACACACACACAGACGCACAGAAACAGACACACACACACACAGACGCACAGAAACAGACACACACACACACACAGACGCACAGAAACAGACACACACACACACACGCACAGACACACACACACACAGACGCACAGAAACAGACACACACACACACACACACACACACACAGACGCACAGAAACAGACACACACACACACAGAAACAGACACACACCACACACACACACACAGAAACAGACACACACCACACACACACACACACACACGGACAGACACACACACACACAGAAACAGACACACACACACACACAGAAACAGACACACACACACACAGACGCACAGAAACAGACACACACACACACACAGACGCACAGAAACAGACACACACACACACACACACACAGACGCACAGAAACAGACACACACACACACACGCACAGACACACACACACACACACACACAGACGCACAGAAACAGACACACACACACACACGCACAGACACACACACACACACGCACAGACACACACACACACACGCACAGACACACACACACACAGACGCACAGAAACAGACACACACACACACAGAAACAGACACACACACACACACAGACGCACAGAAACAGACACACACACACACAGACGCACAGAAACAGACACACACACACACACGCACAGACACACACACACACAGACGCACAGAAACAGACACACACACACACAGAAACAGACACACACACACACAGACGCACAGAAACAGACACACACACACACACAGACGCACAGAAACAGACACACACACACACAGAAACAGACACACACACACACAGACGCACAGAAACAGACACACACACACACACACAGAAACAGACACACACCACACACACACACACGCACAGACACACACACACACAGAAACAGACACACACACACACAGACGCACAGAAACAGACACACACACACACACACAGACGCACAGAAACAGACACACACCACACACACACACACGCACAGACACACACACACACACAGACGCACAGAAACAGACACACACACACACAGACGCACAGAAACAGACACACACACACACAGAAACAGACACACACACACACAGACGCACAGAAACAGACACACACACACACACAGACGCACAGAAACAGACACACACACACACAGACGCACAGAAACAGACACACACCACACACACACACACAGACGCACAGAAACAGACACACACACACACACACACAGACGCACAGAAACAGACACACACCACACACACACACACAGAAACAGACACACACAACACACACACACACACACACACAGACGCACAGAAACAGACACACACCACACACACACACACACACACAGACACACACAACACACACACCACGTACTAACACACACCACACACACACACACACGCACAGACACACACACACACAGACGCACAGAAACAGACACACACACACACACGCACAGACACACACACACACACACAGACGCACAGAAACAGACACACACACACACAGAAACAGACACACACCACACACACAGACACACTGACAGAGACAGACACACACACACAATCACACGCACAGACACACACACACACACACACACACAGACGCACAGAAACAGACACACACCACACACACACACACGCACAGACACACACACACACACAGACGCACAGAAACAGACACACACACACACAGACGCACAGAAACAGACACACACACACACAGACGCACAGAAACAGACACACACACACACACAGACGCACAGAAACAGACACACACACACACACGCACAGACACACACACACACAGACGCACAGAAACAGACACACACACACACAGACGCACAGAAACAGACACACACACACACAGACGCACAGAAACAGACACACACACACACAGACGCACAGAAACAGACACACACACACACACGCACAGACACACACACACACAGACGCACAGAAACAGACACACACACACACAGACGCACAGAAACAGACACACACCACACACACACACACACACACACACACACAGACGCACAGAAACAGACACACACCACACACACACACACAGAAACAGACACACACAACACACACACCACGTACTAACACACACCACACACACACACACACGCACAGACACACACACACACCTGGAAAAACATGATTTGGAAAGCTGTCCTTGTGAGGCCCGTCCCTTCCTCTCCTTACACTCACTCACAGACCGAGCTCTGATAATAACCTAATAACCTGAAGTACATTTGACGTATTTGAATTTTTTTTTTTTTTTTTTTTATATCTTCGTGGAAAATAATGTAGAAGCTCTATTGTGAACATATAATAGTAAATAATAATAATGATCATTTTGTAGCAGAAGAATACTAATCCAAGGTTTTTAATTACCAGTAGTAGAGCTGTGTAGCTGTTTCTCTTTTTTTTTCTTTGTACGACCCCTTTGTGTTGCCGATACGAACGTGGCGGTAACATGTCAGGGTCTGCTGCAGTGCACCAGCGAAAACAGGGAGGAGGAAGAAGAGAAAGAGGGAGAAGAAGAAGGAGAAGGAGGAGGAAGAGGAGGAGGAAGAAGCAGATGAAAACATGTAAACAATGCCGGGTTTGAAAGTTCTGTGTGGAGTGAAAAATGCATTCGGCACATCGCACGGAGCTCAAGGATACGTACGATGCGTTGAGTTGTTTTTTTGTGGGCTCTTTTTTTTTTTTTTTTACGTGACAGAAACACTGAATGCGAGCGCAACTTTTTGTTTTATTTACAAGGAAACTGCAAAGTTTACCCTCCGGGCGAATCACTGACATTATCCTCCGCATAAACTAAAAACAAAAAAAAAACAAAGAACACCTCGTGAGGGAGAAAATAGTAGAAATCCGGCAAAAGGAAACACAACCTAAGACCTGACCTTAGAGCTGACCTTCCAGAGGAGTGTACACCGGCGCTTTCCTTTTTTTTCCTTCTTACTTGTGAGGGAACCTGAGACACACACACACACACACACACACACTCTCCCCCCACATGAACGTACTGACCCCTAAGTGTCCTACTTGCACAATCAAAGTCCATCAGTGCCGCTTGTGTTTGCGCTTCGCTCGGCTCAGGCAGACGGAGACGGACGGCGTCGCCGCCAGTCCAAAAAAAGAAAAGAGGTGCGCGTCTCACCTCGTCTGCAGGAAAGTCTGGAAAGTCTATTCATCTCTGAATTTATGAAGAAAAATAATGGTAAAAAAGCATCCAAGCCTCTGTATTGACTTTTTTTTTTTTTTTTTTTTAGCAGAGATTACCACGATCGGTCGGATGAGCCCGACTTTGGGCAGATGGCGGCTGCAGGGAAACAGAGAGGAAGGAGAGTTTTTCTAGTGCAAATTAACTTATCGGAGTCGAGAAGCAGTTTCATATCAGTTCTGACACAAATCGACTCGGTCGTTCGAGGGGGCTCCTCTGTTTTACCCACCCCCTTGTTTTTCCTCAGGTTGGGGGGGGGGGTATCTTTGTCTCGCCTCCTCCGTCCAGGCGTTAATTTTTGGAGGTCGCAGCTAAAATCATTATCGAGCAGGCGTGAAGATAGCATCTCGGCTACAAAATGGCTGGTTACGGGGGAGTGGGGGGGCTGATGTAGCAGCGCAGCACAGAGACCATTAACATTTTAAAAACTCGCTGAGAGATAATCCCTGGGATCTGGTCTGCTAATGTGTATAAAACGCAGACTTTCTCCTCTGTGGATGTACTGAATCAAACTCAGGGCATCGGCTTGGGGGGGGGGGGGGGTAAAATCCCTAATTAAACTGGGGTAACGAAATAGTGAAAAAGGATGTGTGATACTGGGAGCGGCTGGAAATAGGCCTCCGTCAGCGGTGGGACCCGAGCGGAGAGGACAGGACCCGCGGCACAGAGTCGGGGTCAGTCCCAGTTCAGAGAGTTGTCGGCCGATGTCAAGCGCATATGACGGGCGACGGCATCCAGGGTCGGGGCCGCTGTCGGGGGCCGCAGGCTGCTGCCGTGGGCGGCTCGGAGCCGCGACGCCAGCGCGCCATCACATGACACGGGGTACTTCCTGGAGGCGGCGGGTGGGGTCTCAAAGATGTAGGTTCGAGCTCAGGGAGAATAAAGGTCTCATTGTTATCATTATTATTATTATTATTATTATTTTACTCCAGTGGAATAGTCACGCGGATCATTAATAATTAAAGAAAACACTTTATATCTGGGCCCTAGAAAATTATATTCCACTCTGAACTCGGCCGGCAGCAGGACAGCAAGGAGATCATAGCGGTGGTGGTGGTGGTGGTGGTGGGGGGCAGATTGAAACTCCCACTGATGCTCGCCAGCTGTCCCTCATGGCTTTCACTTCCATGATACAGTCAATGGAGTGGAAAGGGGAAGAAAAAGAAAGAAATGCCGACGGCGCTCACAGTACTTCAGGATTAAAGGCTCTGCTGTGGGCGACAGGCGTCAGCGAGCGGCGTGCAGAAACCTCGAGTCCTCCAAGAACTCCAAAGTGTCTGATTTTTTTTGGAGTAAAACTTGAAAAACGACCTGATGGATTGTGTCCGCCATCCGAGTTCGCCGAGCCACACGAGCACAGCTCAATCTGGATGCAAATTCAGTCTTTGAGGGCGGGGTGGGGGTCGGGGGGGGGCAGTAAAGAACAGAGGTGAGGCTCGGTTATTGTGAGTCCCAGCTGCCGTCAGGCCGCTGCCCTAACGAAAGTTACAGCCCCGTGAAGATGAGCTGTCAACGTCGATTTGAGAGAAACGTCTTGGCGGATCGAGCTGAGTCGGCTTATTGCTCATCTCCTCGGGGGCTTAAAACAGATTTTCTGCTCGATTTTTTTTTATTTTTTTATCTATTTATTTATTTCCTGCTTCCTAGGTATCCAAATATTAGATTTAGCGCGGGATCAATTGTTTGAAAAATGAGAATCAGGATTGAGCTTTTTTTTTTTGTAATCAGGAGGGAAATTATGGCATTTTTGAAGGAAGGAAATAAATTGGATGAAAGAATCTAATAAAAAAAAAAAAAGGCAGGTTTGTGAAATGCAGTTTTAAGAAATCCGCCAGGAAATTTGCCTGATGAGCTGTTACTCTATACCACTGGTGGCGATGCGCCTTCAATATCTGCTGATAATAGACAATAAAAGCCCCAAGAAGCTCGAGTTGGAGCCGCTCTCCCTCATTTGCAAGTTAACTCAATCTCGATGATAAAATATGCGGCAGGAGTTTTGTTGACAAGCGACGGAGCCGAGGAGGGAGAGACTTTTGTTGGAGGCTCGGGGTGTTTGAGGAGGATGGAAAAGCTCCGTGACCGTCTCTCGTGTCTGTGGTGCAAATATTCCAAAAAAAAATAAGAAATGTGAGCAAAAGAAACCACGGCGAGAGGAAATTAGGCGATTCGACGGCAGGTATTACAAAAAGTATCAGCCTCAAAAAGTATCGGAAACCTGCGTCTTATTAATTAGACCCAAACGCAGCTCCGGCGGGGAACCAGACAGCTCCTCTGCCTGTTTGGCCGAGCGTCATTTCCTTTGCGATGTTCCTCCCCTCAGGTCCCAGGGTGAGCGACGGACTGTGGCACTCGGTGAGCCTCGACGCCAGGGACCTGCACGTGGGCCTGGCCGCGGACGGCGAGCCGTGCTCCGCCACCGAGCTGTGGGAGCGGCTGGAACCGAGAGGCGATTTCTACCTCGGAGGTCGGTGGATCCCCGCGCCGTTTTTAACAAAAACATTGGAAAAGGGTTTCGAGGTGAAACTAAAGGAGCCGTCTGCTTTTTTCCCGACCAGGCTGCCCCGCCGCCGACTGCCAGGGCCCAGCGCCGTCCTTCCAGGGCTGCATGCGGCTCATCTTCATCAACGGCCAGCCGGTGAACCTCAGCCACGTGCAGCAGGGATTGCTGGGAAACTATAACGAGCTCCAGTTCGACACGTGCACTATACGAGACAGGTAAAGCGGTTTCGGGTTCCGTCTTTGGTTTTAATTAGACGGGCAGTTCTCAGAGAGATCTCTCAAAAGGGAAGAATAGAAAAAAAAACTTTGACATTCAACAGACAGATGCCAGAAAAATCCAAGGGACGCCACCGGCGGCGGAGCCACTCATGCCCACGTTGTTAATTTGCGGACGGCGGCGTGTCATCTCCGGGAGCGAGCCCGAACGCCACTGACATCCTGTCCCGTGGAGGCAAGCACGCTGACAGGGATGGGGCCAATTAAATGGTGAACAGAGGACTCAGCGCCAACCTTCCCTGGCAGAGGGCTATGCTAACAAGCTGCTCCCCACCGTCCTCGCGTGGCGCGCCACCCCTCATTACCCCGAGCAGCTGCGGGGGCTGGCGAGCGGGAATCGGCGGGCATTTGAAGGCACCGGGCGAACATGCGGACCCCCCCCGTTTTTTGTGTATGTTTTTGTTTTGCCCCCCACCCCCTCGTATTGCCCCGAGGTGAACCCCTCTCCTTCTTGCGTCATTCCGGGAAGCCGCCCTCTTCCCGGGCCCAGATCGCTCGCCCTTCGGAGGACACGCCAACAACAGACGTCATGCTGAACGGTTTTGTTCTTTCGTTGTTTTCCACCCAAAAATCAAACTCATGTCCATGAACGATCGGAAAAAAAGTAGTGTGGCGCTTGGGCGTAAACACGTTTCCAGCCGTTCGCGTCACTTCTTTTGGTTTGGAGACGTCTTATCTAAAATCGCAGCGGCCGAAATGTTAGCAAACAGCTTCCCACTAAGGAGACGAGCGTTGAAACCTGCGTTCATTGATTTTTTTATATTTCTTTTTTTTGGGGGGCTATTTTCAGCGGCGTAGCACAACACTGACATATTATCATCTATACAGTCGCTGTTGGTGTTCGTCTGGATTTTCGGTCCAATATTCTTTGCTTTCTTCACTTTGATTCATTCTCCACCAACTCCCCGAGGGGAATATCTGACTCCTTAGACATTAAAATGCTCCACTTTC
>CM029122.1:4095000-4187500 GCA_016859345.1 Istiophorus platypterus | reverse complement strand
TATAAGCTGATTGGCAGCTCCTCGGGCTTCTACTCCATCGATCCAGATGGGAGTGGTCCCCTGGGGCCCGCACAGGTATACTGCAACATGACAGGTGAGATCGCCTGGGTCCACTCGTTGTCACCTTTCTGCTCTCTCTCTGGGTTTTTTTTTTTCTTTTTCGATGAGGGGAACTGGGGGGGGGGGCTCGGGAGTCCACTCACTTAGAGATCGACCGGCATTGATCAGTACGCACCGCAGCCCCCGACGGTTTCACCGTCCGGCATCGCGATCGTTACGGGACAGTCCCCGAGAGTTTATCTGTGGGAGGTCGATATCTGCCGTAAAAGTCCTCGCGCTTGCTCCGCACCAGTGCAGTGCCTTAAATAGTCATTTACTCCGCCGTGGGGTTATAAACTCTTGATTTTCCTAAAACAAGCGAAAAACAAACCTGCAGCATGAGCATGACAAATGACCCTGCTTATATAACTTCCTGTCTTATTAAAGCTGTGTAAGTGCTCCGAGAACATCGCAGCAGACGCCCCCGGTGGACGCGTCGGCCGGGAGAAGGATCCGGCGCCTTCACAGGTTTCAACGGGATCGGCAACGTGAAAGCTCAAGCTTCTCCTATTTAAAAAAAGTGTCATGACAAGATTAGAGTTTTAACAAACTAAAGCCCCCGCCGGCGGCCTCCGGAGGCCCCAGTTTTCACCCAAGCATGTGGCCTTTAATGTCAAAAGGGTGGGGGGTGGTAATCCCCTCGGAAACATTAACATCTGCTCAGTTCATTTCGGCAGCCGACATTTTAAAGCAGCACCGGGAGCAACGGCAAAGACATGAATGGAAAAACTGTGGCACAGGGGCGTGCAACAGAACTCGGCAGAAATCCGCTCGTTGTAATTTTCATGTATATACAGTATATTTGTTTTTCCGGATTTTCATCGCAGTGACTCCGGCCCCATCGCGGCGTCGCAGTCATGGTTCCCGCCGAATGCATCGGTATTCATCATGTGTTGAATCATCATGAGTTGCTTGAGGGGAAATCATTGACCTGTTGCTAAAGGAAGAGGAAACCTAAAGGCGAGGAGTCGATAATTATTCCCGATGGTGGCCTGGACAGCGCCGATGCCCAGCACCAAAGCTCACCTCAATCTATCGGGTTCCCAGAGAAGCGCCGACGTCCCTGTTTGACTTTCGACAATCGGCTGAGGAATTCAGCGTAATTTCCACGACTGATTTCGTGACCTGTGCAGAAGCCAAAGGCCTTTCCGAAGGCCCCCAACATTCTCTTGTCCCACATTATAGATTCGGGCGTAATCAGTGCAATCGCTTGAATGCAAGCGCCCAGCATGGGCCCAGCACCGCCCGAAACGGGACACTTGACAGAGGGGGAGAGGGAAGCAGCCCGACCTATGCCCCCCACTCCCCTACCCCCACCCTTCTCCCGGGACCTGCAGGACAAAACATACTTGAGTTCTGGCGTCTCCGGAGAGAGTTTCATCAGCCGCCTGTCGCAACTTTCCCCCGAACCGCTCCGTCCTTTTCGCAAGGTTAATGCGCCAGTGATGTCATCACGTCGGGGGGGGGGGGGGGGCGCCGCTCGTCTACTCCCGTATGCTGCGCGCATTTCATGTCTTCAGTCTTCAATCACAAATTGGAATTGTGCGGCGGCGGCGTTGCCTCAACTTGACCTCAATTAAAGAATCTATTAGAGATGTAAATAACTCTAAGCCTTCCAACCTCATGTGAATAATGGCGGCGCGGAGGGGGATTTCCTTCAAGGCAAACATGGAATCCACATAATGAAAATTGAGTGGCGGTTGGAAATGAGACGGAGTCCTCGGCTGATTCCGTCTCTCAAACTGTTGACTCCCGTTTCGAAGGCGAACGCTTGTGAAATCTGTCAGAAAGTGTCAGGAACTCAAATTGGAGTGTCTGGAGGTTTATTTCATATGTTGTTATTATTATTTTTATTTTTTTAGGGGACGGCTGAGGTTTTTTATTTCCACTGGCCGAGCTTCGAGGAGGGGGTCAAAGTGGCGGATGGAAACGAGCGCATTCATTCGTTTCTCGTTTTTTTTTTTTTCTGCAATGCGAAACTGGGACGGTTCGTGGGATGTCACCAACGACACGGAGGGTTCGGCGGAGGACGCAGAACACTGGCAGCAGCCACATCATTAAAAAACAGTCGCTGTGTTTTTGAGGAATGTTCCAGCTCTTTGCCTTGATAAAACCTCTTATGTTGCTTTCGCAGTGTGTCTTGGGTCATTATCCGTCTGTACCTTGAAGCACCGTTCTATCAGTTTTTCCGCGTCTGGCTGAATCTGAGCCGATAGTTTAGCTCTATACACTTCAGAACTCATCCTGCTGCTTCTATCAGCAGTCACATCATCAGTAAACACCAGTCAGTTCTATTGGCACCATACATGCCCATGTCATAACACTGCCTCCACCATGTCTGAATGATGATGTGGTGGCTTTGGATCATGAGCCGTTCCTTTCCTTCTCCATAATCTTCTCTTCCCATCATTCTGGTACAAGTTCATCTTGTCCCAGAGAATCTTGTTCCAGAATTGTTAAGTTTTTTGGGGTTGTTTTAGATGTTTTCCGGCGAAGTCTAGTCTGCCTTTCTGTTCTTGAGTGTGACCAGTGGTTTGCACCTTGTGGCGAACCCTCTGCTATTTACATTCATGAATTCATCTCTTGATTGTAGACGATGATGCACCTGCCTCCTCCAGAGGGTTCTTGACCCGACTGGATGATGTGAAGGAGGAATGTTTGGCCACTCGTAAAGTTTCTGCCATCTGCCTGATAGGTTTGTTTGGTTTGTCCAGCCTGACGATGGCCTCCTTCATTTGCATCGACATGTCTTTGGACGCGTATTGAGAGTTCCAGTGATTGGCTAGCAAATGCAAATTTCGACATTTGGAATCAACTCAAGACCTTTCATCTGCTTCATTTGTTGAGGAATAACGAGGGAACAGGCCACACCTGGACATGCAGCTGATTGTCAGTCAATTGTCCAATTACTTTTAAGCCTTCAGAAATGAGGGACTGTTTATGGGAATGGCTGTAATTCCTAATTAGGTATTGTTATATTGTTGTCAGACCCCTTGAATTAGAGCTGAAACTCCACAGTTCAATCACACCTTGATGACTTTGTTACCATACAAATACTTTTGGACCTAACTGTATCTATGTAAATGTATATATATATATATATATATATATATATATATATATATATATATATATAGGTACAGGTAAATATAAATTTTTATGTATATACATGAATTTATGTATGTATATGCATGTATGTATTGATACATTTATACATACTTATATGTGCATATGTATACATATATATGCATATATGTATTTATGTGTTTTTATGTGTGTATATATACATAAAAACATATATGTATGTATATATATATCTATATATGTGTATATATTTACAGATACCAATATATACATAGGTGTGTATATATATGCATATATACATATGTATATATGCATATATGTGTAAATATATATATATGTACACATATATTTAAACATGTGTATGTGATGGCGGCCCAATGTACTTAGCACCTGAATTAAGAAATGCTGTATTTCTGTCTACCTTGGATGTGAGGTTTAATTATTTAATGTAACCATGAACTTTGAAAACCATAAATCACGTTTTCCGTCTGTTGGCTCCAGAAAAACAGTAAAAATGTACAAACGAGGTGCAAATGTGAAAAGGTTGATTCTCTGTTTGAGGCATCGACGGCAGGCTAACTCAGCAGCAAGCTATTTGTATTAACAGATATTTGATACTGTGGGTTTGTGCTAACAAACTGTGTTGTACAAATGCCAAACTGTGGATTCAGACTGACCCTAACGCATACTTTGATTTTGCAGATGGGAAGACGCGCGTGAGCACACGCTAACAGTCTAGCGCTCAGCGCGGGGCCGTCAGCAGCCCCACGCTAACGGCCCCGCGCTGACGGCCCCGCTTCTTTCCCTTCCAGAGGAGAAGGTGTGGACCGTCGTGGCCCACAACGTCACGGCCCCCGTCACGGTCCAGGGCTCCTCGCCGCAGAGGCCCCACGTCATGCGGTTCGACTACGGCGCCTCGGCCGGGCAGCTGCGCGCCATCGTGTCGGGGTCCGAGCAGTGCCAGCAGGATGTTGTGTACAGCTGCAGGAAGTCCCGCCTCTTCAACACCAAAGGTATCCACGTTTCCGAGTTGCGACTGTCGTCGTCGTGGTTCTGTTTTTTTTCCCCAGCGACATCTCGGCTCCGGACGCGGCCTCGGTGTTGCAGTTCGCCAACCTTCCCTCGTCTGTACTTTTGCAGCGTCAGAGGAGCGTTTATCGCCGCTGACCCCTCGGTCCTCCCCCTCCCCTCGTTAGCAGCGCCTACGCCGTCCTTCCTCGCCCGAACAAAAACATCCAAGCATTTGCTCTTAAATCATGAAACATTCATGATGTCCCAGTTTGCACCACCACCCCCCCCCACACACACACACACACACACACAATTCCCTGGGTGCCGTGTGTACGTAAACAAACAAGTTCATTATCACACCAGACTTCAAAAGGGAGACAGAAAACAAGCTTTCATACAAGCCTTTATTTCATAGCTGCATGAACTCTTTCAGAAACGGACTGATTTCTGTCTGTTTTTTTTCCTTTCTTTCCAGGTTTACCTTTGTTCCCCGAGAACAGACGTCTACCTCAGAAAAAAAAAAAAGGGGTCAAACGCGTCTTTGAACAGCACCGCGAAACAACGCGGCATATTCAGATTAATTATCGGACAAAATTGCACTTATCGCCACCGTCGCCACCGTCGCCACCGTCGCCACCGTCGCCACCGTCGCCACCGTCGCCACCGTCGCCACCGTCGCCACCGTCGCCACCGTCGCCACCGTCGCCACCGTCGCCACCGTCGCCACCGTCGCCACCGTCGCCACCGTCGCCACCGTCGCCACCGTCGCCACCGTCGCCACCGTCGCCACCGTCGCCACCGTCGCCACCGTCGCCACCGTCGCCACCGTCGCCACCGTCGCCACCGTCGCCACCGTCGCCACCGTCGCCACCGTCGCCACCGTCGCCACCGTCGCCACCGTCGCCACCGTCGCCACCGTCGCCACCGTCGCCACCGTCGCCACCGTCGCCACCGTCGCCACCGTCGCCACCGTCGCCACCGTCGCCACCGTCGCCACCGTCGCCACCGTCGCCACCGTCGCCACCGTCGCCACCGTCGCCACCGTCGCCACCGTCGCCACCGTCGCCACCGTCGCCACCGTCGCCACCGTCGCCACCGTCGCCACCGTCGCCACCGTCGCCACCGTCGCCACCGTCGCCACCGTCGCCACCGTCGCCACCGTCGCCACCGTCGCCACCGTCGCCACCGTCGCCACCGTCGCCACCGTCGCCACCGTCGCCACCGTCGCCACCGTCGCCACCGTCGCCACCGTCGCCACCGTCGCCACCGTCGCCACCGTCGCCACCGTCGCCACCGTCGCCACCGTCGCCACCGTCGCCACCGTCGCCACCGTCGCCACCGTCGCCACCGTCGCCACCGTCGCCACCGTCGCCACCGTCGCCACCGTCGCCACCGTCGCCACCGTCGCCACCGTCGCCACCGTCGCCACCGTCGCCACCGTCGCCACCGTCGCCACCGTCGCCACCGTCGCCACCGTCGCCACCGTCGCCACCGTCGCCACCGTCGCCACCGTCGCCACCGTCGCCACCGTCGCCACCGTCGCCACCGTCGCCACCGTCGCCACCGTCGCCACCGTCGCCACCGTCGCCACCGTCGCCACCGTCGCCACCGTCGCCACCGTCGCCACCGTCGCCACCGTCGCCACCGTCGCCACCGTCGCCACCGTCGCCACCGTCGCCACCGTCGCCACCGTCGCCACCGTCGCCACCGTCGCCACCGTCGCCACCGTCGCCACCGTCGCCACCGTCGCCACCGTCGCCACCGTCGCCACCGTCGCCACCGTCGCCACCGTCGCCACCGTCGCCACCGTCGCCACCGTCGCCACCGTCGCCACCGTCGCCACCGTCGCCACCGTCGCCACCGTCGCCACCGTCGCCACCGTCGCCACCGTCGCCACCGTCGCCACCGTCGCCACCGTCGCCACCGTCGCCACCGTCGCCACCGTCGCCACCGTCGCCACCGTCGCCACCGTCGCCACCGTCGCCACCGTCGCCACCGTCGCCACCGTCGCCACCGTCGCCACCGTCGCCACCGTCGCCACCGTCGCCACCGTCGCCACCGTCGCCACCGTCGCCACCGTCGCCACCGTCGCCACCGTCGCCACCGTCGCCACCGTCGCCACCGTCGCCACCGTCGCCACCGTCGCCACCGTCGCCACCGTCGCCACCGTCGCCACCGTCGCCACCGTCGCCACCGTCGCCACCGTCGCCACCGTCGCCACCGTCGCCACCGTCGCCACCGTCGCCACCGTCGCCACCGTCGCCACCGTCGCCACCGTCGCCACCGTCGCCACCGTCGCCACCGTCGTTGTTTTTCCCCGTCTTGTACCCGTAATGAGTCAAGTTTTTTCCAGGGATCGCTCTTGTCATCGTTGCAGCGAAGCAGCAGACATCCACAGCAGCGTTTTAGGTTTTTTAATGAGGTCTCCACAGCGTCCTTATTTTCTTCAGTCTCACTTGTTATTTCCTTCTTTTTTTTTTTTTCTTTCCTTTGACCCGGCGACACATCCATCGTTGTGGCTCCTTGATTCGAGTGTCTGTCGTGACGGGCGAGATGTTTTATTTAGGAGGCTTGGTGTCAGCATTTTTCGCTGAGGTCCCACCGCCATGCTCTCAAGCACAGAGAAGGCGGCGGCGGCAATGGCGGTCGGACCTCAGACGAGGCTACACCTGTTTCTCTTCGGTAGAGACGAGGTGCTGCAGGAGAGCGATGACGTTGAACCTTCCAAGCTTTTGAGATGTCTCCTATATAAAAAACAAACAAAAAGAAGAGTAAGGCTCTGGGTTGTTTTTTGAGACGGATGTGGAGCTGATTCCTGACAACGTTCCCTGTGGCTCATCCCGCGAATCACTTTGGACACGAGTGTCGAAGTAAACACCATCGCTTTCACTCCCAATCGCCATTTCCATGTTTTGACTTCCTGATTGTTTGTTCCTACGGCGCCCACTGGTTTTTTCTTTTCATGTTGTTTTTTCTCCCAAATAGCCGTCACTTAAGGGGCCTCTGTGTAGCGGTTACACTCTAGAATAAATAAATAAATAGATAAATAAAAGCAGGGACTTGGATGCATTTTTGCCTCCCTCACTGTGCGAACATGTCCCGTCAATATCCAGCCAATTTGAAGGGGAGAGCGCGGGGCCGACCTCTCCTCCGGGAAGTATCGATCCCATTCGTGGGCCTGTTCGGCGTCTGAGTGGCGGTTGCCGCCACCGCCGCCACCGCCGCCACCGCCGCCACCGCCGCCACCGCCGCCACCGCCGCCACCGCCGCCACCGCCGCCACCGCCGCCACCGCCGCCACCGCCGCCACCGCCGCCACCGCCGCCACCGCCGCCACCGCCGCCACCGCCGCCACCGCCGCCACCGCCGCCACCGCCGCCACCGCCGCCACCGCCGCCACCGCCGCCACCGCCGCCACCGCCGCCACCGCCGCCACCGCCGCCACCGCCGCCACCGCCGCCACCGCCGCCACCGCCGCCACCGCCGCCACCGCCGCCACCGCCGCCACCGCCGCCACCGCCGCCACCGCCGCCACCGCCGCCACCGCCGCCACCGCCGCCACCGCCGCCACCGCCGCCACCGCCGCCACCGCCGCCACCGCCGCCACCGCCGCCACCGCCGCCACCGCCGCCACCGCCGCCACCGCCGCCACCGCCGCCACCGCCGCCACCGCCGCCACCGCCGCCACCGCCGCCACCGCCGCCACCGCCGCCACCGCCGCCACCGCCGCCACCGCCGCCACCGCCGCCACCGCCGCCACCGCCGCCACCGCCGCCACCGCCGCCACCGCCGCCACCGCCGCCACCGCCGCCACCGCCGCCACCGCCGCCACCGCCGCCACCGCCGCCACCGCCGCCACCGCCGCCACCGCCGCCACCGCCGCCACCGCCGCCACCGCCGCCACCGCCGCCACCGCCGCCACCGCCGCCACCGCCGCCACCGCCGCCACCGCCGCCACCGCCGCCACCGCCGCCACCGCCGCCACCGCCGCCACCGCCGCCACCGCCGCCACCGCCGCCACCGCCGCCACCGCCGCCACCGCCGCCACCGCCGCCACCGCCGCCACCGCCGCCACCGCCGCCACCGCCGCCACCGCCGCCACCGCCGCCACCGCCGCCACCGCCGCCACCGCCGCCACCGCCGCCACCGCCGCCACCGCCGCCACCGCCGCCACCGCCGCCACCGCCGCCACCGCCGCCACCGCCGCCACCGCCGCCACCGCCGCCACCGCCGCCACCGCCGCCACCGCCGCCACCGCCGCCACCGCCGCCACCGCCGCCACCGCCGCCACCGCCGCCACCGCCGCCACCGCCGCCACCGCCGCCACCGCCGCCACCGCCGCCACCGCCGCCACCGCCGCCACCGCCGCCACCGCCGCCACCGCCGCCACCGCCGCCACCGCCGCCACCGCCGCCACCGCCGCCACCGCCGCCACCGCCGCCACCGCCGCCACCGCCGCCACCGCCGCCACCGCCGCCACCGCCGCCACCGCCGCCACCGCCGCCACCGCCGCCACCGCCGCCACCGCCGCCACCGCCGCCACCGCCGCCACCGCCGCCACCGCCGCCACCGCCGCCACCGCCGCCACCGCCGCCACCGCCGCCACCGCCGCCACCGCCGCCACCGCCGCCACCGCCGCCACCGCCGCCACCGCCGCCACCGCCGCCACCGCCGCCACCGCCGCCACCGCCGCCACCGCCGCCACCGCCGCCACCGCCGCCACCGCCGCCACCGCCGCCACCGCCGCCACCGCCGCCACCGCCGCCACCGCCGCCACCGCCGCCACCGCCGCCACCGCCGCCACCGCCGCCACCGCCGCCACCGCCGCCACCGCCGCCACCGCCGCCACCGCCGCCACCGCCGCCACCGCCGCCACCGCCGCCACCGCCGCCGTGATGGTTCCGGGTTGATAAATCGCTTCCCCCATGGACGCGGTATCCCGGGAAACGCCTCGGGGGAATCTCTCTCTCTCTCTCTCTCTCTCTCTCTCTCTCTCTCTCTCTCTCTCTCTCTCTCTCTCTCTCTCTCTCTCTCTCTCTCTCTCTCTCTCTCTCTCTCTCTCTCTCTCTCTCTCTCTCTCTCTCTCTCTCTCTCTCTCTCTCTCTCTCTCTCTCTCTCTGTCTCCTGATTCGGCACACAGACGTTCGGCCAGGGCTTCGGGGACGAGCTGGCTAGGTTCTGGAGGTCGAACGTCAAAGATCAAAGGTCGCTGCAGCCTCACGAAGCGCGGTTTTTGTCCATTCGTGCACCTGTTATGAGGAAATGCACATAATACCTTTGGATGAAGCCTTCACTGCGTAGGTTTGACGTACTGAAGGCTTCTGGACAGACTTGCCTGTAAAGTGCGTCGCGATCGGTTGGAGTCAGAAACGTTTTTTCACTTGTTCCCTCTTTTCTCTGACTCTCTGTAACTTCTGTTATTTATTCATATTGAAATATAAAGTGTTTTTCTTGGTTTGACTTTGTTGAGAGGTTCTTATAAAAGCCTTCATCTTCCAGCATTGGGTTTTATTTTTTTTTTATATGTAGCTATGTCCGCATATGTGAATATTTTCCTGTAAATATTTTATATTGCATATTTCTGTATTTTTGAGGGGAAAAAAAAGTTTTCAAAAATGAATGTTTTCTTGTTTTTCCACTGCTTTTATCGACTAATACTTGATCCACTGACTTTTATTGTTTTTCTTTATTTTTCTCCACTTCCCTATTTCCGATTTTTATTTGGCCATGTCTCTGATTATTTAAGCCTCTTGGCCCAGCTGCTTCTGACAGAACCGATTTCTGAGTGCCTTATCGATAAATCTCTATTTATTTGTTTGTTTGGCGTATCTGTTTGTTGTTTGTTTTTTTTCACATCACTTCCTTATATATATTTTTTAAATTTGCCGATAAAGTTAATGAAGCAGGTCAATGCGGCGCGAACACTGTCTGACTGCCGGGCCGCTGTGTGGTTGCAGATGGCAGCCCGCTGTCCTGGTGGCTGGACCGCGAGGGGGAGAGGAGGAGCTACTGGGGGGGCTTCCTGCCGGGCGTCCAGCAGTGCTCCTGCAGCCTGGAGGAGAACTGCATGGACATGAACTACTTCTGCAACTGCGACGCTGACACCGACACATGGTACTTGAAGCAGCCGCCTAATGTTCTGGCCGTTCTAGTCCGGATTCCCTTTTATATTAGTAACATCTCACTGTTCACTGATTAGCCACAGCGTGTACATATATATATATGAGTCTATGTATCAATATAGATATGGGTGCACCTATATTCCTTCCTTCCTTCCTTCTTATCTATCTATCTATCTATGTGTGCGTGTGTATATATATATAAATAGAGATATATATAGATATACATATCTATATCTATATCTATATAGATATAGATATATCATCTATATCTGTATACGTGCATGATATAGATATAGAAATAGATATGTCAGCGTATATTTATCTATATCTGTATCTGTATGATCTCTCTCTCTCTCTCTCTCTCTCTCTCTCTCTCTCTCTATATATATATATATATATATATATATATATATATATATATATATATATATATATATAGATCTATATATAGAGATATGTATAGAGATATAGATATAGACTTAGATATATATCATCTATATCTATAGATTAAAAGAAGGAGAGGTAAAGCAGGAATATGGACAATTAGGGAAAAAACTGGATCAGTGATGTCTCAGGGATGAACTGCCGCCCTGAGAGAGACGGAGCCGCAGGAGCAACCCGCGACCCCCGGCCCCCGGCCCCCGGCCCCCGTCCCCCGACCCGATTTGCCTGTTCCGTTGGTGATGTTTCAGCCTCTATCTAGGCCGACGGCGGCGGCCGGGGGGACAGCGGGGCGCCCTCGCTCCACTCCGTGTGGTTTAATCCGCTCCGGGGCTTCTCCGGACGGGGAGACAGATTGCTCCCGCTAATTCAGAGCCCCCATAAAGCCAATGTGTTGCTATTTATGTGTTTCAGGTTTGTTTTTGTTTTTTTTGTTCCTTTGTCTGTCGCAGGGCTAATGACACAGGAATCCTCTCCTACAAAGACCACCTGCCCGTCAGCCAGATCGTCGTCGGGGACGCCAACCGGACAGGCTCGCGAGCCGTCTACCGCATCGGCCCTCTGCGTTGCTATGGAGACAGTAGGTGATCACCGCCGATCGGAGGCGGAGCGTGCTCAGATGATGTCTTTGTGCCTCGCCGTGTCTCTGTTCCTCATCCGTTCCGCCGGTGCTCCGACACCGTGTCCGCGTGGGACATAACCACCGGCCAAGCAAAGGGGGGTGTTGGGTGGGTGGGTGGTTGTTAAAGAGCTGGACACCGGCTCTAGAACAATGGGATCAAAGAGAGCGCGAACAAACGAGGGGGGGGGGGTCAGCAGCTCGTCCGCAGTCAGAATTAGTTCACACCCCCTCCTCACAATTTTTTTTTTTTTTAATGTCAAATTAAAGCAGAGATACGGGAAGTTTCCAAAAAAGAAGCCGAGCGAGTTGGTCTTGAATAATATGTATAAAACATGTAGAACATTCCTAGAGATGATTATTAAACCTGGATGTGGGATGTTCTAGGTTTTTTTATTTTCAGTTCAGCTACTTTTTTACACATTGAGTCATTCTTACCATAATCTGCTGTCTGATTAATCATCTTGGTAAATGTGTGTAGTGCTGGAAAAAAAACGGTGCTGGATCCGTCGCCATTCAAACCGGACCCGCGCCAACACCAAAAACAGCCCCCCCCCAACCCAGGACCCCGTCCCTCCGCCGAGTTTTCGCCTGATCCTCCCGGCGAACCGGCGCTAGTGCAACTCTTCACAGCTGTCGGGCAGAATCTTTCCGGCGGCAGAAGCAGCGTCGCTAATGTGCATTTTCTGATCGGCCCAATAAACGTAAGACGATGTCACCACCTCAAAATGGCGCCGACAAACCCTCAGTCAGCAGTTTTTCTTTTTTCAAAACATTCGCTTTTGTGATATCATTCTTTTCTTCTTTTTTTTTTATAACACTGTCATTTTTTTTCATCATCCAGCAGCGACGGATGAGCTCTCTGAAAACTAAAAGTCCCTGCGGCAGCATGGATACGGGGACTGCTTCGCCATGAAAACAAAACAAAACAAAACAAACAAAAAGAAAACACGGCGCCGGCCGGATTCAGATGTCGCCGGTTCTGCCGTCCGGACGATGATGCTCTCGCCGTTCCAAGAGTAGCGGCTGAGCCTGGGCAGGAGGCAGGAGGACGGGAGGAGTCTCGGTTTCACACCTGACTTTCTGGACGCCAGCGATCACAGTTTGTTTCCTGTTTTTGCTTCCTGGTAGAGTTCAGCGCCGGGGAAACGCGGGCGACGGATCCGATATCACGTTTTTCGCTGACCAGCTCCCCTGTGTCCGGGGGGGAATGGGGGGGGTGGCCAAGGGGACATTAGAGACAAACGAGACCTTATTTTGTCAACGTCCTCTTTCTTGCCTGCACTTTACTTTCAGTTTTGTTTTTTTTTATTCTCCTCTTACATTGCCCCCCGTTTCTTTTCCCCCCCTCCAGAGTCTCTTTGGAACGCAGCCTCCTTCTACCAGGAGTCGTCGTACCTCTACTTCCCCACCCTGCAGGCCGAGCTCGCCTCCGACATCTCCTTCTACTTCAAGACCAGCGCCCCCTCGGGGGTCTTCCTCGAGAACCTGGGCCTGAAGGACTTCATCCGGGTGGAGCTCAGCTGTGAGTCAGGGGTTTGGGGGCCAGGGGTGGGGGGGTACATGACGAGGGCAATGCAAACAAAACAAAACAAAATAAAAATACAGCAACATGCATAACAGCGGCTTTACAAAAAAAATTGAAGAAAAAAGATGAATCAATGCGGATAAGATCAGTTCAGATTAAAGATATAACTTGTGCCCGTTTACATGAGAACTGACAAAGGAAAGTAACAGGGTCTCTGGGTTTTCTGGATTCTGGATTTGGGAATATCCCGGGACCGGGAACAGGAATGCCGGCATCCGGCTCCGTTGGTCACGGCGTGTTTTATCCGCCAGCCGCCGGGGCTGGGGGCTCTCCGGACGTTTGTAGCCATTACGTATGACTGCTGCATCGCAGGCATCGTGAAATATTGACAAGCTGTCGGCCGAGCAACCCCCCCCCCCCCCAACCACCACCACCACCACCCATAAATCCATTCAGGTCATCAGGTTTTTCCCAGCAGCGTCATATCAGATTGCATCAGAGAGGGAGGACGGGGGGACGACGACATAAAAAAATCTAATATCACATTCAGTCCGCCTTGTCTGTGTTGTGTGTGTGTGTGTGTGCGTGCGTGCCCCCCCCAGCTCCCTCCTCGGTGACTTTCTCCTTCGACGTGGGGAACGGTCCGGCGGCGCTGTCCGTGAAGTCCCACCTCCCCCTCAACGACAGGCAGTGGCACTACGTGAGGGCGGAGCGCAACGCCAGGGAGGCATCTCTGCAGGTCGACCAGCTCCCCCTCCGCTTCCTGGACGCGCCGGCCGACGGGCACCTCCGCCTGCGGCTCAGCAGCCAGCTGTTCATAGGTAGGCCCCCGTCGCCGGGGGGGGTAATCAGGGCCGCGTTCACTGTTTGTGCAGCGAACTGTAAACACAGCACTGACAACAGTGTCACCGAACAGTTGCCTATTTACGCGTGTAGCGGTAATGGGGTGGCATTAGCATTCATTTGGAGCCATGTTTCCGGTGCTCCAGATGAATTTGACTCCCCCAAAATTCAGCCATCCTGGGAGCCACCCCCCCCCCACCCCCCGGCGCCGGAGGCAAACAGCCCGGCGATGTGACTCACAGCTAGAGCGCTTCTGTTAAATCATCGGCCCGAATGATTAACAAGCGCATTACAGAATACCTGCTACTTTGATTAAAAAAAAAAAAAAAAAGGAAAATCACAGTAAATTGTTTGTTTAATGGTTCTACTGAGGTACTGGGGTGTTTAGACTCATCCACTATTACAAAAAGAAAGGAAAAAAACATAGTTTCTATTAAATGTGGCTGAAATAATTGAAACCAGAGGCCATAATGTAAAGCTAAAGGGCCGTTAGATCATCCTGGGCTGTTTCCCTGTTCGGTTACATTAACGATGCTGCTGAAAATAATAACAAATATGTGAACACAAAATGGGGGAAAAAACAGCCACTGTCCAGAATGAATCCCAAAGCTCCCTTTTTGCATTTTCCTTTTTTCCGCTTTCCTATTTCCGTTTTCCGTTTTCAAATACAAATGTTCCCTTCCCTCTTGTTCCCTTTGCGGCACGACTGAGACAAAGAGACGGAGTGTGTCAGACAGGAGATTTATCCACCACTTTTTTCTATTTTTTCCAGATAAATCAAAGCTATATAAGAGAGCGACTCATTTCCCATCCACCCCCCCATCCCCCCAGCCCCCTGCCTCCCACCATCTACTCCCACAACCTCTGGCATCCGTCACGATGTCACAAATGTGTGTTTTCCCTGCGCCGACGTTCCCTGGCAACCTGACTAGTCCAATACGTCGTATATTTAGTCCTAACGAGTTTCCGCGTGCGATGGCGCCTGCGGAGTCGCCCTGGACGTACGTTGGATTAATGTTTAAAAATCACTTGTCATTTATCCCCATCGGCCGCAACGGGGGCCGCGATTGTAAAAGTCATTACAGCCGCTTCCTAGCACGTCAGACGCGGCTGACACCTGATCTCCTCTCCGCAGGGGGGACGGCGTCCCAGCAGAGGGGCTTCCTGGGCTGCATCAGGACCCTGACCGTCAACGGCGTGGGCCTCGACCTGGAGGAGCGGGCCCGGACCACGCCCGGGGTGAGCTCCGGATGCCCCGGCTACTGCAGCGGCTCCAGCAGCCTCTGCCACAACCGGGGGAGGTGCGTTGAGAAGAGCAACGGCTACGTCTGCGACTGCTCCCAGTCGGCCTACGGGGGGACCACCTGCGACCAGGGTGAGTCCCCAGGGGCCCGGGGTAACTACGCGTCAAGGCGACACAGACCTGAGGAGCTGTGATTGGTCGCCTTGGTAGCATTGCTTTTACCGGCTTGTCCGTCTCCGCCGCCATCATACAGACCGTCTCACAGACCGTCTCCTGATGTCTTCGTTCGTTCAGGAAAAACTAAAACTGCTGTTCGACATCTATCAGCTCCGAACTCCATAGAGATCCGCTCGGTTGCAGTCGGAAAAAACTCAATGCGGTGACATCTAAACGCCGCCGTCTTCTAGCGGTCTGGCAGTGTTATCGTAGAGCGACGCCAACGCAGAGATGCCCACGGGCCCTCGTACGCCGTAGCTTCGACGCAGGAGCCCAAATATTGGTCTTTAAGAGAACGCTCTCGGTTTCTCGGTTCAAAGCGGTTACACAAATGACCAACGGATGTGGCATCTTGAGAGCAAAAGCTGCCCAGGTTTAATGGGTTGTTTTATCCTGTGGCTCAGCGTGTCCAAGTTTTTATGTCGGTTTCCAGTCTGTGTTCTCTTTTCTGTGAAGGGGGGAGGGATTATAGGCAGGCTGTTGACGGAATGAACCCCAAACGGAGTGAACAGTGAGTGAAGCCAAAAACTTGTTCTGAACCGAGCCACCGGGGCAGTGACACGGCCGAGCAGACGTGGACGCGCCGGCGCCGACAACGTGATGCCGCGGTGGCGCGACAGTCGCATCGGGGGTTTGAACTGAAGGTCTTTTTCTGAACATCAGAACGCACATGCACAGATTACCCTTTGTGTGTGTGTGTGTGTGTGTGGGGGGTTAAATCTCGCCACCTGTTGAGGTAACAGAGGCCAAAAAGCACCTGTGGTGTTCGAGCCGAGTCCTTATCGTCATTTTTTTTCCCATGAGTTTATCCTTAGGTGACCACCTCTCCCAGGACTCCGTGCTGGTTTATGATGGTATGATTGCCCGGGGGCTGGTGGGTTGGGGGGGCAGGCTACCTTAAATGAGAACTCCACTGATTCTGTTCACACTCACACCCTTTTTTTCTTCCCCTCCACCCCGCAGAGGTGTCGGTGTCCTTCGACAGGGAGTCCTCGGTGACCTACACCTTCCAGGAGCCCTTCTCGGTGATGCAGAACAGGAGCTCGCAGGCCACCAGCGTTTCCGCCGAGAGCGGCGGCGGCAGCCGGGCCCGGGAGGACGTCGCCTTCAGCTTCGTCACGTCGCGGCGGCCGGCCATGCTGCTGGCCGTCGGCACCTTCAGCCGCCAGCACATCGCCGTCATCCTGGCCAGAAACGGTAGGAAACGGCAGGAAGCATTTATGGCAGTGATGATTATGGCATAGTAATCCAGAAATCTTCAGCCTTCCTGGACCACAGGTGTTCGAAACCGATCCGAGGTTCAGTCAGACAAGCGTTTGACATGCGAGGCTCTCTCTCCCTGGAGGTGTTGGTTTTATTTTGAAGGCTGTTATTTGGTGTGAACAGTCACAGAATCCTTTGTGGGCTTTTTCTGTTTTTTTTCCAGTGAAGTAGCTGAAACCAGATTTTTTTTTCCACTAACACTTCCTTTAGCTCACAGGCATAATGATTTTTGAATCATTCCCCTTTTTCTTTAGTCTTTATCCGAATCCGATCAAATTTTTCCTCATTGAATTCAGTCCTGTTGACGTCTGACTTGCAACTTTGTGCTGCTGATCATGTGTTTCCTGCAGTTTATTCATTTCACTTTCACTGTGCAACTTTCTGGTGCAACCAGAACCTAAAACACATGGTCACACATATAATTTTATTTGTTTGGTCTCAAACCAAAGAAAAAAAATCTAAACATTGTGTCAAATTGTACATTATAACGTCGCCTTTTAGTTCTTTTTCGACCAGGACAAATTACGAAGCAGAGTTGCGCCTCGTGCATTTATTGAACTTGAGAAAAGGCTACGATTATTATCGGTCGCGACATAGCAACCGGACCTCAGCCCGTGTTGAACGGCAAGACATGGCCCGACAGGGTTACAAAAAAGAAAAGAGTACAATATTAGATAGGATATTACATAGGAGACTGGATGAAACGAGATACACCGGAATCCAGATGGAAGCGGACACAGATCATCCTGTAAAAAAGAAATAAGTGGAATCCACTTAAATTAGATCCAATCATAAACCCCCTGGCTTCTGGTTGCCGTAGTATCGTTGTATTTTTTGTTTCTTTTAAACCCTGATTGCGTGGATGTGTGCGATATGCTCATTTAACACTGTGAGAATAATGTTCCAGCCCAGAGGGGCCCGAGCTGGAACCTAACATTACCCTTGTTTGCATTTCCTTTATTTTTCAAGCACGTTCTTTGTGTTTCTATGTTCAGAGCTGAGGATTGTAACAGGCAGTTGATGCATGCAACAGCTGGCAGGAATAATATTAATGATAATAATGATAATATAGCAGTCGAGCCGCCCCCACATCTCCCAGCGAAGGGAAATAGGCTAATGAACAGCTTCAATCTCTGCACCCCCCCCCATTGCTTCGGATAGCGCTTAGAACAAACCATGGCCTGGATGACTTTAGACTCTGGACAGATGCTTTTCCTCTTTGAAAAGACTCGTCCTTCTCATCGCACAATGAACTTCAACCAGTCCTTCCTACCACCGACTGAAAGCAAAAAGTTGCACAATAAAGGTCGAACTGAACCGTTAGTTTTAGGTCCCCCCCATGTGTCCGACACTCGCCACAGGCCGTTTCCCACCATCGGCGCTGGCGGGCCCCCGTCCTCAGCCGTGTCCAAAACTCAAAGCATCACGCCGAGCGGCACGAAAAGCTGGGGGGACGCCGACCTCCGCCGGCATCCACGCCGACCTCTGCCCACAGGATTTGAAACAAATCACGGCGCAAAGCCCCTTCACCTACAGACCAGGAATTATATTGACCCGACTCACTCAATAGAGCTTCCTGGCTCTTTGATCTGGCGGCAGCTCTGTGTGTGTGTGTGTGTGTGGGAGAAACAGTGGGCGCATATTGACATATTTCAATGTGGGAGTGAAGAGCTATGAGATAAATATTTGCGTATCTCTAAAGGCAATTGGAGAAGTTCGGGTATAGTGATCTATTTATGAGCCACTTCTCTCCTATCCGGCATTCAGGCGCGGTGGAACAGGTTTTAATGGAAGATACAGGTTTGTGTGAAGTGGACGGGACCCTGGCGCCGAGCGCGGTATTGAATAAATCATCCTAAAGTGCTCGGATGGGGGATCTTACTAAAGCTGAGCTGCCGCACGTCTCTTTTACTGCCCCGCGTCCAGGGAGCCTGCAGATCTGGTACCGCCTCCAGACGGACCGGAGCCCGGACGTCTACAGCCCCGCCCCTGGGAACCTGGCGGACGGGCGCCTTCATCGGATCAGGATCCACAGGGTGGGCAAGAACCTCTACGTCCAGGTGGGTCACGTGGATTTAGATATTAAAATAAAACAACAGAAAAAAGCGAGTGAGGTTTAAAAAAAACAAACCAGCGCGGCGTAAAGGTACGGCGCCGTGTCTGCCTACGGCACAAACCCATTCTCGTGCAAGCGTCACCTTTTCTTTTTTTTTTTTTTTTTTTGCTTTTCATAGAATAACTTTACCAGTCGGCTGCAAAAATATTACACTGCTTTGCCGGGGGAAGGTTTTTAAGTCTGTTTTCCAGATCCAGCAGGGTCCAGACCGATGCAGCCCAGAGTATGTCTTTTACTCTTACTGCAGCAAGGTGAGGAAGTCAAACCACTGAGGGTCAGCAGAAAGATATTCAAGGGGTGTTAGGTTGCTTTTTAAACCATGACCACA
This sequence comes from Istiophorus platypterus, assembly GCA_016859345.1. NCBI lineage: Eukaryota > Metazoa > Chordata > Actinopteri > Istiophoriformes > Istiophoridae > Istiophorus > Istiophorus platypterus. The sequence goes on along the minus strand of CM029122.1, from coordinate 4,168,588 downwards.
CCAACCCCCCCCAGTCTTTACCCAGAGGGTTTTAGTGACCTTAACATGAACCCGACGTCCAGATGCCGAGGGAATTCAAATGTTGTCTGACAACGTTTCCGCAGATGTGCTCGAAATGCTGACGGGAAACTCTGAGGCAACGCGCTTTGCCCAAATTGTAATTTTTTGGAAAACAAAATACTTATGGTTCTACCTGATCTTGAGCCAGCCAATCAAAAGTCAGTAAACAACCCCCATTTGGCAATTTGCTAGTCAAAGGACATCTGGATGTCTGGACCAGGCAACTTTATTTTTTTTAGAGGTCAACGTTAAATGGATTTATGCCTCCACGTTATTTGAACGACCGTGTTTCATTTAACATGACGTCGAAACCAGACACCCGTGAATCTTTCCGCGGAGTAGTCGGATCCATGTCGCCGACCTGAAAAATCAAAATCTCATTGAGACCTTTAAAAGGTCCCAAAACAGTCGCCGGCTTCATTCTTAGCCAAACATCTCAAAACCATCAAATTGAAAAGTTCAGTTCTTGATCTTTGGATGTGTAGTTTTATGAAAAAAAAAAAAATATCTTGACCTTCGGTCCATTTACAAGCCTTCAGCGGCTTTTTCAGCCTCATCTAACAGATTTCATTAGATGCTGGAATTTGCTCAGCTCTAAAGAACGGTACTTTATTTATTTATTTATTTATTTTACTGGCAGGGGTTCCAATCGCCCCCTCACACACGACCACCTGTTATTATACAACCCCATTTCCACTTATACTCCATGTGCTGTCAACTGAGCGAGCACCATCTGTCCATGAGAACCATTAGGTGTTGTTGAGACTCCCCTAAAAGGTTTTCAAAGTTGGTAAATATTATTTTAATTAGTGTCAAAGCCAAATTGCGTTCGTATTTGATTGAAGGCTTAAGCCAGCTGTGAGCCTATCGCTAAAGAATAAAATAAAAATGTTAAAGGTGAAAAATACCATAAAATATGTTGCCGACATAACAGCGATAAAATAAATAAAATAAGACAAAGCCCTGATATATCGTAAGATAATAAACAGGTTGGAGTACAACAAAGAAGTCCGACTAATGTTGAGCCACCCTACGTCTAACTGATCTAAGTCTGTAAAGTGAGACAACTGATCACATCTGCCCGGGTCTGAGAGGTGAACATGGTACCCGCCACACCGAACAGCGGCGAGGATCCCCAGGCGGCGGCAGGCAAAGCCCAGACCCTGCGGAGACGACCGCAGACCATCGGCTCAGGTGGAGCGTCTGAGTCAGCGTGCCAGGGCCGCAGTGCGAGGTCCTGATCGCCTCAAAGCGGAAACCGTGGGCGGGGGCGGTGCCATTGCGAGGCTGCGGGGATCGCAGTTCTCTGTCTGCAGTGTATTAAGATGCAATGGCGCCGCCACCGCTGGTGTTACCTCGGTTCAGATTTCTTGTAATCGCCTTGTTATTTGATTTCTCCCCCACTCAACCAGATCGACCAGGACATCCACCGAAAGTACACGCTGTCATCCGATGCAGAGCTGATCTTAATCAGGTCCTTGACATTGGGCAAAGTCACCAGTAAGTGCTCCCATGAATTTCCAGAGGGTTTGCTGAAAAAAAAAATACTCTTACACCATCCGACCATTGTCCTACCCAGTCCTCACTTCCTGTCCCCATTCCTTCGCCGCTACTTGGCTCGGTTACTCAGAGATCGCTGTAAATCAATAAGTCAGACGTGTCCCTGTATCTCCGCAGGGAGGGAGAATCTCGATGAGGAAGTGACGCAGGCGGCCTCCAAAGGGTTCGTCGGCTGCCTCTCCTCGGTCCAGTTCAACCATGTCGCGCCGCTGAAGGCGGCGCTGACGAACCGGGGGAGCTCGCTGGTCACCATCCGCGGCCCACTGGTCCAGTCCAATTGCGGTGCACTGGCCGAGTCCACCTCGCACACGCTGCAAGGTAAAACAAAAAAAAAAAAAACAAAGAACAACGCTCACACGCTCGATTGGTCATTTTCAGGTTGAGCTTTGTTCTAAGAAATAAATCAATACTGTTTGATACTGTTTTTTTTGGGGGGGGGGGTGTTTCTTTCCTGCTTCTATCCCTTCAGCCTCAGGCTACCCAAGTATGCACATGGAAGGGGCGAGGGGGGGGGATCCCAGAGCAGAGCCATATCACCAAATTACATTTGGACCGATTGTAAATAAAGCTTTTCTTTGACCAAAGAGGCCCTGACTGAGCCTTCCTTCCCGCTGCTGCACTTAAAGGTTTACTGGGCAGGATTTGGGTTTTGGATTCGATTCCATTGGGTCATGAGTCATGATTTAGAGGGATCACTTTTGTTTTGGTCTATAGATTATTTCTTAGCACATGTTGGGTGTACAACAAAGGGCAGAAAACAATAGATTTCGGGGGGTTTTGACGCAAGCTAAAGACAAGCAGTTTTGTAGCCATGGTTCTCCAGACTGCCCCTTATGGAACCACTTGTTTGTCCATGTCAGGGTCCTGTAGAAATGGTCCAACCCACCTGGAGGGTGGGCTGTTTGCTACAGGCAGGTTCCAAAACCAGATTTCCTGAGCCAGCACATTATCCAATCGAGGCTTTCATCTTTCCTGGTTTGCAAATGCTGAACTTGCGAGCGTGAAGGTGACGCTAGCAGCTTCCCAGCCTCAGTCAACACTGTTCATTGCCGGTTAAAAATGACCCAATGTAGTGGCAGCAGATGACACCAGCTTTAGATCATTGCTAAGGGCTTGATTCCTCTCTACAGGCTGCTGACTCTTTGCGTGTGGGGGTCGATCCCTCCGTAGCATCGCTCCATGTCAACCGCTGATCAGTTTTCTTTATAGTTGGAGTCGACAAAAGGATTTGAGACTCTTTAGATCGCAGCACGAGAAGGTCCCAGTTCAGCTTTTTTAGCAGATAAAAGAAACGGATTTTTGAGCTCGTTAACTCCACATTTCTGGAAATCAGGACGTCCATCATGTGGATCAAGTATTTTGTGAAGGGTCAGGGGTAAAAAAGTCCGTACGTCATCGCTACCCCAGGACCCATCGATATCAATCTACCATCAGCATTTTACCCTATCTGCTGCTTGGCTCATTTTCAAGGTCGTGGAAAAAAGAAAAATTAATCAAGCCATCTTAATTAATGTTAGCGCTGATTAATTTAGTAGCTACATCTAAACACTGTGCTATTTCTGGCCTCTTGTCCAACAGCAGCTGCTCGCGGATCTGAACTGAATCTGTGGCACGTGGTTATTTATAACATGAAAGCCAAACCTGATGAGATTTGAGAGGATTCCGATTTGATGAAATGCTATCAAGCCCCCAACATTTTTCCATTTACACTTTATTTTTAAGGGGGGGGCGACAATCCTTCCTCCTGTGTGGGATCATGTTCTGGAGGGGTTATTCCGTACTGTCAGGGATATAAGTCAGTAAGCAAATGGTCGTACTTGATCTCTCTTAAGAGGTCAAATAGACCTTTGCATGATCTTTGCATTGCCCCCCCCCCAAAGACCTTGGGCGAGGATGATCTGTACCCTTTGACGAAGACCTGGTGCTGGGCCTCTCTGAGTTATGCCTCAAAAGTAAATGAAAATGGACGAATAAAAAGAACATATCACCTCAACAGAATTTAGCAAATTCTTTTTCCCGAAACCAGACACGTGTCAGCCGTGTTTCCATTCGTCCGCCTGACAGAACAGATGCATTTCTATTTTCACCGATAAAACTGTCACCAGCCCCATTAACAGCATCACAAATGTCTTCACACTTCAGATGCTATTATTATTCATAATATTCTTATCTGTGAGAACACGGTTTCGTATTTGTTTGGTTTCGGCTGGTGGACTATAATGCAGCACACAGTCGTGGTTAGAGCTTCTTAATTAGGTGCAGTGACATAAAACATAAAGTCTTCAGACCAAGGAACAAAGGCAGAGACGGGGACTCTCATGGGACAGACCGGCGCTGGGCATTGTCAACATCTGGCCAGTGGCATTCTCTCTTGTCGCAAACGCTGATCGGCCGCCACGCCAGAACCAGTAACTGGTTTTAATGCCTTGGCAGAATTGCCATATAAACAAACGTGTCAGAAACGCACCAGAAACAGCAGTCTTTCATCGTGTAAAAGCGATGTCCAGTCCCTCGTGGCACCAGGTGGTAGCTCAGGGTCGCCTGAGGCGAGTCGTCCTAGGGATAACGGAGGCGATCTTTCAGCAGTCGCCTGAAACACCTCGCCTTGCGTGGTGACGGCTACCTGCTTCAAGGCTCCTTCGCTCTCGTACACTGCTCAGTCGGATCGGCATGCGGTACCCCCCTTCCCCACCGAGGTCTGATGAAGGACAGACTCGGCTTTATGGGACGAGTACCTACGTTGGGGATGAGAAGACTCAAATCAACGATACGGAGATGAGACGATGTCGGTGACATTTAAATGTCAAAATTTAACCAATGAGAAAAAATAACATAATACCTTGGTCCTTGTCTTTGTAGAGTTGCAGTGGAATGAAACCGGAGCTTAACTTTCTTCGGCCTTCATGTTGTATAACTCCCTCGAATTCTAGTGCTTGAGCAGTGAAGCACATTGAGCGACCCTATGCATAACAACTGCCTCTCCCTTGGATCTCACCATTGTACCCTAACCCTAACCAATGGAATGGGGGCCATTGATGAATGGGCTCCTCCTCCTTTTCTTCTCTTTTTCCAGATCAAGCTGTGACAGCCAGTAAAGATAAGGAGCAGCGTGGCAAAGGCAACCAGAAGGATTTGGCCATGATAGCAGGTCTGTTTTCCTCTCTCTTCTGTGCTGGTTTTATTTTACTTCATTTCATTTGATTTTATTTTTCAGTTAAATGAAAATGAGTCCCAGCTGTTAGTTATTTGTCATTCTCTCCATCTGCCCCTGTCTTAATCCCTTTTTTGTTTTTTTCCTGTTGATAACCCAGCCTCAGATCAAGCTCATTTGCGTCGTTTCATCGCCACTTACGCAGTTTTGTTTGAAATTTAATTAGAGTTGACGATAGCTATGTTAAAGATTTTTTCTGTTTGCCTTCTTATCCTTGAGCGTTTGCTTTGCATTTTACTTCTATCTGCAACTCTGTTTTTGTTGTTGACAGTAGCGATGTCACAAGCTGATATAAAGGAGAGCGGTGATAGACCATTGAAGTCAATTAAGGGAATAGTCCCACAATAATGCTAAAAACACTTTGGATCTAACCCCAAATATAAAAAAGCAGGTATAGGGAGAAGGGATACAAGTTTTCTTTGGGGGGTGAACGGTAGAAGTCTTCAGGACAGACATGACACCCAAAGTGGTGCACTCACCAAGCACTTTATTAGGAACACCTGTACTTATCTGATCAGCCAATCAAGTGGCAGCAGTGTAGTGGATGCAGGTCAGTGGCAAAAAAATGGGATTTCAATCACTCTGACCGTGGCATGGCTGTCAGTGCCAGACGTGCCTGTCGGGCTGGTTTGAGTATTACTTCTGAAACTGCAGAGCTCCTGGGATTTTCCCAACTCAACAGACTCTCAGCTTTACTGAGAATGGAGCCAAAAAAGACAAAAAAAATCATCCTGTGAGCAGCAGTTCTGCAGACGGAGACACAGTGTTGGCGAGAGAGGTCAGAAGAAACGGGTTAAACCGGTCGGAGCTGACAGAGACTTCAGTAAATCAGTTAAAGGCTCTTTACCACTGTGTTGAAATGAAAAGCTTCTTAGGAAGAAGAACGCATCAAAACCCTGGGGAGGATGAGCTATGACAGCATAGGACCAGGTCTGGTTCTGGTCCCGTCGGCCAGGAACAGGGACCTGACACTGCAGGGGACACGGGTTTCACCAGAACTGGAAGGTAGAGGACTGGGAAAAAACGTATCCTGGTCTCTGACGGATCTGGATTTCGTCGGAGGCAGCACATGGGCAGGTCAGAATCAGCCTGAATCCATGGACCCAACCTGTCTTGAGTCAGCAGTCCAGGCTGGTGATGGTGGTGTAATGATGTGAGGAATGTTTTCTTGTCTCACTCTGGAACCCTTAAAACCAGTCAGTCATGGTTTAAATACCACAGCCTGTCTGAGTATTGTCGTTGACCATGTTCATCTCTTTATGGCCACAATTTACAATCTTTGGCCACAATTTACAATCTTTACAACGGCCACTTCCTGCAGGATAATGATCCATGCAACAGAGCAAAAGTCGTGACAAACCAGTCTCCAGATCTGGATCCAATAGAACCACCTCTGGGATGTGGTTTAACATGAAGTTGGCACAATGAACTTGCAGCTGACAAATCTCCAGAAATGATGTGATGGAATCACATCAACATGGACCAGAATTTCTGAGGAAAGTTTCCAACGTCTTGTGGAATCTGGGCCAAGAAGACCTGAGGCTGTTTTTTACAGTAAGTGTGAGGAACTACCGAGTATTGGTAAGGTGTTCCTAATAAAGTGCTCGGTGAGTTTACTTTGGGATTTTAGGAAATATACCTTTCAGGTTTCCTGCCAAAACTTAGCAAAGACTGTCTGTGCCACTGTGAAGCTGGAGCTTGGTGATTGTTAGCAAAGCTTAGAAAAGCATAGCATAACCACCGTAGATGTGGGGGATCTGGCTCTGCTCAGAGATAAGAAAATTAGCCTGGCAGCACCTCTGAAGTTCACTAATTAACACATTGCATTTTGCTAAATTAAATACAAAAACTGATGTAAAAGTTTCCCTTTCTTACGGGGGGGGGGGGTCCAGTTTCCAGGCAACGAGCACAGACTGATGTTTCTTTAGGATCAAGGATTAGATGAAGGCTTTTTTAAAAAAAAAATTTTTTCTTTAATAATTTCTCAATCTCAGCCATATAAAGCTTCTTTCATCTCTGTACCATTTAGTTAAAATCCTGCAAAAATAATCCGGACATCACCTTTACATTTTGTTACCCTCAAAATGTGTGTTGTACGTTGCCATATGACATGTTACTGCTACATGAGCAGTAGAGCCAGTGTTTCAATGTCGTGGAGACGTGTTTGTTTGAATTGTCCTATTATGCAAAATCATGGACTTATAATTTAGACATAAAAATTCATTTAGAATGGGGGGGGGGGAAAGAAAATTAAAGTTACATCAAAGAGGGTAAAGCATTAATATTTAATGTTTATCAGATCATCCGAACATTGAGTATTTTCAGCACTGATGCATTATCAAGTCATGCGTTCCCTCTTATTTTGATCAAGGCAAAGCTCTAATCATATATTTGTTTTGATAATAGGAAAAGCAATTATTTATTTAAAAATTTAATACATAATTAATACTTCTACATGCTGTTTTGTAATTATTTCTGCCTTCTTATAATCTTTTTTCTTAATTAAAATAACTATACCTGGTGGCTTTTCCTGAAGTAAGTCTGACATTTTACCCTTGTTTAAAAAAAAAAAAAAGAAAAAAGTTCTATGACGTGCTAGATCAAAACCCTGAAAAAAACTTGAAAGGCTTTGTTGCTTTCATCTTAAATGATAAATGGGATGGACTGTAGCTCTGCACTGCAATTACAGTTATCTTTAAAAAAAAAAAAAAAAAAAAAGCTTTTAAAATAAAAAAAACCCATGAGCTGCAGTAAAAAGTGCTGCTTCGTCAGAGTCAGAGGAAGCAGACATGTTTACATTTCACGCATCTCTTTTACATGTCCTGTCTGTGATCTTTAATTTTTTATTTTATTTTTTTTCTGAAGACTGGACTCTGAAGAAAGTCCAGCTCAGCCTTTTGCATTAAAAAAAAATGAATAAAAATTAATTAAACCGCGGTGACCGAGAAGCGCTCGAGAGAGGGAGAGAGAGTGAGAGATGCCTGACGGGGGTCCTGTGCGCCGATAACTGCTCACGCCCCCCAAACTGTGTTCCCCAGGTGTGGGTGTGCCGCAGCGGTCCCACGGCGCGGCTTGGCGTGCGCCCTAGCGGCCACGCCGCCCGCCAGCAGCGGCAGGCCGAGGAGCAGCAACAGCGGAGGCGGCGAGGCGCAGCGGGAGGCGGAGGCGGGGGAGCGGAGGAGGCGGAGGCGGAGGAGCATCAAAAAGAGCAGCACAGCACAGCAGGACACACGGACACAGAGACGAGGCTCACTCAGCGCAGTCAGGGACAACATGACATGAAGACTGCCAGCTGCGCCGCCGCGAAGCGCCTCCAGCGCCCGCGTTTCTCCTTCTCCTCTCCTCTCCAGGCGAAGGATGGGCGGCGGGAGGCCACGCCCCCCACACCACCACTCAGTCCTGTGCAAGAAAAGCAAGTGGCTGAACCCTTCCAGCTGTCGGTGTATTTGATGTTGGTGAAACCCGAGCTGCTGCTGTCTGTGCAAAAAAAATCGTGTAAAGCGGTAAAGCAAAAAGATGAATGTTGCGATGGGGTGGGAGTGGGTGGGTGGGGGGGGTGGGCAATGGGGGGGGGGTCAGACAGAGCGACACCATGGGTGCAAGTGGGCCGGAGCCGCCGTCCACCCTAAGTGCGCACAACTTTAAACAAAAAAAAAGAAAAAGAAAAAAAAGTTTCCTTTGACAAAACCCTCAAATGCTGAAATATTTCCACATTTCAGTGGGACTCACTAAAAAAGAAAAAAAAAAAAAAAATTGTACTCGCAAGTCAGGAAATGTAGGCCAGGCCTGTAAGATATGCGCGTTAGCTGCTGTGTTTATTTGGTTTTTGATTTTTTTTTGGGGGGGGGGGGTTACCAGCGGTGGTGAATGTTGTAGAAGTAAATGGGACAATACTGCCTATACTGTACGAGTGCCTAATTTACATACCAGTTGTCTTTTTTATTTTTTTTTATTTTAACATTTTAGAAGTTATCCATGTGGTTTGCACGGAGGCAGTGCAATTTACATAGAGAGGACCTCATTGTCATTCGGCTTTCAGCAGCCCACGCCGCACCGGATAAAAAAGGGAAATTGGAATTTCCCAGTCGTGCGCAGCATCTGCCACTCGACAATTAGCGAGGCAATGTTTCATCCGCCGGGTTTGTGGCTTGTTTTTTTTTTTTATTATTTTTTCACTGCACTGTCTGAAGCAGAATGGAGACTGACAAACCTTAAAAAGTCCAATAAATCCGGAGAGGGTCCAACCTTTTTTTTTTTTTCTTTTCTTTCCTCAACCCGACCTACCATGTTTTCCAGGTTCAGTCGAGCGTTGTGCCACATATATCAAGTTATGGGAAACATTTATCTGATGACATATGAATTCATGGGTTTTTATATTTATTTAACCATGTTGATTCTCTGTGTATTAGTTTTTTGGTACATGAAAATCTGAGAACACTTGTGTAGACTGTACCGCGAGGTTAGCAGAGATATAGGACATAACTGGGGAGGGTTGTGGGATTTATATTTTAAAGAGTAATTTCAATGAATACCTACAATGAGGGGTTTTATTGACTAGACTCTTCATGAGTGTCTCCGAGCTCCCCTGGCAGCCAGGAGTGGCATCCACGGGCTAACAACCACCGCCTCATCCTCCTCTGGCACCGGCGGATGAACGACCCCGGGCCGGCGTCTTCGCTTCTTCTGGGGCAACGGCTCCGGAAACTGTATGTGCAGGGAAGTGTTTTCGAAGGTGCGGCCTTGTACCTATGGAAACAAATGGAACCAGCAGGTGAAGTTTGCAGTAGTTTGAAACAATCACAGCTGCCAAGTTGTGTGGGGGTTTCTGTTTTGTTTTGTTTTGCTTTCGGGGGCTTGTACATCTGCGGTGAGGTCACGACCTGTGACTCACAAACTGCTCGGCTTCACTTTGTCGTGGAACTTGAGCGGCTTCACTCCATAGTTATAAAAGGTTGTAGTGCTTTTATTGCAGTTCCTAGCTCGGTGATGTGCGGAAGCTGAGGAGGCAGGAAAAGATGGATTATATATTTTTTCATTTTTTTTCAATGTTTTTTAAATTATTTTGCCGACTTAGATTACGGAGCTGCGACATTTCCTGGAAGTTTTACAGACCAGTTTAGACCCAATGCATACGAGACTCAGAAGGCACACTGCTTACGAAGAGGTTTCATTTTTCTCCGTTATTTCACCGCGCTAGCTAGCGGTGCCGTGCCGCCCGACACTTTTTCTTTATTTACTATTTGGATTACAGGGAAAAGTGGCATTTTCTATATATATTCCGAGCAGAATACTTTTTCTATATGTACACCTCACGCTGGTTGATCATGGGAACGAAACCACACACGCTTGAGGCCAAAAAGTCTAGAGCCACCTAGAGTTCCTGAGGGCACATTACACACCGGAAAACGAAATTAAAGCACGGAGACCTTTTTTTTTTTTTTTTTTTTTTTTTTTTTTTAGATCCTTACCATTAGTGTGGCTACGTTTGTCCTGAAGGTGGCGCCGGGGGGAAAAAGCAAAAAGAGCGATGGGCGTGATGGGGCTCGGCTCTGCATCATCACATTTGACTCATTATCCACAGGTTTCAGCTGCTCTCGGGTAAGCCGTCTCTGTCATATGTACTTTTGAGCTTGACATGCGAAGCATAACGTTTAAGCCGAAACAATTAAAAGGAAAAAGAAAAGCTGCACCTGAGGAGGACGGGACCATGGCGCAGTTCCTGTTTTTTTTTAAATAGCGCTGTCATGAGCTCGAGGGTCTGACGGGCCGTCACAATCCGTTCCTAAATGTCTGTGTAAAATCTCAAGGGGAGCGGTCCGGTGATTGTGGAGCCACCCTCGATCCCGATTCCTGGACCGACGTGCCGATGAACGGGCGGGTGGAGGGGCTGACGAACGCCCCCCCCCCTTCCCGGAGCCCCGCTGCCTCCATCACCGTCGCCGCTGTGGCTGAAAGTGACACGAGAGAGTGGCCTGGTCAGAGGATAAGGTCCCCAGCCTCCGGACCTTGTCTGTGCATGTCCTTATAATCCAAGTATGTCTCAAGATGTGATAGTCTGCACATCTCCAGTACCAGAGAATGAAAACATACCTCGCAGAGTGTTTAGGTCAAATTGCAGTGGGTAATATCACGTGGATACTTAATGATACTTCTTAATGATTTGTATAGCTGCAGTTTTATTAAGGATCTATTGTATAGATGTATAATTTAATAATAAAAGTGAATATATTGATAATCCTTTTGTTGTAAAATGACTGACTTGAAACATGGTCTCTAGTCCACGACGCTGTGTCGGTGCTGGAGCATGTTCTGGCTGCACCGATTGCTAAAAAAAAACCACGCTCGTTTGAGTTTCTTTAAACGAATCACGTCGTCTTGGGGGGGACTAAGCCCAGGGTGCAGCGACAGTGTGGCTGCAAAAAAAAAAAAAGTCGCAGAAGAACTTGTTCCGGCGGAACGGTGGAACGGGTCCGCGTGGGGAGGCGATTGTCGCCTATAAAACGGACGATTCCCCCACAAAGAAAGTGCCACAGAAAGCAGCGTCTACTGTGGGACTGTGCACAAAATCTTCATCAAAACCTCCCGCTTTCACCACGTAGCTTTCCAGCTTGGAGGCTGGTGCTGTTTCCCGTAGCCAAGGGGATTTTTAGGGACGGTAGCAGGCCAGGAGCGGCAGCAGGAACTCCAGTCAGAAGCTTAACATGGTTCATTAGGATTGATGGTGGGAAGCCAGTGAGGTATCGCATCCTTGCGGCTGCATTTGTACCTCCAATTGTTTGGAAAGTGCCTCATTAGCAAAGTTCTTGCTTGCAGGTGAAAGGATATTATTGCCTTTTTTTTTTTTTTTAAATAAAGCTGCTATCCAGGTTCGAATTTTTTGGTCAAACCTAGCTAGGGAGTCGGTTAGTGGTTGAAGCAACTGCTCATTTTTTAAAAACGGGATTTTTCACAATGCTGTTTGTTACCATTGCACCTAACAATCTTGTAACAAGCAAGGGAGTCCAACAGGAGAGCCGTCCATTATCAGGTGTAGAACTGCGGTAGAGTTTTGTTTCCATCAAAATGACTGGCATCTATGAGTCATAGTTTGTGAACATGTGAGTAAACGTTTTTGTTTTTGTTGTTTTTTGTTTGGCACTGCTTATCTATTGATGAATGCTGCACTTCTTTGTGAGACAAGTGGCCACACTTTCCTCAAAATGACAATCTAGCCAATTGGCAAAATGTCCACGTCCATTGAAACCTCAGTGGGTATGTTTTGTAGTTTAATACAAATTACTGGATCAGTGTCAACATCGTGCATCCTCATGAACTGCAGAAATGAAGTCGTTAATTCTCTTTAATTCGATTTCACGGGATAAACACCAGCACACCAGCTGTCCCCCGCCCACACCCACACCCCAGGTGCGGCGCGCGCGGCAATCTGGCTGCTGGGCGCCCACGACCGGTGGCTGGCTGAACACAGACGGAGACAGCGGTGCTGGGGATTTTTCTTTTACCTCCCCTCAGCGCCCGCTGCATTATACGGGATCTCATCGGCTGCTCCTGAAACGTCTCCGTCCATCCTCCGTCGGCGATGGCCGCTTTTTTTTTTTCCCTTCCTTCCTCCCCAGCAGTAGCGAAAGCTTCTGCGCTTCCTCCTGCCCGCCACGTTCGGCAGCATGTACCATTCAGAGACAGTGGCCCCGCTACGGATCCAGGCGGCGCCCCTCCAACCGCACACGGGCAACCGGCCAATCAATCTAACGGCCCTTTTCTTTTTTTTTTAAAGCGGCTCTCTATTAACACTGTTTTCCCATGAGCCACTGCCTCTTCTCACCGGTCGGGATCGTCGGGGCCTTAAGGTGTAGAAGGGACTTTGAACAAAAAACGGGACTGAACCAAGCACAGTTTGTAGCTTAAGTAAACGTTTTTGTTTTTTTGTTGTTTTTTTGTTTTTGCACTGCTAATCTATTCAAGAAGCTGCCTGTGCAGATATTTTAAAAAAAGAAAACAATTTCCTTCGCGGTGCTTCCGGGTATCTGCTACTCTGAAGCCGCATTCTTTCTTTTTTTATCTCCTCTATGCCTCTTAGTGCTGCCGTTGTGTGAACACACACTCACAGATACACACAGAAAAGCTAATAAAATGTCACACTATTTTTATTTTTTTTTTTCAGAGGCTTTCACTTCAGCAAAAAAATAAATAAAAAATCTCGCCGGCCATTGTCCGAACCTGTTTTATGAGGTGTCTACAAAGTTCAAGTTCAACCTTCCTTTTTTGCCTCTGGCAGTGGCGGCAGCAACTTTGGCAATGCTCGCCTCCCCAGCCTTCAAGACCGCATTGAGGTTATATCCGGACCCGCCGCTGAGTCTGCGCCTTTTTGGCCGATGGAGCAAAGATGGGGGCACGCGTCGCCTTCTGGCATCGGGGGGGGGGGGGGGAGCAACGGTGCGCTCTTTTGTGAATCGCAGAGCCGACAGCGGTAGGTGGGACCCACATTTCTGCATAGCAAGCGTGACGCCGCTGTTATCCCGAGACCCCGTGATCGCTGTGGCCAACGAGCACGATTTTAAGGTGCGAGTCTCGTGTATAATTGCCTATACTCATAAGCAGCTATTATTCGGCAGTTGCCATGGATATGCTCCTCGCCGGCCACGCAATTTGCAGGCTTATACCGTTGTACACAGGAGACCCTTTTGAAATTAGCTGTCATTACGGTTTGGCGGGGGTTGGGTGGGGCTGGGGTGGCTGGGGTGGGTGGGGGCAAAACAGCTTTGCTGATCAACTTCTGATAAACAGAGACGAAGGTAGTTTTCTAATATAAAGTCAAAAGTCTAGAAGTGGCTGCTGCAGCTACAGAGGGAGTGATAATCATCATCATCTTCTGAGGGGGGGTCAATCGATGGCCTCTCCCTGATGGCTGCCCCCCCCCCCCCCCCCACACACACACACACACACACACACACTTCCCTGGCTCCCGTCATCATGTTGCAGGATCTTCGGTTTCCGAGCTCCAGGAGCAATTAAACATGAGTGGAATTAACTGTGCGGCATCGTGTAACATTTAAAAAAGAATAAATAAATAAATAAACGGTCAAATGTATTGAATAAGACGTAATGGAAACGCTGCGTGCGCCCGCCTGCCACATTATTAATTTTTCATGGGTGTCTTGCACATCACAGAAATATATTTCTTTTTTTTCCAATATCTATTGATCCAAGGTCAAGTCTCCTTTAGAAATAGGTCAAGTTTCGGCTCCATGTCTTGCGCCCGCCGCTCTCAGCTCTCAGCCCGCCGCTCTGAGCCCACCGTCAGCCATCCGTCGTCCATCGTCCACCGTCGCAATAAGAAGTTAAGGACAAACCACTTAAGTCATGTGCGCGTGCCTATAGGCGGCAGGTGTGTGCGTGCACAGGGTGGAGGCGCGTGTGTCCGCGATACATATGCCCTAAGGTTGCTATGGTGACAAAAAAAAAAAAGACCCCACAGCCCATGTTTGACGACGCCGTAACTCGCCGCCGTATGTCTCGGCGGTACAGTCTACCTGTACAGGTAGGTGTGAGGGGCTGCTGTGTGGTGGTGGTGTGTTGTTTCTTTGTTTTTGTTGTTTTTTTCCATTTCTTTCTTCTTCCTTTGGCTCCGATGACGTCAGGCATCACTTATTCATCTACGCGAGAGCTGACGAGCGACGTTTGCACCCCCCCCTTTTTTTTTTAATTTAATTTTTTTTCCTCCTTTTATTTAGGATCAAAGCTAAATTGAAGTTGCCGTGGCTACAGAGCGATCCCCACATCCTGTGAATTACACTTATTCGCAGCTTCCCACGCCGTCGCAACAGGTTAACATCCAATCACTTTCTTCTCTTTTTTCTATATATATGTAAATAATATATATGTATTTCATTTAACCAGGAACCCCCCCTCCCCAACCCGCCCCCACCACCTCCAACCGTGGCCGAGTGGTTTATGCTTTATATTGCGAGCAGCAACATCCAATTGACCCTTGGCTATGACTCTCTAAACAAGACGAGAGCCCTGTAAAAAAGAAATAATGACATTCGATTGCCGCCGTGTTGATTTACCTCCGCGTTGTGATGGAAATGAGATGAGATGTTAAATCAGAACGAAAAGAGTCGGCGTTCCCACGAGCGGCTGATCCATAGGACGCATTGGGGGAAAAAAAGAACAAGGAGCCGATGGTTTAGAGCAGGAGGGAAAAAAAGTAAGACCACATTTAACGTTATTTCCTGTAGAGTTTTGCCGTTGAGCTTTATGTAAATTTTATTTTATTTTTTCAGCTTTCTCAGCCATGACCTTACGGTTTTGGCTCAGTCGCCGCCCTTCGGTCGTCTCTGAGCAAAGGGGGCTCTGGAAAAGAAGGCCATCGTTCGTAACCCGCGGCGGCGGCGGCGGCGGCGGCGGCGGCGGCGGCGAGACACAGCCAGAGGGAAGATGGGGAATGTTGAAGGGGGGTGTCAAGTAGTACTGGAGACCAAACACAGACACAGGACAGGCTGCAAACCAGCGAATAATAACTGTGATCCACAACGTTTACGTTGAATAAATATAAAATGATATAAAAAAATGAATATATACATATATACATACATATATATATATATATATATATATATATATATATAATCTCCCACAAAAAAACAATTGTGCTTTGGAAGTAATGCTAGACCACTACTGCAGGCTAAGCTAGTTAGCCAGGCATGTTGATGCTAACTGAAACATGACGTTTTCAAAGGTTTTTGGGTTTTTTTTGGTTTTGTTTTTTCACCCTGTTTATGTCTCCTGCAAGACTCTGCAGCCCCCCCCCCCCCACACGCCCAAAAGAAGAACCCTCCCCCTGTTCCACCTGCTTCGCCCCGCCCACATACACCTGTTCCTCGTTTCCCCTCATTTTCTCGCCCTCTATTTAAACCCCACATTTTTCTTCACCAGTTGGTTTCCAGATTGCCCCCCCCCCCCCCCCCCTTTTGCCTGCCACCTGTATTCTGCCCCTATCCTATTGCCTGTCTACGCCCTCACCGGCAGACACCTGCCATCAACTCTCACTTTTAAACCCCTAAACTCTACCTGCACGCCCGGCGGAGCTCGACCGACGACCCCCTGTCGCCGCGCCGACAGGGCCCGCCCTATGTGTTGCTCGCCGGCGCCCATCTACGCGGAAACGAGCCGTGCGGACCGACCCCCCGGGGGCCCGTATGCAGGGGGGCTTTATCTTTGTTTTCACGGAGCTTAGTTTGCATAATTATCCCACACCGATCATGTGAAATTGGGCGGAAACAGACACAGTAGCAGACACGGGACGCGATAAGTGAATCTCCGTCAGTTTGACGCGATGAAATATTAATGCCACGAAGCGGCGGCTCCATATTGGTAACAGCCTCACAGCTGGCGCTCGTTTCAAATTACCCCAGATGGATTCACATGTGTCGCATTCACCAACTGTTGCCCCTCCACGTGGTTGATTCCCTCTCTCTCCTCCCACCTTTTTTTTTTTTTTTACCCGAGATAATGACGCCCTCGCTCACACACACACACACACACGTCTGACTAACCCGAGAAATGAGGTGGAGTGGTGAGAATCACCTCCACCGCGTATTCATTAGCTTCGGTGCTTTATTTTTTTTATTTTTTCACTTCAGGGCCACCTACACAAACCCCTTGGAGCAGAGTTACTGTTTTTAACATTAGGAAAAGTTGGAGACAGAGTTTCTGTCTTTCTTATTTTTTCCTTCTGAGTTATTGATCTGCGGCGAGCAGGATACGCTCTTTTCAACTTCCTGCACCGGAGGCACCTGACTGGGCTCGCAGACTAAATTAGCTGGGGGGGGGGTCGATGTAAATGCGTGCAGGTGATGGCGGCCGTGTGTTTTCAAAGCCTGGATCTCTGCATCAAAACGAGACACATATAATGCAGCCGAATTCTGTGTGTGTGTGTGTGTGTGCTGGTTTTGTGGGGAGGTTTGTGACTCACGTGGCAGCATCTTGGTGACTGCTGCCCCCCCCCACCACCACCACCACCACCGCCACCGCTCAACAGTTATTTCAGGTGCTCTTTGTACATCTAATGACAGCCTGCAGACACCGAGCCGGCGGGGCCTGAGGACCAGACAGGCTTTGGAGAACTAATTACGGCACATTAAGAGTAAGCGACGGCGAGCGGAGCTAATTCAAGCCCACCGAGGCCCCCTGGAAAGTCGGGGCCCCCGGACAAAAGGCGGCCGGGAAAACGACGGGAGGATGCTTTCAGCTTCTCACAGGGGGGAGAGTGACAAAAAGGGGAGGAAAAAAGAAAACAAAAGCTCTTTTGTGCACGAGGCCCAGTCGACGGCGTGAGACTATTCCGGCTGACGAAACGCTTCCCGCGGAGGCTCTGGCACCGCCCGGGGCCGGAGTAACGCCACGAGGGCCTCGGTCGACGCCGAGCTCAGCATCGTTTTTGGTTTTTGTTTTTTCCAGCTCACAGCGATACTGAACAACTGCAGAAGCTGCCTCTGTTTTAGTAACTTCGAGAGGTACAAATACTAAGCTGCTAAATTACATTCATTTATTCCAAATATATGAGTCGGCTGCCCACATCCCACGCGGAGGTGCAGCGAGATAAATATGCAGCAGTTTAAGTTTGAGGATGGGGGATGTCGTTTATTTTGTTAGTTCCTAGTGGAAAGCGATTCTGGAAGTGAAGCAGAATTCGGATCCGGCAACGGCAGCCACGGAAAACTAAGACAAGACGCACAAGGCAAGAGTCGGGTCAGTTACGGTGAAAATGTGCACAGGATTCACGGGATATGCAGGATGTGGAGCTAGCTGCGTCGTCGCCCCCCAAAGGAAGACCAGAAACATTGCCAGGAAAGTCCAACGGGAAGCACAACACAGTAATTAATCTAGTGAAGATCCACATGATAAAAAGAGTAAAATGAAACACAGAATTTATGCCCAACACGAAGAGTTGAATGTCGTATTATCAACACAGTACAGCGACTGGCTCCGTTAGCTAGCTCCGTGAAGGGACGGCAGAGAGGCTGCTACTAAACCACAAAACGGCAATAAAGAAAAATCCATAATGAAAGAAAAGTGTATGGGCAGACGTTACCCCGACGAGGGCAATTAGGCAGGAAGTAAAAGACGCTTGTTACACGGATCAGACAAAAAGCCGACGGTAATAATATCATTTAAGCCCTGTCCGGGACGGGGAACCATTACGAGGCAGGTGGGGGAGGGAATATTGGACGTGTAATTTTAACTCATCGTTCTGTGATGTGGGTTTTAACCAGGGTGGGGTCTGTAATGGACACGGACATCTCAGCCAGACTGGAGTCCTGGGGGGGGTAAGAGCTACCACGCGAGAGGAATCTGAATCAGAACCTCAACGGGGGCATGAGCACATGGCTGATACTGTTTAGTGCAATTTATTCTTGCAGAGACTCTCATATCTTGGATTGTTAATAAATCTGATCAGAAATCCTAGAAACAAGACTGTTCAGAACTTGCCAGAGAATAATCAGGTTTTTTCCATTTTCTTCAGTATCAAGTAAAACCAGCGAGAGATGCCTTTGCATCCATGGCTGCATTGCAAACGGGACCTGGTACTAAATTTTCAGTATATCTCTAATGTTAATGTAACGTAAACAAATATAGGATTTTAGGGGTCTTGCTCTCCTGGGGGCTTCAGATTTTTCTGCTCCGTCATTGGTTTCCCGAATGGACCGATGAGCGACGTTAGCACGTTTACAGCCATCAGAATAACAAAATCATTTTTTGACCCCACACGAAACGAAAAATTTCAACCTGAGCTGAGAAAAAAAAAGAAAAAGAAGGAAAAAGTAGAAGGACGATCGGCTGCTTTTTATGCAGATGAAACTCAGACCCACTTTGAAACACAAGGACCCCTTCTCCAGATGGAATTTGAATTACGGGAGGATCGGTGCGTTCGCAAAAGGAAAAGATAAATAATTGCAGCTGCAATTATCGTTGAAGTGGGAGTGGGAAAAAATTACCCTCGTTCAGTCGATGGGATTGAAATCGTCGGCGAGATCAGCCCCCGGACCGGATGGGCTGCCGGTAGACGTGGCCTCAATCGCCGTGGCGACAGACGGGGCCGAGCCCGAGATTCTGCTTGACGATTCATCTGCAGCGCTTTTCTTGTTGTTGTTGACGTGGTTGCCGTTGCTGCTGTTGTTGCTAAGACGTCGGCCTGACTTCCGCGGACAGCTGTTAGCTAGTGTTGGCCAGCCGGCGGGGGGCAGGCCGAGATGAAGCGGAGCTGGGATCAGTCTGCACCGTCGATTTCTCTTCTTCTTTTTTTGTTTCCTTTGGTTTCCTTTTTCCCGTCTGCCCCCCGCGGGAGATGGGAATCTCAAGGTCAAGGCTCAGGTCAGAGCGCTAACATCTAACCCACTTCACCTCACGCTCCCTTTCAAATCTACCCCCATCAATAAAAATAGTAACGATAATAATATTAATAATAGAAATTATAAGTACAGAGTACTTTCATAAGTAGCATATTATCAAGGCCGAGCACTGATGCATTTTGGTGTGTGTGTGTGTGTGTATTTCTCTTCTTCTTTTTTGTTTTCAGGTCAGGCGCTAACATCTAACCCCCCATCAATAAAAAATAATATTAATAATAGAAATTATAAGTACAGAGTACTTTCATAAGTAGCATATTATCAGATGCATTTGTGTGTGTGTGTGTCTGGGTTTTTCATTACCTAGTACGGTATCATCCATCGACCTTGCCGGGGCCGGTGGTTCTCACAGGGACCGAAGCCTGGTCCCCGTGAGGCAAAACGTCATCCCCGGGGTCACGGGGTCAAGGTCAGGGGAAAGTTGCAGGATAGAGCTCAACAGGTGAATGGAAGTTAATGCAATGTCCCTGTAAGGATAGCTGTGTGGTGCGTACGTGTGTGTGTGTTTGTGTGTGCGTGCATTGTGTGTGTGTGTGTGTGTGTGTGTGTGTGTGTGTGTGTGTGTGTGTGTGTGTGTGTCCTACCCCTCCTCGTCCGGCCTCCATGTCTCCTCCTTCTTGCCAAGGAGAAAAAAAAAAAAATCCAATTAACCAACAGCTTGCTCTCAAGTGGAAGTGAGAAATTGAGAAGCTTAGACAAAAGCACAGGCACGGAACAGACCGGAATAACAATACAGATCATCGTCGGAGATACGGCGCGTTTCTATAGCGCTGTTTATCTGGGGTGAGCTAAATATAACCTGCGCTCACAATGGCTACGGTTCCACGTGCGGCGCGACAGACAATGTGGCCGGTAAAGCTGAACTAATTAATATTTTCCCATCAACAGCGGAGGGACCCATCGGTTCACGCGGCAGAAGTCGGCTGTTTTCCTGAGTCAGGTGTGTGGCGATCAAATATTGGACGGCGGACGGGCGAAGTTAGCGAGCGGCTCCCGGATATAATGTAGCGTTTAGCCGCTGAAACGCCAGATATTACCCTCGGTAGCTGGTGGAGACCAAAGGTAGAGCTAAAAGGGTTGGGCTAATGTTTCTCAGGTGGCTAGAAACATGGCGGAGCAACATAACATTACGTCGTAAACAGCTAACTGTTAGCTAACATGTTAGCCAAACTGAAGCAGCCAAGTGGAAGTGAGCCATTATTCATTATATTATCTACTTTCATACTGTGACATGTCAAAATGTCCACTTTGAAACGGGCCTATTGTTGATCTAAGTCAAATAAAACAGAATCAGCACCATATTTTTTTTTAACTTGTCCTAATGTTTGAAGGAGCATTGTCCGTTCCATTAAGAGTCAAACGATCTAGTCTAGTTTGAAATTTATTTTTTTTTGTTATTATTCAATATTTAATAATCATATAAATTCTGGATTCAGCTTAGTTGGTAATTTATTTATTTAAGTTCATTTTTCTTTATTAGTGATATTTCTATTACCTTATTTATTCAGTATCTTGTTTTTTTAAAGATTAATTTCCTAAAGGACAATTTATACTTTTAGGCCAAACCTTTGCTGTATCCTGATGAGCACCTCCCAAAAGATGGAGCTACAAGTTGCAGCGAACCAGACCGCAAGAGCTGTGATTGGTCGGCTCGGTGGCATCGGATTTCCGACGTCTCCTTCCTCGCCACCATCGTACAGACTTGTCTCCCCCGACGTCTTCTTTCATCTCTGCGTCGCGGTAAATTCAGGAAAATGAAAATGATGATGACGAACGACCCACTGGTTCCGTATCGACCTGGACGTCAGCGGTTGCGGCCAAACGCCGTTGCGGCCAAACGCCATCGAGAGCAGGGGCCAAGCGACGCGAGCAGTAACAATAACTGCACAATGAAGTGGGATGAAACCGCAAATCTGATCATGGAGCTGCGGAGGAGGCGGCCTCACTGGAGATATCCGCTCTATGGGCCTTTTCTTCATCGTCAACTGCTTCCGCAATGTTTTATTTATTTGTTTATCTGTCTGTTTACGTGACGCTTCTCTCGGCTGTTGAGTTAACTCGGCGGCTGCAACCAACTTATCTGAGGGTTTTATTCAATCAACACTATTCAGCCTGGGAAGCTGGAAGTGTTTGATTGAACTGGCGAAAGCTCGGCCTATATTCACACCACAACCCCCCCCCCCCGAGTCGATATCAATTATCCAGCGAGAACTAGAAACATAGTCATCCGTCAGAGGATTTCAGCTGCTGCAGCGCGGACGCTTCAAACTTATCCTTTCAAGATCGGAATCGTTTCTTTTGTCGGGATTAGTCATTGATTTAAAATAAAACAAAAAAACAAAACATGTAATTGTTCCCCTCTCATTTCCACTGCCAGCGAAAAAAAACAAAATAAAACCCCCCATAAACAACCCTCATTCCTCTGAAAAAAAAAAAAATAAAACCCCCCATAAACAACGACTTTGAAATGTTTGGCTTTATTAACTTACTGAGCCCGACTGTTCGCTGGAAACATTAATTAGCGTCTAATCGTGCCTGGCAGGTAGCTCATTCCCAGATCCGCGCTGGAGATGCTTAGGTAGAGCTGTTTACTCCGCTTCCGCGTGAAGCCGCGATACGTCCACTGGGAAAAGGACCCCCCCCCCACCACCACCACCACCGCCGCCGCGAGGTTCCAGGCTTGAGTGATAAGGGAAGAAAAAAAAAAAAAATTACTCCGTGGTCAAAACAAGAAGCTGTTATCTGTGATTAATTGGAGCGGCGAGGGTGTTGGCTCGAAGACGGCGTCCGGCTGCTCGCGCTCGTCACCGTGACGGAGTCGAAACGCCAGCCGGAGCAGAGCGGGGCCGGGGCGGCGCCGATGGAAGGGGATATTTTCTTCCGTTCCGAACACCTGAAACAGGTAAATGACGGATGTTAGAAAGTTTTTGTTGCGATGCCGATTTTTAAGCAGCGTCGTAATTTGCCTCATTGTGACGGTCGGACGAGAAGATTGATTCCACTCTCCAGGTTTTTTTCACGCCTGCTTAAAAGCAACGTCTTCTTCCCACCCCCCCCACCCCTACACACAAACACCCTCCACCCACCCCCCCAGCAAGCTAGTATCCCCAATTTTTGGCCTTGAACACACTTTAAATAAAACTGTAGGTAAAACTCGGCCCAATTTCTGTTCTTTTCACGGACAAGAATCCAAATGAAATAGTCCCCCTCCCCTCGCGCAGCTCAAACGAAGGAGCGTGTCCTTGTGCCGTCTAATTCCCGAACCCGGCTCCTTATTCTTAAAGGGGGGGGGGGGCAGGAGGTCCGGCGCGATAATTCCGGCGCTCACGGGGGAAGATTAACAGCCCCTCAGAGGGTTCCCGGCCGTGGCTTTTCAATCAGGCAGCTCGCTGCTTTGTTCTGCGAGCTGATGCAAAGGGCACCTACTCGTGTCCATCACTTTACAACTATTTCAGAATATCCCCGCTCAGAGTGAAGAGTGGGGGGGTGACGGGAGGGGGGGGGAGAAAAAACACACAATTTTAAGATGAAAGAAAGGGATAGTTGTCAGTCTTCTCACGAGCCTCGCGCTCCTCGAGCATGAGGAGCGATGCTTTTATATGGCAGAGCAAAGCAAAGATAAGGAAATGGCTTGGAAATTACATTTGCTATACAACCATTTGTATCAGCCGCCAGATAACGAAGTAAATTTTCTATTCACGCCGTCGTCCCCCGCTCACTTATCACCGGTCCGGCTGCGGGATTCATCCCACGAGCCTGAATATCGCAGGCATTAATTAGCAGAGGACCCCGCGACGTCACAGAGTGTGTGTGTGTGTGCGTGCGTGTGTGCGTTAGTGTCTGTTTGTGTGTGTACGTTTGTGTGTGTGTGTGTGTGTCCTCGTGGGACCATTTGTCAGCTATGTGTCGCACCACTCCTACAATAAAATTTCCTCTACCTTTACACTCTTTAAATTTCTGGAAAATCAGGAGGTTGGGGGGAAAAAAACCCCCAAACAACCGGTTGGCTCATCGACGTGGCCTCTTCGAAGAAGTGTCAGAAAGGCACGTCTCCGTGAAACGACCGAGGCGACGCCGGGACAGACCCGGCGACAAGCAATTACGCTTTAGAAAAACCGGCACCCAGGGTGGCTTATTTATTTATTTATTTAGTTTATTTATTTAGTTTTCCACACAAAGGACTGAGCCGCCATCGGCCCATTCTTCATCCCACGAACCCTGCGCATCCCGACGGGCCTCTTCTCGGACACTCGCGCCCCACTCCTGCCGCCGCTGCCGCCGCCGCCGGCAGTGACACGTCAGCGCCAAGGTGCTGTCGCGCTGTGTAATTCGTTTTTCTTTTCTTTTTCTTTATTTCTTTTCATTCTGCCCCCGTGATCGAGCAACAGACGCCCCACAGGAGAAAACAACGGCTTCGGAGGAGCAGACTAAAACTGACCCTGGGGGGCAGAAAATCCAGAATAAACAGAGATGATCCATAACTGCTTGAAACCCCTCAGATCATCTCCCCTGATCAATCTCCATCTAGTTTTCTATCTATTTTTAGAATTTTCTATACAGTTTCTACCAAACTTTGCTTCCATCAGACTTTATATTCCACTAATGCTGCAAGGCCCAGTGGCTTATCCTGTTGTGTGTATATATATATATATATATATATATATATATATACACACACACACACACACACACACACACACACATACTGACCGATCACAGCTCTTCCAGCACATATAATCCCAGAGAAAGAAAGGAAATAATAGAAACCCTCCGGGGCTCTCGGGCAGCGTGAAAATAGCGGGTCAGATTAATGGTGCGCGGCGTCGATAGAACGCACGCCGGAGCGGCATGAACCGTCCTCGAGAACCGCCGGCGCTGTCGGGTCGAATCTCGCCACTTGAGCCGGAGCGACAGAACAGCAAAGTGCCGGCGGCGACAGCTTATCAATAACCCCATTACACAAGTTGTCAGGGCAGCGTGACAGAGGACCCCGCCGCCGCGTCACATCACAACACCACGAAAACATCGTTTGTCGTCGATCCTTTTTTTTATTTTCATTTCATTGATTTATTTCTTTTTCTTCACAGTTATTAATCCAGTCACACGGCTCGTGTTGTTACGTCCGTGGCGTGAAGCCCCAGAACCGGGCGCCAGTGCCTCCATGACACCGAGGCGCCCGGAAGCGGAGCCCGAGCAGAGATGTGTCAAAAAACAACAAAAAAAAATGGGTAAGTGTTGTTTTCGAGCGTCACGGCTTCACCAAGTCGAACCTGGGTTCGTCTGTCGGCGCCTGGCGGTCAGACGACCCCCGGGCCTGGATGAACATGACGCGGAGATCAAAGGGCGAGCGACAGCATCAAGAAGTGTCAGGTTCCGTGATTAAAAAAAAACAAAACAACAAACTTTAAAAATCAACGGAAGGAGCCTGGATGCAGGAAAGAGAACAGAGCAGGTTTTATACGAACTCGATGAGGAAATTTTAATTTCCAACCTGCCTCCTTCCCTAAAACCTCAGCCCATTTTTTTTTTTCTTTCCTGGGGGGGTCTCCCGGCCGCCGACGCCTGATGCCCCCCCCCCCCCCCGGCCACTCGGCCGAGGTTAATAACCGAAGGCTGAAGCGCATAATTCAAAAAAAAAGAAGAAGAAGAAGAAGAAAAAGGCCAATCAGGGCTGTGGCGTTTCCTTCAGAGCACAGTCGCTGCTGCAGCTCAGTTAATTTCTGGGAGGCAAAGAGGCTTCGGAGATAAGGAGGAAAAAAACAACGTCCGCTACAGAAATGTGGTGTTTACTGCTCCTCATGAGCGTGTTCGGTAGAAACTACGATTCAGCTGTTCTTGGAAACAACTTTTTAAAAAAATTTACATATATATGTATGTATATGTACATATATGTATATATGTGTAAGTATATGTATGTATATACATGTATGCATGTATGCATGTATGTATGTATGTATGTATGTCTATATATATATATATATATATATATATATATATATATATATATATATATATATATATATATATATATATATATATATATATATAGTATCACACACATCATAAATTAGTACAACACAGCTCGTATCTATTGAGAAATGGACTAAAACATAGTTGGTTTCATTCTTTTTTGTCTGGATTTGTTGGCTGGAAGGAAAACGTGGGATAAAAGCAGCGGATCCATCATGAAGGGAAACAAATGACGATTCCAAGGAGCATTTTTCTAAGAAAACTTTCTACAGCTTTCCTTTCCTTCATTCTGTCTTTCTTCCTTTCTTTCTCTCTTTCTCTCTTTCTTTCCTTCTGTCTTTCTTTAACTGCCCACCCCGGAACCTAAAGCTCCACAGGAGCCAGATCCGGCATCCAGCTGTTGTTTTTTGTTTTTGTTTTGTTTTTTGTTTTGTTCTTAAACGATCAACCATTTTCTGATGCCGGAGGCCACGACGCCACATTCGCTATTGCCTGTGGGCTGATGCTGCTAAGGTTCATGGGTAAACGGGGGCCGTTCGGGGGGGGGGGGGGAATAATTGAGACCGATGGAGAGAGCTCGTACCAACATCTGTAGGGCAGCTACTCACCCTGGAAACACCCCCCCCACCCCCCATCTCCGTCCATCCGTCCGTTGTCTCTCATTTCACGACGAGGGGAAGGTCTTGAATTACTAATGAATGCCTCATCACTTGCTATAATTCAGTTGCACACAGCTACGAGGACATTTTAAGTGTTTATTAATGTTCAGCACTTCTCCTCCCAAGACATATTCTTCTTCTATTTCAGCTGCGTTCTACCATATTTTCAAGCTTTATCTGTTTATACAGCAGGCCCCCACCTCAGGGTGCCCCCACCGGAGGTAGTGTACTCAACAGATACACTCATAAACACTTTTATCTGCCTACCCACTACATATAATTCAAAGTGTTTATATAGCGATGATAGATGTCAAAAAAAGGGAGTTGTTGGGGGAGGTGGGGGAGGTGGGGGGTGGGGGGGTGGGGGGGGTGGGGGGTCGAAATAAAGTGTTGCCACTTCGCTCTATAACCCAGGTGTCTGCTGGTGCGTACTTTGTATTTCGGCGGCGTCGCCCAGAGGCTCCCGAACGCCCAGAGCTACATGCGTGCTGTCAAAACAATATCTGCTCCCAGACAGAGCCCCCCGCCCCCCCAAACCCCCACCCTGCTCACTGCATGCATCCGGATGGCAACACTGCCATCTGCTGCCCCCACGCTGCCGGGGGGGCAGCGTCAATGCACACACGGAGGCTCTAAGTAGGAGAAACGAGGAGTGGTCTGGTCAGGTATTTGCGTCGAGGGGATCCGTTGACGGGACGGCGCCGTGTTGTTGGCGTCGCCTTCTCCTTTTTCTTCCTTCTCCCTCTTGCCCCAGTTTCTTTTTTTCTTTCCCTTGCTCCCAGGGACTCCCACGATGCCGAGCGGCAGCCACACTTCACCGCGGCTGAGAAAATGAACCCCGGCGCCGGTAATCCCCCCCCGCCGCCTTCGGCTTCATCATCGAGTTGTTGCAAGGCTTTTTCTCCTTACCCGCGGAAGAACATTCTTGCTTCCTGGCGCAGCGTGCTCGATATCGGCCCGCGCCGCATGGCGTTAAATTAGCTTTAATCTGGGAGGCTGCGAGAGTTTTCGGATGAAGGTCTACAGTCGGCTTCCGGGACTGAAAGTGACTCCATGGGGAGGCTGCAAACCCCCCCCACACACACACAAACACACACACGACAAAAGCTCCTCCAGCCATCGTCTACCTCTAAAAACCCACAAACCGATTCAGTCAAATGGTCCAAACTTAGGCCACTGATTAATGACGGGATTATTATTTTTTCTTTTTTTGCTTTTAATCTCCTAAATTCCAGCCTCTTATAGTCGTTCATCCTAAACCGCAACTCGCTGGATCTCTGGGGGCCGAGGGTGGGATTAGATGAAGGACGCTATGGAGAGTATTGGATGAATACTCACAGGACGGTGTCACTAGGTCAAAAATGGACCAACCTACAGGTACAGAGCACAAAATGACTGGGAAAATAATGAGATTTTCTCAGATTTTGAACTTCTACGGGGTCAGAATCTCATAAATCTCAACAGATGGAGCCGAAGAACCAGATTTATTTGGGGCAATAGTTGTGTAATCTGCTACTATAAATATTAAAGTGGGCATTAAATTGTAAGAGTATTTTAATCCAACTCGGTGCAAATCATGAGAGCCATGCTGATCCTCTCGACTAACTCACATAAGAACGTTTCCCCAAAATGTCCAACTATTCCTTTAAGTATATGACTCTTCATGATTTATTAATTTTTTATTTATTTTTTGATCTGGTGAGGTTAGCGCGGTCGCTAACGTGCGCTCAGAAAATCCATGTGGCCACCGTGGAAGATTCAAACTGTTGAATCGCCAGCTGAAGGAAACACGCGGGTTTATTAGGCGGCGGAGAGACGACAAGATATGGGGGGGATGCCTTTTACTTAATCCATAAGCCACTGGGAGGACTCTAGAAGCAGTGGATGACTGTCATGGGGGTGTATATACAGTATACATATATATATATATATATATATGTTTATATATATATATATATATATGTTTATATATATACATATTCTTTTTTGAATGGATTTTTGTGGATTAAAGTGAGGCGCCACATTGAGATTAGAGTTGGCGAAAGTGACTTGATCTTACAAGCAGGAAGCGAGTGACATGGGGTTTGGGGCTAAGGGGTGGTGGAGGTTGGTGGTGGGGGGGGGGGGGCGGTTGAGCTAAGTACCCAGGGCCCAAACATTGTGAGGGGCCCTTAAAAGAAAGAAGAAACCCCCATAAAAAAAGTTTATTTTTAGCAAGGACTTTGAAATTTCCCTTTTTTTTTCGCATCATAATGAACTCGCAGTATAAATGTTGGATGAATAACTACAGTAAGTAAGAGCCTCTCCTCTTATTCAAGTATTATAAAATATCCATTAATTTTAAGATGCTTGTAATGAGCCAGTTGTCACAAGTAATTACTTAAATCTGATCCGTTTACTAGAGTTTCACAAACACGGCCGATGCAAACAAAAACCTTCAGCAGCATCAGCAACGTTTAAGAGCTAAAACTGAACTATTCTTTAACATGACTCCTGGTATTAAGACCATAGACCCGGGGCTCACTTCATTTTTTATTTTGATTTTACCTTTTATGTGTAACGATGCTGCTCCTTTGTTGCAACACGTCGGAAATCGTTTCACCGTCATTCCGCAAAAATGAAGCACGATCTATTGGGCTGCTTCTATCATGAAGTTGTCAAGAAATGCAGCAGCGCCGTGGATCCTTAGCCGCCCCCCTTTTGGGAATAGACTTTCCACCTCTGCCCCCCCGGGGGCAAATACTCACACTTTTCAGCCCCACAATGTGAAAAAAAAGGTCTAAAAATATAAAGATACACAAAGACCGTGCAGACTTTTTTGAGTGTGCTTCATTATCAGTCACCCTTTAACCATTGTGGGTTTGCAGTATGTGTTAATTTGTCGATGCAGTAATTTATACAGGCAGGACAATGGATGTATTTGGGGGGGGGGCACTGAGGCTGCATATCCGCTGGGGGTCCGGGCTCTGGCCCTCAAAACTCGTCCATCTCAAACTTATGAACAGCACAATCGATGCCGCGCTCTGTTCCCGCTCGGAGACCAGTGGAGTCACCCCCACTCCGGGATGGAGCACCTCCTGGCAGGCGTCTGGCCGCCGCCGCCACCACAGCCACCGCAAGCGCCAGTCCCGCCGAGCGTCGGTTCCTCGCCCTGCTGCACCCTGGGAGACCTCCAAGGTACTTTTACTCCAGTAATCAGTCAGTTTGCGTGAGATGTGCAGTAATTTCGGTCTGTAAATATGTACGGCTTTTTAAAAATGAAGCATGGAGCACAGCGTACCTTATCTGGCAGAATACCAGACAGGAAGGATATGTAACAAGTGCATTAATTTCCCCCCCCCCTCACTTCTTCGGGGGGAAGATCATAGATCAATCCTGGGCTGGACCGAGCTTTTTACAAGGGATGTTAACTGTCTCCCCGCCCCTGAAATATGGCAACTCCTCAGGCAGGAACTTTTTCTCCTCCGCCCCCAGTGACTCGCCATTCATCGGATCCCTCCGACTGAAACCCCCCCCTTGGCTGGTTTCGGGGGGGGGGGGGCAATATGGTCCTGAAGTGCTGGAGAAAAGGCGAGAGCATCAGTTTCCAAGGGCAGCGGAACTCTTATCAACTCCCAGTTTCCAGAGCCTCTGTCCAGGAGGGAGGCTCCTCTCCGGGCCACCGGACTCCGCCGAAGCGCCCGTCCTGGCTCCGTGAAGGCAGAACCTCTGCGAACCCGGGCCGTCCTCTGTGTCATTCAGCCGGTCGGGGGGCTCTGGTTTTTGGTTTCGGGGGTTTTTTATGCCAGAGGAGAGTCCAGAGCTGGAAGCTCACGGCGATAATTGGGAGCCGGTCAATCGTGTGACGGGATAATGACGGGTTTGGAGTCGATAGCTGCTTCTTCCCGGAGTCCGCGACTCCTCCCTGAAAATTTATAGGCCAACGATTTTAATCACAAGCAGCAGATCTGTCCTTTTTTCTTTTTTTTCCTCCTTTGCATGTTGAGGACCCGTTTACACTGAGTCGATTATTACAATTTTCAGTCCGCTACAGGTGGCGTTTCTTTATTTCATACCGTAAATCATTACCGCAGCCAGTGCAGCGTTCGGGCCCACGGGCTCCTGTCGCGGCATCGTACAGGGATTCAGAGGAAAATGGTGCCCAGGCAAAGATGTTCGAATGAGGGCGGGACCAAGATCTCGAGGAGGACGGTCGTCTCGGATTCGATCCTCCAGCTTTGATCCTTTTCCTACCTCGGCTCCCCATAACTTAAGCAAACCCAGCCCGAACCCGGGGGGGTGTTTCAGGGTCGGAGCCGAGGCTGAGCGAGGCATTAAAATTCGACCCCTGCCTCAGGTATTGTATAATTCCTCCACAAGTCTGTGCTGAGTTTAACAATGAAATTCACACCGGTGATGTAGCGTGATCCTTTTTTTTAGAACCCGGCGAAGAGGAAGCCGAACCAGAAGAAAGGGGCCAGTGGGGATTTTCGCTAAGACCTGGCAGCGGGAAGTAAGTGGTCTCCCCAGCACGCTGTCGGGCCTGGTTTATCCCTGCATCGGCGCCGGTGATCGGTTCCCCCGTTAGGACAAGGGGCAACACGAAACCTGACCAGCTCCTCTCTAAGAGGAGCGCTCGGGCCCGGTCGGAACGAGCCGGACTCCACGGAGGCCACGCACGCATTCACGGAGCGATAAAGGTGGCGGCAGGGGCGGCGGCCGCCGCAGTGCTGACAGGACAGGTGAGGTGATACCAGGAAAAAGAAGTTACAGGGAAAACGTGTCAAAAAAGAACTAGGAGGAAAAAATAAATAATATTTCATAATGAGATGAGCGTTTTGCACCTCATTGGATCAGTTATACATTTTTTTCTGTCCTAATTCAGTATCTTTCATGTTGGAGTTTTAAGCCTTCAGTAGAACCAACAGACTTTAAATACACGGGGACCACTTTGTTTAAGCTTTTATTGTGGATTTGTTAAAGGTTTTCTTATAGAATTTAATGGACCTTTAAGCAGATTTAAGTGTTTATTAATTTATCTGGTAATAACTACGACTCCTCCTGTGGATCCCTGTAATCAGAGGCTGGTATAAAAACATAATATTGAATGAAATTATGGTGATAATGTGTCTTCAACGGAGTCTCCAGAATCACTGACAAAAGACAAAGACATTCACGGATTCAAAATTTATTATTATCATACATACACATTATTTGGGACGAACAACAGAGGACAAATGGATCGAACGTTGGCCGAGCTGTCCGGTTCGACGCCACGCAGCCGAGCGGCGCCGGTGGCACCGGCGGCGAGGGGGCTCGTGAGCCGCCTCACTTCAGCCAAATGTGTTTGTCTCCGACGTCAGCGTTATAACCGGGGGCGTACTTTTTCCCAGGGAGCTACACGGATCAAAAAAATATATGTATTAATAAATAAATAAAGACAAAAGGAACAAAGCCTGAATATGGAAAACCGGCAGAATCACATGTGACACTTTCAGTGCCGAATATAATGAGATTTCATTTACAAGTTTTATTTTATCACCACATAAATAGCTCCTGCTGAATAATAAGGTTATAGTTGAGTAAAATTTTGTCAGGTGTTATATTTGTCTCTTATTTTACCTGGAATATCTCAAGTTTTCTGACTCTCAGGCGTTTTGTCTCTCCCCCATGAAATTTCCAACAGAAGCTACGATACGTCCGCGTTGCAAATGTCCTTTGCTGTGACTTTACATTGCCGACTAAAAATGTGCCGAGTGAGATCACGTCACCCCCCCCCCACACACAGACACACACGCACACACACCCCTCTCCCCATTGAGATCCAAGCTCACGACAAAATGTCGGGTCACGGCCTCCTGCAGCATAATGCAGCTTGATTTTTTTTCAGCAGGGGGAGACAGGGGGAAAAAAAATAAAAATCCCAAGTCAATAAAAGGAAAAGGTCAGACCCGAATGTTTCCATGCAAGACTGATGACACCGAAAGCCCCCGCCAGAATCGTCCACGTCTGACATTTGCCTTCTTGTAGCTACGACTCGTTCAATACGCCCCAGCGGGAGAAAACGGGTTCGGTCAAGCTGGCGGCGCCGCGCCGGCGTCACACTGGAGGAAGACGGGCAGACGGGGAAGTGTTGGTTCTGAAGAGAGGGTCTGGACAAAGCC
The DNA here is from genome assembly GCA_016859345.1 of Istiophorus platypterus. NCBI lineage: Eukaryota > Metazoa > Chordata > Actinopteri > Istiophoriformes > Istiophoridae > Istiophorus > Istiophorus platypterus. Next base: position 4,136,580 of record CM029122.1, on the reverse strand, counting down.
AGGGCTCCTCAGTAATATGTGGGGGGGTGGGGGTAATAAAGCGCTAGACACAGAACGACATAACTCGGATGATTGGGAAAAAAATGCAACACGAAAAGGTCGAGTCATCGGCCTGTAAAGTCCAGACTCCGTTGTCTATGTTCTTTGATGTTTTGAGGCGTCACACTGCAAAATATGTATGTTTTCTCTTGGATTTTAGGTTAATGTGCAGACTGGGTTTTCTGTCCATGTAGAGATAATATCATGTTTTGGGTTTTTTTTGGTGGTTGTTGTCTCAATTCTCTGGCACTAAGACTAACTCGGGCTCCCTGCTTGTGCCCATGGGATCTAAGGCATCAGACCGCCGCCTCCTGATTGGCCGACCGGAAAGCGGCAGGAGAGACGAGCGCTCGGTGAGTTTGTGGCGAACGTGTCTAGTCCTGTGCTGCGTTGCTGCGTTGCCGGGAACCGCCTGGTGACGTTTTTGTGCTTGGAACTGTTCCACGCAAAACAGCAAAACGGGATAAATAAACAACCTACGCTGAAGCATGTGGTGACATTTAGGAAGCTCCTTTTTCCTTCTGTCATGGTGGAATCTTGATTTCAATTAAATTAAAAAAAAACAAATAAACGAGACCTACTTCGACGACAATCTGTGCTAGGACGCCAGGTGACGTAGAAGAAGCTGCTGAACTCCCTGTGAGCAGTTTCACGAAACGTGCTCGGTTTCAAAACAGAGACAATCAAAGCGTCTTGGGGTTTTCACGCCGTCCGGTGATGCTCTGCTTCACGCCGCGGCTCCGTAACACGACATGCCCTCAACCTGCGATTCCCCCTTGGACATAGAAACGTACCCGTGTATAATTCATACTCCAGCTCCGATTTGGAAGATGATGGAGCAACTGTGCCACAAATAAATGCCGGTAATGGGCTCCCATATGAATATTTTACTCAAACACAGCGGCTCCAGGAAGTATTCAGAACCATTTATCTCTTGCATATTGATGTAGATTTCCTTTTCCTTTTTTTTTGTTTCAAATGGACGAAGCCGCCAAATCAAAAGCCCAAGTCTCATTTACGAAAGGACTCCAGGCCCTTTGTCGTGGCGCCGCATCGTGGTCAGACCCTGACCCCGAGAGTTTAGAAAGGCATGCGCACACACGCACACACACACACACTTGTGTGTAGGTCCTCCAATTCACACTGCACTTCTGCGTAATGGCACGAAAACCAGGACACGGTGTTCGAGGGACTCTATACTCTTGCGATAGAACTGTGTTGAGGCACAAGTCACAGCAAAAGTTTCAGACAATTTCTAGAGTTTTTGAGACGAGCTCAGTGGCCTCAATAACTGTGAAATGGAAGAAGTTTTCAGGGGGGGCTTCCCAGCTTAGGGACAAGGAGACTGATCAGAGTTGCGGGAATCATTGATGCAGCCAAATGGAGAGAGGTCCCCAGAGACCGGGGCGGTTCAACCATTCAACAATGGCCCGAAGCAAACGGAAAAGGAAATGCCGGGAGTCTCAGGGGGAAGAGTCTCCAACTGTCCCCTCACCGGCCCAACCCCGGAGCCAGGGCCGTGACCCCCACAGACCCGAGACCGGAGGACGGCTCGCGGAGGTTCGCGCTCATCCGATCCGTCAGCGCCTGAGAGGATCTGCTGGGAGCAACGGGATAAACCGCCCAAAATCCATGTGTGCACAGCTTGCGGAGGCTTAAGCAAGAAGACTCCAAGCTGCCAAAGGAGCTTTTACTGAATTATGAGTCCGAATACTTATGAAGATGTGGGGTTTCAGTTTCTGAGTTTTAAAGCATTTGCAAAAACGTCTAAAAATAAATAAATAAAATAAATAAATAAATAAATAAAAAACACTTGTGTAGGTTGACAGGCAAAAATGGCAATTTTATCATATTTAAATCTGAATCCACAACATAATACAGAGGGAAAAAAGGGAAGGGGCCTGAAAACTTTCTGAAGCCATGGATTACATTAAATAAAGGAGAGAGAGAGACAGAGAGACACAGGGAATGACAAGCAGTAAAGCTGCCGGGCCAGAATAGTTATCGAGAGCGAACCCTTCCTCTCTTTACATACCGATCTATAGGCGTAGTATTTCTCATCATAGTCGTGGGCGCCGATGGTTATCTCGGGCAGGAACTTGGGTATGTGGGTCAGGGTTGCCACCTGCTGTTTGTCCTCCACGCTGCGAAATAAAGGGAACGAAAAGAAAATCAACCGGCAGAGAGGTGCTGAGAGTCTGTGCAGAAAAAAAAAGCTAAAAAGCAGTTTCCTCCATAATTCACTCCAGGTTCTCTGCACATTTAGCCGTAATGAGCATAACCAACAGGCTGGGGTTACCGCAGCTTTGTGCAAATCCAGCTACAAATGTAGAAAAAACAAAACCCTCCTTCTGTGTCATTTTTACTTCAGACGCCCAAAACGAGCGAAACGCATCGAGAACTCACAACATCCTCATGTGGTGGTAGGTGACGTCGTCCTGCTCCAGCCACGGGCCCTTTTCAAACTTCAAATACTCGATGTCCTCGGCCACCTGTGGGCAACACGCGACGATTATGGTCTATGGAAACGGCTGATAGAGATTCTCGAGTTTAAAACGGCAGCAAAAATAGACGACAACCTTACCCTCTCAACGTCTTGGGCTTGGTTAGCATCATACGCAAGCAGCTCTGATGTTTCGCTGAGGGGGGGGGGGCACACCGGGTCAAAAATTACCAAAATATCGAACACGGGCCGCGGTTTGGTCTCTGCCGAGTCCGACGGCCATATTCCATATTCCATATTTACCTGATTTTGGGCAGAAAGGACTTCTTGTAGCCGTCCTCGATGCTCTTCAGGTACATCAGGGGCGCGTTCTGCAAAAAGGGCTGAGAGCGGGGAGACTCCGTCTGAGTCCGTGTGAGCGATTGACACTGCACCTAAACAGCCCATTAAACCATCCCACTTCACACCATCCCTCTCCAGTAAGCGTACTGTCCCTTGAGCTGGGTTAGGGGTTTTTTTATGTGGATTAAACTGTTGTCTCACTTAAAAATGGAATATAACGCCCTCTGTTGAAAGTTAATGAGCAAGACCGAAATACTTGACATAATCGCGGCAGCCTAGAGAGATGACAGTATCCCGTGGCTCCGGCGAGTGAGAGTGTGTGAGTGCGTGTGTGTGTGTGTGTACCTTGCCACTCTGTTTCAGCTTCTTCTGCACCTCCTCTGCTGGCAGGTCCACGTAGATCACCAGGTGCGGAGGCAGGAACTCACAGATGCTGTTGCCCTTGACCTCGTTGTAGTGCTGCACACCTGCAGAGCATCGGTGTAAAAGAAAAAAAAAAATTAGGACAAGTTAGGTTTTTGTTTTTTTTCCAAACAGTTGTGCTCGATATGTGCCGTTATATTTCAATGGGAGGTTACGGTGCTGTGCTCACACTCCTTCCTGATGTAGCCCTGCTTGAACATGGCCTCCATGAAGACCATGTCACTGAAGGGGGAGCGCTCCAGGATCACTCCTTGGCCTGGGACACAGAAGAATCGGGGTGAGGGTGAGCGACGCCGTTAACACGCCACAAAAATCCTTTCAAACGCTTGGCCGGGCCCAGGGAACTAAACCGGGCCCCCAGGGACATGCAATACCTGTGGTGAGCAGGTGCTCAATGGCGTCGGCGTACTGCAGCAGCCGCATGGTGTACATCCACAGCTGCAGCCTGTAGCTGTTCCCGTCCGCTGCCTTGGGGTCCGCGTAGAACTTCTCCAGGCTGCACATCCCGTTGAAGTCCACGGACAGCGGCTGCTTCTCCCCCGTCATCTTGTCCAGGTAGAAGGTGTCGGGCTCGGGCATGTAGAGCATCCCTGCAGGGGCAGGGGGGCATTTGTTCCCAAAACGTCAGAATATGCCTTCAATTCGGTTAACGCTATGCCCACGTTAGAGCCTGACGAATCGACTGGCTCGACCGCAGACAGATGTCGGCGTGAGATGGGCCGGAGGATCCCGGCGGTCTGACACTTACCCAGCTTGTCGGCCAGTTTCTGGGCCAGCGCCCCTTTCCCCGAGGCAAGGTTGCCGTCCACGGAGATGATTTTGCTGTTCTGCTTTAACCGCGGCGTCGTCCTCTCGCCCAGCGCGTAGGCCCACCAACCGTAGCGCAGGCTTCTCACAGAGCTTGTGTGAAGACTTGCCTGGATTACCCCCAAAAAACACAACACACACACTTCAGTGAAAACATTTGTTTGAGAATATGCCTCTCCCAGTATATATTATCCAACCTGAAGTATCATATCATGTCAAAACCAGATATGACACAGGGCCCCATTATAAGATGGGGGCCTAAAAATGAGGCCCTCGATGCTTCTGGGTTTTTTTTTAGCATTTTATACTGTGTGATGCACACACATAGTGCCAAGAAACTAATGAAAATTAACGCAAAGTAATTTCCACTCAAACAACCTGGGACACTGGATAGTCCAGAGTTGACAGGGATGAGTTGTGCACTACATGGCTAAATGACTGTCATTACTGACCGATAGATGAATAGACACATACGTACGTAAATTATATTAATCTCGATGGGAAATCGCAATGTTAAAGCCGAAGGGAAATAACAAACAACAACTAATTTAGTGTAACATGACAGCCCTATAAAAAAATGCTAATTTCATAAATGTTGAAACTGTAACTGTATTAGAGAAGTGATGTCTCAACTTTATGCTCATTTTGCAGACTCTTGTTATACTGTGCTGTAATAACAGGTCTAATATTTTGTCCATCCCTCTGATATCAATGAATGTAAGCGACAACTATGTGCATAATTGTAATCAATGAGTAGTTAGTCCAAAGATGGAACTAACCCCATGTTGCTGTTACGTTCCGTGAAAATATCAGCCCGACTTAAACGTCGGTTTGGCTCAGTTTTATTGATTTATTCATTTTTAATCACGCCGGTCCTGGAAACAGATATTTCAGCACTTGGACGTTCGCTCGAAGATGCAGCGCGGCGCCGAATAACAAGGAGATGTGCGATTAACGCAATGGATCCCCGATAAAAACCCGGCAGTGCCGCGGTAAACGCCGGGGCGGACAAAAACTTAAAAACTGAAGAATTCCTGGATGAACCTCGCTAGCAACAAACCTGGACTCGCTACAAAGTGGTACCGGGACTTGGTACCGGGGGAGATTATTACCCGTTTGCCCGGTGACATGACGGTTAACCACTTAATGTCCCGACAGCTTGTTCTGTCGACTTCTTCTGTTCTATAACAGCGTTATAAACGAACCACCGGGGTAACTAGCGTGTTGTTGACTGCGATGCTAGCAGGCTAGCTTAGCTTGCCCTTGTGAATTAGAACCGTCCGGGGGGACGAATCCGGGCCCGGCTCCGTGCGTCTCCTGCCCTCACCTTCTGCACCGCATTCGCCGCATTGAGAGCGGCTGGTCCCGCCGGGATGAGCAGCCGGATCACCCTCAGGGCCATGATTGACCGTCCTCCAGAAACCCTCCGGACTGACCCGAGAAGGAGCACCGAAGCCCGGCGACTGAAATCTGCGTCACAGCCGGGGCCTTCGGCTCCGTCGTCTCACCGGAGCGTAGTCGACTCGTCTGCCTGAATTTATTTCACTGTTCAATGAGCTAAAAAACATTGAAGTAAATTTTAAAGAACGTTACCGGGACGTTGACTTATAAAAAGTCCAGCTGATTTTAAAAAAATCAACAAAACAATCAGTTCTAATTTATCACCCCTCCTGCAGTGTGTGAATAAAAGACTGTAAATCCACAAAGTTAACTGTTTAATTGCTAGTTTGTTTTTTCTATCAGACTTTGTAAATGGTGGGGAAAGTCTATTATAATTCCCTTGAACCCAAAGTGACATATTAAAATTCTTGTTTTTTTACCGACCCTTAATTCAGAACTCTAACGCATTAAGTTTATGACAGAGAAAATGCTTTCATTTGATGAGGCAGGAAAACAGCTAATTGCACGTTTCGCTTGAGAATATGAAACTTGTCTTAACAGTTACGTTACATTCGATTTTATGTTGATCGACAAATCACTTCATTTCCTAATCTTCTGGCTTCTATAATCTCATGCTTGTGTTCTACATTTCCTTTTTCCCCACAAGAATAACGATTAATTGTTCTGTTAATTGGTTTTGGTTATGATCATAGACCGCCCCCCCCTTAATGCTGCCATCTATACACCTCCATCAACCCTTGTGAGGATCCACAGAGCCTGTGTACTGGGACCTACTAGTCTATACCAGATCCACGCCTGGTGTGTGTCTGTCTTTTCACTATCGTGTGGCAGCGTTTAGATTTTAAATAAGCCAGCCCTGCCACTGATGCCGGTAAATCCCAAAGCCAGCAATAATTTCATTGCAGTGTGACCGTCTGCGAGTCAACAAGCGGGTGGGAGCGCAAATTGGTCCCTTTCATTACAGGGCCCCAAGGTTTTCATCCAGCATCTAAAAGCTGGGGCCCAGGCAGGGAACCGAGCTCGTGAGACAGATGGGATCAACAATCTTGCGATTCCTGTTCTCCCCTAAGTGATGTTAATGTTCATAGCACCGCGCTGACGGAACAAATTTCTTGCTCATAAAAAGTGAAGGCGACATTTTTTGTAAGAAAAAAAAAATTATCCCTGAGGTTCAGTGTGAGATACTGTGAAGAGCAGGATTTAAACTGAATTACCCAGGAGTTAATGTCCCCCGATGGCACCATTAGTGGGGCCCGAAACCACACGATCTCAGTTTCTTTTGTTTTGGGTCTTTTTTTTTTTCACTGAGACCCTGAATTCAGAATCAAAGGGGAAAAAAAAGAACTCTGGATGCCCGGAAACTAATTTTACAAATGTTTCTGATTCAGCACGAAAATATGTTTTTACTGTTATGAATCTTCACGATCCAGACTGGAATTCACATAATGCGGGTCTAAACAATGCCTGAAAAAGCACACGTACAGCGATGACTCGGCAGTCGGACAGGTGGTTCCAGAGGCGCGGCGGAGATGCTGCCGATTAGAGCCACGCGAGCCGGCTGAGGTTGTGACACGGCCGGCAAACAGATAAGGACCATGTCTTAAATGGGGATTCGCCGTTGGCAGTGGCTTTTAGAGTCAGAGCCTTTAAATAATCACCAGAGACTTGAAAACAAAAAACAGTAATCTTTAATAAACACAATGGGTATTTCATTTCAAAAAAGGGAAAAAAAAAAGTGGAGACCAGCCACATCCACCAGGAGAATCACTAGACTCCAGTGAATCGTAAACAACACTGAAAACCCGCATGCAAGGCCAGACTACTGGTTTAAGGAAAACACTGTAGGAGGTACAACACCCCCCTCTGGAGGCCCTGCAGCCCCACAAGGCCACGCTGCAGTTAACACATGCAATTTAAGGGAAATCATACAATTGCCCTGCCAGTTAAATTACGCCCCTTCCCACACTACCCCCCCCCCCCCCCCACACACACACACACACACATTCACTCTTAAAACAGAACACAGATACAGACATCAAGGTTCCTAGGACGGGTTTTAAACGTTCTCTTTTCGTGCCCGGACAGTCAGAGACCATCGAAAAGCCGGTGACTGTAAATCATCTCACGAATCCTGATTTCAGATTGTGCTCATGATTTCTCGCTTTCCTTTTATACGCTCAGCTTTTCCCTCCACTTGAACTCTCCTCCACAGCTACGAGCTCGTTGCCTGCGCACCTGAATCCTCGGCGCTTTACAGTCGACCTTCAGCCTGCCGGCGCGCGAGTTTGACCCACGGGCCGGTTCCCCCGTCGGTTCTGAAGCCGCCAGCGTAAACAAGGCTGACAATGAACGGCACCGCTTCATATTTCATTTCACATTCAGTGTGAGTGCTCAGTGTTTTTCAGCTTTGCACCCCCCCCCCCAACCCCTCTAGCAGGTCTACATTTTATTAAATTAGTGTGGAAACTGTCCAGAACACCAATGACTGTCATCTCCAATTTTTGCAGCTATTTGTGTTTCCTCGCTTATCTTCTGACTTCTCTTCCCCTCTCTGGGGGTATTATTGTAGCAGTATCATTTGCAAATGTGTGTGGAGTGCTGTGAATTTTAAGGTTTTTGGATAAGACCCCAGCTCTCTGATTGGCATGAGTGAGCATCTCACCTTGGGGAAAGCGCCTCATACGTGACCTCATCAGAAGTTCAAATAACAGTACCCCTGCCCTAATTGGCTGGCACCAGTGACTCCTGTGTCAGCAGGGGATAGGACCCCCCCACCTCCTATATATTAGGCTCACATATTGCCAGCTGTCATTCAAAAGCGAGCTTATCTCTTCCTCGCCAACATAGCAATTAGGGTGGTCTGGTGAGACACTCATTCATGCTAATCAGAGGACCAGGGTTACATCCTTATAAACCCTGTGCTGTGACATCCATCTTATAAAAATCCACCAAAGGTGCAGGGTGAGGACCAGCATGCAGCCGCACAAACTTCTTTAGCAGAAACTCCTTATAAGCGATGCCCCCAAGTTTGTCGGACCCTGCTGGAACATGCAGGTAGGCCATGATGAGGCTGGGGACCCCTGCTAGTAGGAGCCAGGGCAACAGCCCATACTAGCCAGTGGTCAAGATGCCGTCAATCACACCACACGTGCTATCTAATGTGTGGTTTTGCCCAAGAACTGGTCACCCTGTCAAAAACCCTGGGTCCTGTCCAAATATATTTGAGTGCGCTAACTGAACACAGGGTATGCAAACGCCGTTGCTCCTCAGAGGAGGAAGGTGGGATATGAAAAGAGACCAGTTCTATAGGGGCCATAACCTCAGGGATAAAGGCTGGGTCGGGCTGCACACCGGCCTTAGTATTCCCGAGGGAAAATTGTATACTCGCCTAATGCACGGAAAGAGCATGGAAAAAACGCAATTCTCACCAAATGCACTTAGCCGAGGCCAAAGCGATCAAAACAGACCGTGGTCAAGGACGACATCTTCGCCTCTACCTGTTCCGATGGGTCCAAAACGGGAACAGGAGAAAGAGTTGAGTAGAATGGGATGATCCCACATGGGAGCCAGTGGCCTGGGCAGAGGCAATTATTACACTCGGTGAACTAGTGTGCAACTGTAGAGAGTCAACAGTTTAAAGTTTCCTGCTCCCTTTGAGCCACAAGACATTGTAGCCAAGCAATTTGAAAATCAATTTAGTTTTAGCTTTAACAGAAAGTGTCAGTAGCGGCCTCCAGAGGCTGCAATGTGTGTTACACCCCAAAACATGACTTGGTCAGAAACTAAAAACCAAAAAAAGGTTGTAGGTAAATAAAAGAAAGATTTATCCTTTTGGAAATCAGCAGGCTTTATGAATTGAGACATTTCATGCAAGTGGAATTTTTACCTTGATGTTGGCATTAAGATAAAAGTCGTTTTTCCATCAACAACACTGTGATTCATCCTCCGGGGACCATGCATATCCTCCACAGTGTTCAAAGCTCTCAGGCCGCTATGGACAGATGAATGGTTTAATGGACTGACAACTGACACACACACACAACACACAAACACACACACACTGCGCTTTCCTGTCTATACATCCTGACAGACAAAGGCACACACAGCCCTACAGGAAACGGAGTAATTAGTCAACAGTAAAACAACAATACTCCACATTCAGGTCTCAGGGCTGGAACCCTGTGAGGCCAGCTCAGGGGCCTGGCGGGTCCAGACCTCTGCCAAATTTCCTCTGCTCTTATGGCAGATTTTATTTCGCTCCTCGGCAGCTTGGACTAGTTTTAACGGTGCCGTCTGTCTACGCTGTTTGTCGGTGAACCAACTGGAAAGGCTGGCGACCAAAACTAGCAGCGCACATTCTCTGCTCCGTGCAGGGAACCTACCGCGGCACTGACCTGCTCCATTTTGACTTTGCAGCCGTTGTGAAATATGTTATCTAATAATGATATGCATTACGGTTAATTTACGCTCACAACAGTGCTTGGATCAGCAGTGTTTCTCTCTGAGACAAACCAGGTTCCAATCCCATAATACACAGTGTTTGTAATTGGGTTTTGTGTCTGCATTCGCACTTGTATGTCTTATTGCTAAACTCACAGGACTGTGTTGCTGTGGTGCTGCCGGACTCTGTTATTCCCACAATCGAGCTGAAGCTTTGGAGAAACTTTTTTTTTTGGTGTTTTTGAATGTTAAATCGTGAGTTGTGTTCCAGCCCGATCCAAAACCTCTGCAAGTTATGTTGACTGGAGGTGAAAAGATTAGTTGATTAACTGATTAGCTGACGGACAGAATAAGCCCAAATGATTAATTGTCTGAGCTATATCTACTAAGTTTTCACAATTTTCTTTTGTTTCCTGGACCTGTGATTGACATTTAAAGGGGTTGTTGAACAGTAAGTGGGTGGCGCGAAGCTCTGCGTAATCCTGCTTTTTTGTGCAGGTGGAAAGAAGCGGCGGCTGTTCCTGACCCACGTCTCATTAAAATATACAACTGGATCGCATGTGCGAATTGACTCCGGAGTAGATGTAACACAGCACTTGGCTGGATTTGGGTAACGGTTAAGATCCTGGTGGGACATTTTAAAAGTTAACGCTCGTGCTCTGGGGTCGTTTCTCGACACTGGACGAGGACCATTATCTCCCATCGATAATAACCAGGAGTTAAAGTTGCCCAACCACAACTGGGACACCGGGATGAAAACCAGTGTGTATCTCCTGTAAAACGGTTGTTTTCCCCCAGTGATTTCATCCTGCTCCGTGTTTTTGTTGTTTTTTTTCTGACGGCGCAGTCTCTCCGTCCGGCTTCCCCCCGAACCGTACAGTGGTGACGTCCATGCCCGAGCAGACGGCGCCGTCGGCTACACGGGCGCAGAGGATGAGCAGGATTCATCCTCGTCCTCTTGGCAGACGACCTGGTTTTAACGGAGCCGTGGTCGAGGGTATAATGGAGCTCAGTGTGAAAGATGGGGTGATGGGGTGGGGGGGCTTGTTCCCTCATCCCTTGTCTTTCACACGCGATGCTTCCCTTCACACAGGGCAGTGGTCCTGCTTCTTGTCAAGCCTGCGCCTGTTTGAAAAGGACTCTGCAGTTCAGAGGGTGCAGGGTCTCCAGAGGCTCTGGTGTTCGAGGCAGTATATCACAGCTTATCCACTATTTATGACTTTGTATAAAAAAACTTTGATTGACTGTGTCGTGTATTGTGTAATTATGACTTGAAAGACAAGTTACACGTATTGAATACATATAAACTTAATTTACAAAGTTATCATAGATTCAGACGTACATAGATACAGATGTCAATATAAGCTGAATTATAAGTGCTTGAAAAACCTCATCTCTTTATTTAACACAATTTTTGTTTTTCTTTTCCTCCATTTTTCTGACGCAATGTTGGAAATGTCTGAAAACAAGACACAACATCATCATAGGTTACTTCTACGTTACAATTATACTTGTATTATACATACAATGCTCTCTTGAAATTGCCTGACAGACGCTGATTCTCTACTCCAGACACTTTCCTCACACGTCACGTCTGACGCTCCTCATTTCTCCCAGCGTTGCGGCTGCCCAGGCCCTCGACATCCAGTCCCGCCTCGTCCGGCAAAGGCCGGTTCGGATCAAACCGACCATCCGGAACCCCGACGGACATCTAAATTCCTCCGGCGTGCAGAGCTGTCTGGCTCCTAATTACCTGCAGTCAGACTAATTTACCATGAATTCCGGGTAAATCAAGACTTTTCTTTTTTTTTTTTTAACCAAAAAAAAAAATACCACGGCCGACTGAGCAAACCGCATCAAACTGCTCGGCTCCATTTGCTCGGGCAGAAATCGCCCACCTCCTGGAAGAATTAAGCCATCGCAGGAGGATTTTCAGCAGGGAAACTGGTCTGTGCATCAACCAGGCGACACAAGTTCACAGAACAGCCGACCGACCGACCGATGGACCGACGGACAGAGGGCAAATCTCTTTTTTTTTTTTCCCCGACTTAGATTTCCCGATTTTGTTTGCCAACTGTCCGTAAAGATGTAATATCCACACGGCTGAACTGTCACGGAACGTGTCCTTTTTCTTCTTCTTTTTTTCCCTCTTTAGATCATCGCTACCTGGGGCCCGAGGGCGGAGATGAGGCGGCACGAAGCCTCCACCTCCGGTGCCTCTCCGTCGCCAAAAGGCATCTAAACCCCTCAGCTGTCAGGGATGCGCTCCAGACACCGCTGAGATGCTTGATGGAAACATGGAAATCTCCGCCCCCCCACTGTCTGTTTTTTGTTTTTGTTTTTTTTTTTAAGTTTTGCACTTTGAGTTTTTCTGCCGCGTGTTTGCGTTGCAAGTTTTCTCTTTATTTGGATGCAAATTAGGAAAGAGTGGCTCACGTTTTGACAATAGTGACATGAACAACAAAACTGGGTCTGTGAAAACACTAATTACTCCCTCAGCTGAAGACAAACGGTAAATCCCCGTTGTTGTTTTTCAGAACAGTGCGTTGAGCCATATATTTACACCTGAAAGTTACAGAACAAAAGTAACAATAACTAGAGAACTGAGTAGTCATTACTACATCATTACATCTGTACTCAGTAGTTATTACTACATTAATATATCAGTACTCAGTAGACATTACTAAATTATTACATGAGTACTCAGTAGTCATTACTACATAATTACAGCAGTACTGAGTAGTTATTACTACATCATTACATCTGTACTCAGTAGTTATTCCTAATATATCATATATAGCAGTACTCAGTAGTCATTACTACATTACTACATCAGCACTCAGTAGTCATTACTACATTATTACACTAGTACTAGTTTACACTAGTTACATCAGCACTCGTTGGTCTGACACTGTCGGTTTTTTGAACTCAGCCTTCAGTGCTCAAAACTGTCTCTGTTGTGGCCTGTGGGACCACATTCGCCATGATGACACTTACAAACAAACACACACACACACACACAGCCTGGAAAGGTGAAAACAATAACAGTCACACTGTCACGGCTTATAAAAATACACGTTGGAATAAAGTGTGTGCTGCATGCAATCAATGCTCTCAACAATGTCAACCTGTCACCAGAGTTAAAAGGGAACGTCGTTTCTTTCCCGCTGTCAGGAAAACAAAGAGCTGGGCGTTTGAAAGAGTGACAAACATAAAGCGGGGAATGTGAGCATGACTGACAGCTGCTATGAGGAAGTGAAGCGCGCCCAAGATAAACACCGTCGTTTACGGAAGAAGGATGGGGGAGAGCTGAAGGTGGGAACGGTTCCCATGGGAACGCGTCTCCATCCGTCCCTGACGTGTGGTGAGAATATAAAGAAAATAACATGACAACTACCTGTGGCAAATGTTTACAAAAAGAAAAAGAAAAAAAGCTGCAACTTTCAACTAACTAATGAAATCGAGTTATCAGACAGTGAAAGTTAATATACAGAGGAGTTTCTGCTATTTAGCCTTCGGCCTTAATGATATAAATGAGGTGGACAAAATAATAGAAGCACCTGCAGATATAACAGGACGCAGATCAAACTACATCTTCCGAAATGAACTTAAGTTTGAATCAACACCCACAGTAGCTGTACCTCAAAAACTGGCAGCTGGATGTACGTCTGTTTTTTCTTTTTTCTTTTTTGCAGCTTTGAGCAGCTCCTCCATTCCCTTCGTACTCTGCATTGTAGGCACACACGCACTCGTACACCGACGATGCATCGGGGGCAGGTTTCGGGTTCGGGCTCTCGCCCCTCGGGTACCTCGACCTGCGGACATGGAGATCGAACCGCCGGCCTTCAGGTCGGTGGACGACCAGCTCTAAAATCAGGACGTGACGGTGCCGCTGAGGATTGTGTCCATCAACGGCACGGCCAAATTCAGCCGAGAGACTGGCTAAACTTCCCATTCTGCCGATGAGAAAGGGCTGTACGTTCACACCCCCCCCTTTCTTTTTTTAATGCTTGGCCTGGGCTCCTCAGTTTAAAGGAAATGAAAGTAGAAATGTAAATGCTCCAGGTTACGACGATAGTTTAGACAATAGCAGGGCCTCTAATGTCGCTGCGGGTTGGGGGGGGGGCTTTTTCCTGTCCCAACACGATGTTGCTCCTCTGCACAAAAAAGCTGATCCCAGCAGCCACGGAGGCAACACATCGCCACAACGAGACGCTCAGAAATCCCATGTGGGTGTGACGTGCGGCGTGTCCACATACTTCGTTGGCATGTTGACATGTTTTGCTTTATTAGCTGTAATGTGTTGGAGGATTCATTGACCTGCCAAGAGAAGCTTGTAAACCTCTTTTTAATGAAAGTCCTTGGATTTTTTTATTGGGTTACTCTATTAGTTTAGAAAAGATTTTCTATAATGGATGTACGAGCGGTAGTTTACATGGGTTCTGCGTGAGATTAATGTGCATTAGGTTTTAAATGTATGTTTATTATAATATAAATATAATTGGGAGAATGACACTAGATTCAGGTTGTAGCTGCTCTGAAAATTGCAATTGCAATAATAATATATATAAGTGACATATCAAACAAAAACAAGATGATGCACAGTAAAGTGTTTACATTCATACCAATCACACGTGGAACCGACAAGGGGCCAAACATACGGCCGGGGTCATAAAGAGCTACTGTATCTTCAGAGACCAGAGGAGGCAGAGGAGTCGTGCAGCAGTTGGTCTGGTGCCCCCCCCCCCCCCCAACACATCATGGAGTCACTCTGGGATTACTGAGATAGGCTGAATCCAGAGAGGACCCGAGTCAGGTTCTCCGAGACGCTCGGAGCAGCCCACCTGCCGAGAACCTTGAAAAAACATGTGCAGGTGTTCCAGAGGAGAACTGGTGCTGGTTTAAAGGGGGGGGGGGTCACAGCAGATACCGATCAGATTTAGGTTTTTCTCTGTTTAGTTCACTTTGTATGAAGTTATGTGATAAGTTGTTTTTTTTTTTAATTAATTGCATTATTTTCCAAAATCATCCATATTTTAAAAACAGCTCAGGAAAAAAAGGTCTGTTTGAGCGATAATTTCGTCACTTGAATATGGAAACTTACCTGGAGTGTAACGGAAACTATCAGCGAAACCTTAATCAAACACATATTTATCTTGTTTTCCAAAGTAAACCATGAATTGCATCACACTTCTCCTGCGTGTTACAAAAGCTTGAGTAAACACAGCGGCGCCCTTAAAGAGTCCGGTCCACCTTAAAAAACACAGCCGTGGCACAGTGCGCGCACGTTTCCTGAAAACGCCCCGTGCAGGAGGGAAAAAAAAGATAAAGGGAGGAAAAGTAAAGCGAGTCGGAATAATAATAATAATAATAATAACAACAATAACAATAATAATAACAACAACAATAATAACAATAATGATAACAGTAACAAAGCTGGGTTTATCCAAAGAGGCCGGTGGGTTGGACAGAGGTCGGAGTCTGCGCCAAACATTCATAGAGTTACCTGCCCCTCCCACCCCCCTGCCCCCCCCCGGGTAAAACCACCGGCAGTTCTCCGTCCTCGGCCACAGCTTCAGCCTCACGGCGCCGCCGACCAGTGTCAGCGCCAGCGTCCGTCCACGGGATCCGTCGACGCGGCACCGAGCCCCCACCCGACCCGACCCGACCCGACCCGACCCGACCCGACCCGACCCGGCCCGGCCCGGCCCGGCAGCCTCTCGCGCGTGCGTGCGCGCGCGCCCCCGTGTGTCTCCGTTCACATGGGAGCGGGACTCAGCGGCTGAGCGACCCGACGCAGCGCAGACCGCCGGCCGCGCCGATGGCGGAAGCCCCGGGGGCGAGGTAGCGAGACCCGAGCGACCGGCCGAGAACAGCAGCAGGAGCAACGACAACAACAGTGGTAAAAGACAAGCAGAAGGCGACGTGGACGCAGGCGGCGGGCGGCACCATGCTGGGGAACCCGGGCACTTACGCCAACAAGAAGAGGAAGAAGCCCGTTCTCAAACAGTAAGACCTGCTGCGTCCGGGCTTTACGCAACCGAGTGGCGGCTTCATCCGGCCCGGTCCACGCGTCACGGTGGCCAGTGTAGAAACAACAACCCAGTAACTTGGTTTATTCTTGGTTTTTATTATTATTATGACTTTTTATTGTTATTTCTCGGTTTACCCTAAACGAGCGCTGCACGTTGCGGACGGGACTCGGCCGCTCACATCAACCCGAGCTCCCTTCGGTCGGTCGGTCGCGCTCGGCGCGTTATGAAACTCAAAGTTTAAGGACAACTTTAAGGTGGAGCACGGAGCGAAAAGTTCGGCTCAGACGAGGAGAACCTCGGTGGAGCTCCGGCTCCGTGGCTTTGTCTGTCT
The DNA here is from genome assembly GCA_016859345.1 of Istiophorus platypterus. Taxonomy (NCBI): domain Eukaryota; kingdom Metazoa; phylum Chordata; class Actinopteri; order Istiophoriformes; family Istiophoridae; genus Istiophorus; species Istiophorus platypterus. Next base: position 4,120,319 of record CM029122.1, on the reverse strand, counting down.
GTGTTTCGTTTTATGGTCCCTTCATGTTTCTTGTGTATTTTACCCCCCCCCCCCCATACTACCTTAAGAACAATGCAGCTCGAGCGGATCTGGCTCGGATCTCTCGCGCTCCCGCACTAATCACAATCAACTCGCAGAGTCGGTCGCTGCTCTCACGCGATGCTCCGGGGAGGGCGGGGCGGGGGGGGGGTATGTTATTGTAATCTGATATGCCTCGCGCTGGGATCAGTGCTGGCTGCATGTATAGCCCCCCCCCCCCTCCCTGCCCCCCCCCTCTGCAAAGCAGACCGTGACATTACCGGAGCCAGAACATGTGTAATACATATATACAGATACTACACGTGATGTAAATATTGATATAACTTTACACTTCAGCCCCATTTGATTCAGCAGCTACTTTTACATCCAATTGAATTATAAAATGTCAAGCACTGTTATCAGATAGTTAGATGGATGGATGGGTGGATTGATCGATTGATCGATATAGAACTTTATAAAATTCTGCAGCAGCCGCTTCACATAAATCACAAAAGTAACACAAGTAACAAACAATGCGTTGAGGGGCCAAAGCATAGGCAGCGACTAAATAGACGACATGAGGTACGAATGCATTTAAGCGCTAGAATAAATGGAGACTAAAGATAGAGCCATAGCGATGCCATGTGCTAAATATATAGTATACAATGGTGGTAATATAATATACTGTAATATGTTGCATGTTGCTGCAAATTATTAGGAGATATAAATGTGTGTGTGTGTGTGTGTGTGTGTATATATATATTGTATTCGCATGAGGTATTTTACGAGAACAGCTTTTTTCATCAGCTTAGATAGATAGATAGTGAGAAGATGCCTGAGGAATGGAGGAGAAGTGTGCTGGTGCCCATTTTTAAGAACAAGGGAGATGTGCAGAACTGTGGCAACTACAGAGGAATAAAGCTGATGAGCCATACAATGAAGCTATGGGAAAGAGTAGTTGAAGCTAGACTAAGGGCAAAAGTGAGCATTTGTGAGCAGCAGTATGGCTTCATGCCAAAAAAGAGTACCACAGATGCAGTATTTGATTTGAGGATGTTGATAGAGAAGTACAGGGAAGGTCAGAGGGAGCTGCATTGTGTCTTTGTAGATCTGGAGAAAGCGTATGACAGGGTGCCCAGAGAGGAACTGTGGTACTGTATGAGGAAGTCTGGAGTGACAGAGAAGTATGTTAGAGTGGTGCAGGACATGTATGTGGACTGTAAGACAGTGGTTAGTTGTGCTGTAGGTGTGACAGAGGAGTTCAAGGTGGAGGTGGGACTGCATCAGGGATCAGCTCTAAGCCCCTTCTTGTTTGCTATGGTGATGGACAGACTGACAGACGAGGTTAGACAGGAATCTCCATGGACTATGATGTTTGCAGATGACATTGTGATATGTAGTGAGAGCAGGGAACAGGTGGAGGAGAAGCTTGAGAGGTGGAGATTTGCCCTGGAAAGGAGAGGAATGAAGGTTAGCCGCAGCAAGACAGAGTACATGTGTGCGAACGAGAGGGACCCAAGTGGAAGAGTGAGGTTACAGGGAGAAGAGATAAAGAAGGTGGAGGATTTTAAGTACTTAGGGTCAACAGTCCAGGGCAATGGAGAGTGTGGAAAAAGAGGTGAAGAAGCGTGTGCAGGCAGGCTGGAGCAGGTGGAGAAAAGTGTCAGGTGTGATGTGTGATAGAAGAGTTTCAGCTAAAATGAAAGGAAAGGTGTACAAAACTGTGGTGAGACCAGCGATGCTGTTTGGTCTAGAGACAGTGCCACTGAGGAAAAGACAGGAGGCAGAGCTGGAGGTAGCAGAGATGAAGATGTTGAGGTTCTCTCTGGGAGTGACCAGGATGGATAGGATCAGGAATGAGTACATCAGAGGGACAGCACATGTTAGAGGTTTAGGAGATAAAGTCAGAGAGGCCAGACTGAGATGGTTTGGACATGTCCTGAGAAGAGATAGTGAATATATTGGTAGAAGGATACTGAGTTTTGAACTGCCAGGCAGGAGGCCTAGAGGAAGACCAAAGAGGAGGTTTATGGATGTAGTGAAAGAGGACATGAAGGTAGTTGGTGTGAGTGAAGAGGACGCAGAAGACAGGGTTAGATGGAGGACACTGATTCGCTGTGGTGACCCCTAAAGGGAAAAGCCGAAAGAAAAAGAAGGAGCTTTTTTCATCAGCTTGCAGGCAACATTTGTTCTTGTGCATTTAACTACACAACTTTTTTTAAAATCAAAAATAAAACTAAACAATGCCAAAACATGTTTTCTGAGTACGTCAACGTCGTCTCATCGCAGGCCGACGTTCATAACGCCGCAGCAGTCCTACGGACTGAGGCGTAAACACAGGAACCGATGGCAATTGGCCGGTTTCATACTCCATCCTCTGCCCTTGCAGCCTGGCACCGCCCATCAAATGTCAGCGACACAGGAAACGGATTTTGGCGCCTCCCGCGTCCCCGAATGACACCACGCCTCACCGGCGACTGCGGGTTTCCCGTGAAAAGTACTCACTCTTAGGGAATCCGGGTTAATTATGGTGTTCGGGGCTTGTTATTGAAACCCCTCCAGGGTGTGGCGATGCTAATGTATGTGAAGGCGAACTTAATGCAGCGGAGTGTAGGTGGATTATAGGTTGCGGGCGTTATAGTGTGTGCATTTATCTTAGCAAAGCAACAGTGTCCTTAATAAGAGAGGGATAATGTGCTTCACCGGTGGAAATATTGTTTCACACAGTAATCTAAAGGGATTGTGAGGAATGTACACACACACACACACACACACACATATGGGCAGACATGCCGATAAGAGGTGTGGCGCAACGCCAAAACACTCCCGGTGAACGGCAGCACAGTCGGCCTTTGTTCTTTGCCCTTTGTTTCCTTGACGAAGCAGAGTCCTCGTAAAGTCTGGTTGGACACCTCATTATATAACTACTCATCAAAGATGGGCTCTGGCATCGCACCTCGATGGTCGGTTTTAATTAGTGACGACGGAACAATAACGTGCGTTTGATCCCAGTATTGATCATTTGGACGCATTTTATCATCGTTATATTGATAGAATCGCGTCAAAACATGAAAGCTGTGGAGACCATTGAAACCATGGTCTCCTGCTATGAGTGTGATGATGTGCCCTTGAGCAAGACACTGTCCCCCGAGGTTGCTCCTCGTCCATGAAGGGTGTGTGTGTGTGTGGGGGGGTATCTTTAGGGAAGTGTCTGCCAAATGAACATGATGTAACGTATGGCTCAAGCTGGGTTTCCGTGCCGTGAAGCAGTATCTCTTAAGAGTTATAAAACGCTTGCATAATAAACTGAGAATCAACTAGTGCCGCCCCCCGGCAAAAAAACATTTCCTCTTGGACGACTTCAGAGGCTGGTCCTCGACTGCTACACAGGCCAGAAATTTCAGCCCAAACAAACTCCAGAGAAAAAAGAAAAAAAACTGGTGCAAACGTGACTTCCTCTAAAAGGTTTTTGGCATCGTCCTTCCTGGAGGACGGTGGTTTCAGCTGACTCATAAAGCATCCGCTCCAGTAGTAAAGGAAAAAGAAACTCCTCGTAGAATCTCCTTCACGCCGTTCACCGCTGCGTTTCCACCCACAGTCCACCGCTGAATGCCCCGTTTTCCCTTCGGCGATGGCAGTTCAGTGACTCGGGGGCAAAGCACAACGCCTCCGATCCCCCTGGTCGCCCCCTGATCCCACCCGATCGCCTCCGAGCCCCCTGGTCGCCCCCTGATCCCACCCGATCGCCTCCGATCCCCCCGATTGCACCTGATTGCCTCCGCCCTTTCCCGTTTTTTGGCGCCTCGTAGCTTTGCTCGGTGCGGTTTGGCGCCACCATACAGACGCTTTCACCCCGTTTTCTATGTTGTGAAAAACGCTGGGGTTTGTTTTGTTCTTTTTTTTCCCACAAACATGAGCAGAAAGCAATGGAAAGCCTGAAGTTTGAGAGAAATCCGGCTGTAATGGCTCTGCTCTGTAGGACACTGCTAAATGGAACTACTCTTGTTGTAACTCAATCACCATCTCTGATCTTTGATCATTTATGTAAAACATATGTTGCTTTGTGCCAGTCCCTCTCTTCTGTTTTTTTTTTAGTGCCTCCCTGCCTGGAAAGCTCTTTGTGGGCTAGAGGCTGCTCTTAACTATCCTACATCCAAATTTTGCAGCCCTTGTTTTTTTTTTTTTCTTTTTTGCCCGCAGCCCAACATGCGTTGGGAAAACCAGGCCCTTCGTCCTTTTTAGCCGCGGACTCATCATCCTCTGGGTCCGGGCTGACGTCTCAGCAGCCCCAAGCAGACCGATGTGTGTCAGTGTCGTTGCATGTGCAACATGAGCCGCCTCATGTTGGTGACAAAGGTTTTTGGGTTCATTTTCTTGTCTTCAGGTCTAGTCGTTTGCTCTTGTGATACAGGAACCACCACCCCCCCACCCCGCCACCAACCATCATCCCACCCCCCACAGAAATCAATGGATGAGGTCAAACGTCTCCCCTTCCTACAATGAGTGCCCTGATGTCTGCTGTGCTGCCCCGTGACCCACAGCAAATCAAGGTGGAAAAAAAAAAATGGTTCTGAATGCCGGCTTTTGTCCGCACTGGACATTTCTCGGGAATGAGATCAGTCTCGCTCCATTTTCCTAGGAGTTGTAGTTCAGGGCCCCCGAGGCCGGACGGCTGAACTTAAGCCGCGCTTCCCTTCAGGCCGCCGAGCAGCAGCGGCAGCAGAGGAAGCGTCATAGCCCCGTCGTTAGCCGGAGCATCGCCGCAGAGAAATTTCAAGGCAACGCAGGGAATCCGCTGCCTGGAGATGCAGATCCTCCCCACGGCAGCAGTTGGGACCTGGGAAAGCTGTTGATGCTGAGGAGGCCCTGATGGACTTAAGGGCTGAAACCAAGCGTTTTAACTTGATTAGAACTGGACAGACTGATTGGTGCCCCCTCCTGAATATTTCCCCCCTGGTTAAGAACATCTGGAAGAGCTGCTTCCTTTGCCTCATATCTGAGAGTTTTCCTTAAGGCTCTTCAACATCTTGATAGCAGTCATTTCTCATCTACTATTGTAATCATATCATGGAGTTTTTCTTCCCCAGATTTCTCCCATTACTACTCTGTCCAGTTTGATCATAATCAACTATATGAAGTTGCGTTGCCCCCCCCCCCCAACCACTGGGTAATTTTAAATGGAAATCAGCTGAGTTTTCATCCAGAGCATCAGTAAAAACCCACCTACTCAGTAAGCATGAATTCACTACTATCAACAGGAATGTCTGAATGCCTTTAATGTAACAGATCAAATCAAATATTTATAGATTTGTTCTTTTCCTGTGAGGTCTTCATCACTGTTGCTTGACAGGTACAGATTTGTCAAAGCTCAGCTGTTACTCACCTTGATGCAATGATTGGGAGTTGTTGTGCTGCCGGGGGGGGGGGGGGGGGGGGGGTAACAAGGAGTTTTGGTTCCTGTTCCTACAGGAAATGGCAGCGGTCGAAGGTCGAGCATAAAATGAATAAATAAATAATTCTGTATTAACGTGACATTTGACGAAGTAAAAGGGCAAGTTTCCGACCGACTCGTCGATTCGTTCGCTCCTGGTTCGTCAGGATTTCGCCTCGTCCGGACTTGCTTAAACTAAACAACAGCCGGGGTTGGCTTATTAACGCCAAGTTTGTTGTGTCAGGTCATGTCACGTTAAGCCCCACAAAAAAAAACGCTGGCTTGGTGGAGGGAGCTAGTTGTAACTCAGCTGCTGAGAGAATGAGTCATTTTGATTCATCGGGGGGAAAAAAATTGGTTCCCAGCCATTTGAGGTTGTAAGCATTTTGTACTCCCTAGAATTAAGTAATAGTCCTTGTGAGTAATTTAATAAATACATCAAAGCTCAAGAAGGATGGAAAATTGATTCATGAGAAGTTCATTTTGACTTAATGAGTCATAAATGTGAGGTTTACAAGTTATACCTGATCTTACAGCGTCATACATTTGATTTACAGCCATAATGAGATACTACTCTAGTATACTAGTATACTATACTAAGATAATACTCTTGAGACTTTTTGTTCTTTGTAAGTAATCCGGTTTGTTGGGTTTTTTTGTTTTTTCCTGGCAGAAATGAGCTTGTATCCACTCATTGACTGTACTGAGGATTTTGTTTTTGTTTGTTATTTTGAGGGTCTGAAAGCTATAATCCGGTCTGTGTTTGTGTTTGTCTTACCGGCGAAGGGACAACAGCCCGAGTTTGACTTGTGAGTAACAGCCTGGGACACATTCACGATCGCCGTGCTCGAGGGACGTGGCCGCATTTGGCCCAGATCACCTCTGAATGTGGTCTGAGCAACAGCATCTCAGTGCAACTTCGGTGTTTCTTGGATGCATTCACAGTTGTACTTAGAGCTGGACCACTTGCTACCGGATCACCCAGGGACGATGTTAATGCCGGATATGAACGGGTTATTGGTGTTACACTCATTAACAATTACCTGAGTCCTTGTCAATTATTATTACTGGGCAACTTTGGGGGGGAAAAAAAGCTAAAAAAAAATAAGGTAAATGAGCCATAAGTTGTTTTTCTCTGACTGACATTGTCAATGCTGCTTTTCTCTATGCAGAACCAACATATGTTTGTGACGCTCGGTACGGTTTTATGAAGCTCAATACTAAAATTGCAAGTTCCTTTCCAGCACCCCAAAAGTCTTAGGGGTTCAGGTCCCGTTGTGGTGTCCCGGCTCGGCAGTGACTTCAGGAAAAGAAAACAACAACTGATCATTCAGCCATTTAAAAAAAAAAGTCAGTGCTGTGAGATCTTTTGATGCTGCACAGCTCAGTATCAGCCGACTAGGCACCGGCCAGGTCGGTCGAATGCGAGGCTATTATCCGGGTTAGAGACCCGAGCCAGCTTCTGTCCCGCTGGAACATTGTGCTGTTTTTGGATCCTTATTTTAATGAGGCTGAGGGAACGATTGTGGTGTTGGCATTCAGCAAATGTAGCTCTAACGCGTTGATGGCGCTCCTGCGTCCAACACTCTAACATGGGAGCTGAGGCACCGTCGGCTTTCACAGCCGCTTCTTTTCTGGTCTGGTCTGTTTTCTGGATCTGAAGCTGTTCGGATCATCGCTGAAAGTCAATATCGTGTCCTGGTGACAGGGCTTCCTCAAACGGTGCGTTTAATGCTCTTTCTTCTCTGTTCCGCAGAAAGAAGCCCTCCGAAGGTGATGGAGTTGCCAAGTCCAACCCTTCGAAGCGGCACCGGGATCGGCTGAACGGGGAGCTGGATCGCCTGACGGAGCTGCTGCCCTTCAAAGAGGACGTTCGCACCCGTCTGGACAAACTGTCGGTCCTCCGCCTCAGCGTGGGATACCTGAAGGTCAAGAGCTACTTCAAAGGTGAGGACCAGCCTGGGTCAAATAACCGCCAGGTTCCAAGAAAAATGGGGGGTTTCCCAAGATTGTTCCAAAACATCAAGAGTGTCTGCCCAAAGGACGCTGGACAAGGACCTGGGACGTCAGTTAGGGCAAATCCAAATAAGCCCCTCTGCAACTCTGACCTCATTTTCCTTACTTTACTTTGCACAATAAGACCCTGACACTATTGTGTAGATTGGCAGAATACAAATGCTAATTCGGAATAAGTTTATAATGATGAAATTCATAGGAAACATACTTATCTTTAGTTCTATTATGCAGAACCTACAAAAAAACCCCAACAACATTACCTCAGGCCGAACGAGCGACGTCGGAATTCAAAGATCAATAAACGGGGCCGCGCGACAATCTGCCGCCGGACCTGGAAGCGATTCGCGAGCGTCGCGTACAGATGTGCTGCCAGATGTGCTCTGACAGCCGAGACAGTCGGGTACCTTCGCTTGGAAAATCTGATGAGTCATGTGCATGAGTCAGTCATAACTGAGTCACACACACACACAAACAAAGAGTAACATCTCCCACGCCTACTAATTATAGTCCCTCTTTGAATAAGACAGACTCGCTGGATGTGTGGCTGAGCGAGTCGCGTTGGCGCCTCCGGCTCCATCCACGCCAAGAATTTTTCGATCCCGTGCCTGCGCCACGCCCATCAGCATAGGAGCCCGTGCAAATTCTGGCGCGGGTTGGCGCCTAGCTCGGCGGCCGGCAGAGTCTGAGCGGAGCTGCTTTGACCGGTGTGTTTGGCGTGGGCTTTGGTTAGCTACTGCGCTCGCGGGGATTCATGTATTGTTTTTCTTTTTTAAATCAAGGACTGAGAGCTAAGAATTGTAACTCTAACCCCAACCAATTATGATCAGAATCAATTTTAATTTTCCTTTAAGTAGTATTTATTTGACTTAGAGTGGACCGGTGCACGACTGCCACCATCGCTCTATAATGTATTCAGTGCCACCTAATGCGCACAATGACGCGTAACTTTTACTTAACTGGCCATGTTAGCCCGCCGCGATGATGAACGTAGCGGGAGAAGAAGCAGATACCGAAAATTAAGGCAAAACGCCGAATCTTGAATGAATTCTATATCTTTTTAGGTTGTAATCCTAAGCCTAAGTGCACATAGAGTTTGTTTTGTGCTAAAATGGGTTTGGATTTTTTCTGGATTCTTGCGTACACAGCCCGACTCTTGTGACTCAAACCAAAACTTTAGGTGTCCGGCCCCGGATCAGCTTGTTTTTCTACGTCTTAAGAGTCTGAGAGCTTTCCCAGGACACTGCCCTCCTCTTTCCCTTCACCCTTCCCCTTATCCCGTTCTCGTCCGGCCTTCCCGACTCTGACCCGCCACGCTCCGGTCAAAGGTCGAGCAAAAAATGAATAAATAAATAATTCTGTGTTAAAGTGACATTTGACGAAGTAAATAAAACAGAAATGAACGTATCTTTCTCTGAACCAGGCGGCATCACCCACCGCACACACAAAAAAATATTTTCTCGGACTCCCCATAGAAAACCTGAAGTTGATCCTCATGTATTCTTATTTTAAAAAGCCTGCGACAATGGTGCGTTCACATGCAATTGTTTTGGAAAAAGCAAAGGGGGGGGGGTGTTCAGCTCCGGGAACGCTGCGCTGTCTTTCCAGTGAAGGCCGTCAGATGTCGGAGAGTCCTGACCACAAACGGAACATCAAAGCTGTGGGAACCGCCAGCGGCTGCGGTGGCATTTGTTCCTCGTAGAACGCTGATCTCATTTGGGATGTTTTTCTGGAACAAAAATAAAACCCCCCAAAAAAAATCTAAATGGAAATATGGATTTCAAAGTTTTTTTTCCCACCTCTTTTTTTTCAGACTGAAACAATTTGATGTTCTATTATGTTTATTTTTCATCTTTTTAGATCTCAACAATTTATCAAATAATAAGATTTATGTTCTGATGCTTGGGGGTAGAGTCCCTGTTATTGCCTCAGACCCCCCCCCACCCATGATGTCGAGTGGTTTCATGGGAGAAAGACCCACCGCGGTTTTGTTGTACTCTGGAGAACATTAAGCAACAGCAAAACAATGGAGGCGAGTCTGAGACACGTTGCTGGCGGCGACGCCTCCGTCTTCGCCGTCAGTCCCCCCTCCCCCCAAGTAACCGCCACTCACGCGTGAAGGTCAGTCCGTGGCGACCTCCGCTCCAGGGCTCCGAGTTCTGGGCCTGACCCGCATTAAACAGCCAGAAAACGTCAACCTCTGCCGCTTTAATTCTTTTCTTTTTTTAACCATTCTTCCTTCAACTGCCTCTCGTGACCCCCCCCCCCCCCGACCTTATAGAAATGTAGCCCTGAATCACTGGGCTACAGCTTTAATTGCATTATGCTCGATATGTGCGGCGGGATCACTGCTGATTACTGATGTGCCGCCGGGCGGTCGATCAACGTCGGTCAGCCGCGGACCTGCCCAGAAATGGGGAATGGGTCAGCCGGGTGAGGATGGGCTGCCCTGGTCGGGGAACGACAAAACTGGACGCCGGGGTCAAAGTGGATGCAAATCAGGATTTTTGCAGGATTGTTCGGATTTTCACCCGCGGCTGCTCTCGTGCCGCGGCGTCGACCCCGCGTGAACTTCATTAAGTCGTTAAAGGTTTCGCCTTTCGAGACCCTGCGCCGTCATACAGCTCATAAGTCGGAATGAAAAACCCTCGGGTCCCCGGGGTAACGTTCACTGTCGTTCATGTGGTTGCTGCGAGTAGCGAGCTGCGGCTCATAACGCAAAAGGTCGCCGGGGGTTATTAGTCCCGTGTAAATGAGCTGAAGACCAACCAGTGGGTCCTAGTTTCATGCCGCACAAGTAGTTCTTTGTTTATTTATTTTTTGCCCTGGGTTCATCTCCATCCATTGGGGGGGGGGGCTGCTGTAGAATTAGGGAACCGAAGCATGAATGACATTCTGTGCTGCTCGGTATATGGGTCCAGCTACGAGAGCTTGAATTCGTACACGGAGGGAAAAATGTGATAGAAAATCAGATAAAGGCCATGTGGCATGGAAAATTTGGTCTGTCGCCATCAGCGTGTCGCGGGTACGTGCCATGTGACATCGGTGGTGGAACGAGGCTCCGGCTCCGGTTCCGGCTCCGGCTCCGAGCTCTGACCACACCCGTCCCCGCTGCTGGGAGCTGAGATCGAAGTCAAGGGTGTGTTTACACTCAAAAATACCCTGCGCGAAACCCCGTCGGATTTTAATCACATCGGGGCGGATAAAGAGAAGCGCTCCGGTCGGATCGTCGGCTCCCGCGAACGCCGGAGGTCGGCTTCCCCAGTCAAAACATCGGGCAGGCGGGGGCTTGTCTGGGAGTCTAGATCCAAATCTCATAAAGCTGAGAGAAAGGACAAGCACAGCGGCCTCGCGGCGGCGGGCCCCCGCCTCGTGGGCGAGCTGGACCCTCCGTCCCGTGGTGTGACTCGGCGAGGGCGGGACGCCGGATGCCCCGACAGGCCTGTGGCTCATCGCCACTGAAATCTATTTGTGACGCTGTTAGAAAATTTGACCGGGGGGGGTTTATGTTTTCTGAGACCATTGAAAACATCCGGGGCCTGTTAGCAATAACGCTTGATGTGGTAACACAATAATACGAGCTGTGATTTAATATAACTGGGCATCGGGGGACGTCAGAGCCACGTACGCAAGAAGACCCAGCGGACGAGGCGTCTTCCTTCCACGTTCCCTGGAGAAAACCTCGTAATTCAGCCACGTGTGCAGGTAGAGGGCATCTCGACGGCCGGATCCACCCGATCCAAGATTCAGCGCCGCCGCGAGACGGGTTCAATGATGGTTTTTAAATTTATTTATTTATTTATTTATTTTCGTTTTTCTTCCGTCCTCTGAGAGTTTTCCTCCTCTTAGTCGTGGTCTCAGCTACATCTCCCTACGTTCGTTTCCTCCCGTCTTTGGCTGGAGCCGGAACTGGGGCCGGAACCAGGGGCAGTAACGGAACTGGAGCCAGGGCCGGGCCGGAACCGGGGCCGGAGCCGGAACCAGAGCTGGAACCGGAACCGGAAATGGGGGCCGTACCGGAACCGGGGCCAGAGCCAGTACCAGAGCTGGGGCCCGGAGCTGGAACCAGAACCAGGCCGGAACCAGAACCGGTGCCGGAGCCGGAACTGGGGCTGGAGCCGGAACTGGAGCTGGGGGCCGGGGATGGAACTGGGGCCCGAGCCAGAACCAGAACCGGGCCAGAACCAGAGCCAGTAGTGGAGCCGGAGCTGGAACAGGGGCCAGAGCCGGACTCAGAACCTGGCCGGAACCAGAACCAGTGCCGAAGCTGGAACTGAGCCGGAACCAGGGCCAGAGCCGGAACTGGAACTGGAGACGGAACCGGAACTGGGGCCAGAGCCGGAACCAGGGCCTGACCCGGAGCCGGAACTGGAACCGGAGCCAGAGCCAGATTTCGCCTACCAAGCCTTTCAGTGACATTTGAGACCCCCCCCAAAAAAAGAAAAAAAAACCTTTGTTTTATGTGCCAAAAACTGAAGACCCCCCCCCCCCCCGTCCCCCCCGCCCCGCCCCTGGTCCAGTCGGGGGATCAGAGGCACAAAAGACGTGTTATTTCATCCACTGGGGGTCGCGGCGTTCGGAAGGAATTTGAAAACATAAACAGTGATTTTTTTACTCGGCGTTGATTCCAACTTGCGCAGATTTCCAGGACTGGAAGGGGGGGGGTCCTAATCGTTCCCATCAACACCGACAGCCGAGGCGTCCGGGTGCTCCGGGCGCTATCTGATTTGCCGAGGCTAAACTTAGACACCACTTTGGAGGCAAACTCATCGTTTCTGGGGGGGGGGGGGTCCTGGCCCCCGGTCTGAGACGGATGGTGTAACTTTTCATGCAGGTTTGAAGAAAAGAAAAAAAAAAAGAGCCCAGGCCGCCGAAAATAGCTCCGAGTGTTGATAGAATTTGCCCCTGTTGCCCCCAGCACCAGCAGCATTGCTCCGCCGCCGCCGCCAAAACAGACGCTGTGTCTTGAATAGCTTGTAATCACTGTTTATTTGGACGTGGGATCATCAAGGTCTCCTCTGGTTTTTAGGTTTTTTGTTTTTTTTTTACTTGCCAGCTTAAGTCTTTTGTTTTTTTGGGGGGGGGGGGCTAAACAAGGTGAGATGGCGAACCCTCCCCCACTGTGATTTTAAAAGAAAACAAACAAACAGCTGGATCACAGCAACAATACGTGTCATTGTAAAGTGAATCTGCGCGACAGTCGGATTTTGTGCTTTGTAATTTCATCACATTCTGCCCTCATTGCTGCGCCGCCACTCTTAGGGCCGGCGGGGGCCGCTCACTGCGGCGGTGGGGGATGAACCCGCCGGACCGAGTGACCCCGGCTCACCGGCAGGCGGAGCGCCGCCCTTTTTCCTGCACATCTGCGTGAGAAGGCAGATCTCTGCGCAGGATCTGCTGGAACTAAATGCTTTCAGATCGAGATAATATTCCCCCATGCGTCGCCGGCGCTTCGTGCTCCCCCTGAACGTGGCAGGCGGCCAGCGGCGTGACGGCGTTTCCTTTTTTTCTCCCTCTTTTCTTTTTTTTCCCTCCACAAGTCTGAACGCGTTTGCTGATACTTTGAAGTCGACGCTGTTTACATACAGGGGTTATTTTAATATGTTGGCTTTTGTTTTGTTTTGTTTTTTTGGCCAGTTCCAGCTTCTCCCTTTTCACTTTCTTGATTCTGGAGACGACTCTAGACGGTTACGTCTGTGTTTATCTCGCTGCTTCCGAACGCTCGCTGCTGCCTCTTTTGACTTTTGACCCCCCGGCCGCCATGATCCTTTTGGATTTTCGTGTAATTACCCCAAGATGAGAAGATGTCAAGTCCCGCTGAGCCTCCCTCATCCCCGGGGTGACAGGGACTGTTTTGCCCCGGGGGGAATCTCCCATCAAAGCGCGGCGCCATGTTACAGCAATGGCCTGTTTTGTTGTTTTTTCCAGAAACAGGAAGCCGTGGTTCCAGGCTGAGACTGTGGGTGGGGGGGTGTGGGGGGGGGTAGGGTTGGATTACACAGCCGGCGGCTCAAGAAAGATGCCGAAACGGTTGATGGAAGCTTTTAGCTTTAAAATGTTTTCTATAAACATGTATAGTCACTTTTAAATTCGCTACAGAGGCTGTTCCAGCTTTGTGTTTTTTCAGCTTTACAGACTCTCGTTTTGTTTTTTGTTTTTTTGTAATCGGACGTCTGGTTACTGTCAGAAGAAGAAGAAAGAGGCGGCTGCAAAGAGGTTGAATTGAGAAAAAGGAACGCGACGTGAGGAGCGTTGTCCAGATTCGGTCCGCGTTCGCTGCTTCCTTCTGCCGAGAATTAAACAGAAAATATGCCTTTACTTCTGTTTTTGTTCGCCCGTTTGCCCGTTTCATCCCCGGTGACTCGGTTGCCAGTCTGTGCCGGTTCTGTGCTGGTTCTTTCCCGGTTCTGTGCTGGTCTGCGTGCTCGTTGTGGCTCGGGCCTGCAGCCCTGAGCGGCGTTGATGTGTGATTGTCTGGCTGTAAATGTAAACGTTGTGTGTGTGTGTGTGTGTGTGTGTGTGTGTGTGTGTGTGTGTGTGTGTGTTCTAGCTGGGGGGCAAGGGGGTTGTCTGTGTTTAAGGTGGGAGTGTCTTGCCCTCCCCATCCCTCTCCCCCCCCAAAGAAGTTGCGTGACAGGACTGGACTTACGGGTTGGGAGAGGCCATATCCTGGGATTTTCCTCCAGTGTCCGACCAGATAAGGGAAACGCTCTTGTCGGCTATTGCTTACAACCCCCCCCCCCCCACCACCACCACCACCCTCCACCCTGCCCCCCCCCGGGTGGACAGATGCACGAGGGCCCGGTGTGAGTTTGCTCCTGTTATTACAGTGTGTGTGAGATGTGTGTGTTTGTGCGGATATGCCGGGGGGGGGGTTATCTTTAAGACCTGACCGAGGCCGGAAAACCAGCTCACTATTCCGCCATCCGTTTTTTTCATGGGGTCCATGAACGGGCCTCGTGAGATGGACGTAACGATGCAGCCTGCGTGGAGAATGGCGGCGCGTGCGAAGGGGGTAACGCGCCACTTTTGGGGAAGTGCAAGATTTGATCCTGCCGTCATGTGACGCTTTGCCATTTTTCTTTTTCTTCCTAACAGGTATGCATGAATTTTTCCCATCCCGTCTTTTTGCGGAGCATAAAATAACCTTCTCCTTAACCTTCTTCCTAATTTATCTCTCTTTTTTTGCATCTGCAAAATTAATGCAAAAATTAAAACCAGTTTAAAAATGAAACTGCTGCTACTACACCACCACATTTGACGACCCGGCTCATTAATTCACAGGAGGGTCCCGACGTCACCGCGACCTCTGATGACGGCTGAGTGGCTTCCGGCCGTCCTCACGAACATGGCGTTGCCCCCCCCCCACACACACACACACGACGCGGTGCACCGCCAAGACCGAACAACGTAAAGGAGGCGGTATCGTCTCTCGTTGGTGTCGGTGACGACAGATGAGACGCAAGACTAAGAAAAGGCACGAGGGGCAGAGGACATATTAAAAACAAACAAACAAAAAAGGGCATTTTCCAGTTATTTTATTGAAATCACATGTAGTTGTTGTTTCTTTTTTTGTTTTTTTGTTTTTTACAGAGTTGTGTGAATTAACTGCAGCGACCTGCTCGCCCTCCGATTCAACGTGAGCGGAGCAATAAACGACAAACAATAGCCTTCTGGATTATTTTAGTCAAGGAGAATTTATCGTATTATATTAATATGATAAAAGCTGCCGGACTAAACTGCAGGTTTGTGAACAGGCCCCCTTTTTTTTTTTTTTTTTGGACATTTCTGGGAAATTAAAAACACACTTTGGAAAAAGGACCGTCAGCAGCACAGGGCTCGCCGTGTCCAAAACGTCCGCTTTTGCTTGGGATTGGACTGTTGTTGTTGTTGTCGTTGTCGTTGTCGTTGTCGTTGTCATCGTTGTTTGCAGCGTCCCACTGTCGTAGCTCTGGCTCCGATCCCCGCCGGTTATAAAACCTCCTGCCGCCTGTCTGGGGTCAGGGGATGCGTTTTATCGCCGGCAGTCCGACAGTCTAACTTTATTTTCCAAACCAAATTACTGAAAACGAGGTTATGGCGCCGGGGGGGGGGGCGTCGCACCGACTTCCGTCGCGCCAGTTTGGGCGTTCGCAGAAGTGATCCGTGCCTCAGCTTTGGCCCACGGTGCTTGCCGTAGCCTTGGGAGCGTGTGGGCGTGGATTTGTCCACAGTCGGCCCCTAAGACAGTTGTTCCAGTGATGCTAAATATAAAGGGGGGGGGTTATCTCTTTCTTGGTCTTCGTGCAAAATCACATAACCGCAGTGTAACTGGTGGAGATGAGGGATGCAGTGCATTAAAACCCACACAATGTTATTCATTTTAATTTCATGATTTTCTAATTTTCCCTCCGCTTGCCCCCCCGCAGCAACCCTGAAGAGCAGCAGCAGGAGCAGCAGCCTGATGCTTCCTGGGCTGAACGGCCTGAGCGGGAACGGCGCCGAGACGACGGGATTCTCCGAGGGCGACCTGCTGCTTCAGGTACGACACCGGAGTGATTCGACTCCGGGGGAGGGGGCATTTGGACACGACTATGAATGGATCACAAGGGTCACATGAAGAATAAGCAGTGAAAACAAAAATAACAGGTTAAAAGCCAAACAATCCTCCTTTTAAACAGTTTCCGTGAACGGCCGCGTGCGCCACCGCAATAAACCCCACAATACATCAATGTTTGACTGTTAAACTGGTGAAACACGGATGATAAAATCTGCAGCAGAAATGGGGAAAAAAGGATCCAGATTGGAATCAGTTTAACCTGCAGTTAATGTGAAGCACCATATAAAGATGAACCAAATCAAATAACAATATACTGTAGGTATCAATAAACAGGACGTGGATCCTTTTGGTCATGGTGGTCATTTTCAAACAAGCACATCCTTTTGCAAAAAACACATTAAATACAAATGTATCTGGAATCTAACAGAATCAAGTAAAAAGCAAAGAGTATCAGGTAAATCAAAGCAAATCAAGTAAACTAGGAGAAAATGTAAAATCAAGCAAAATCAATTGAAATCAGGTAAATGAAGTAAAATCGGGAAATATGAAGTAAAACCACATAATAAATCTAAATCAAGTGTAAAATAAATTAAATCAAGTAAATCAGGAAAAATCTGGTAAATTGGGAAATAATGGGTAATATTTTTTTAGCTGATTTACTTGGTTTTATTTAATAAAGCAAAATAAAGTAAATTAAAGTAAAATCAAGTAAAATCAAGACACAATTTTAAAAAGTTCCCTTTAAATGGCAACGTTACCAGAGTCGGTGGAATTTGTTTGTTTTTTTTGTTGCACAAACAGCAGCAGAACATGTAGACAAACACAACACACCCACAATAAATCATCACAGCAACAGAGACGACAGCTGAAGTCGAACCACTGGGGGGCGGGGTTTGTGTGCGTGTGTGTGTACGTACGTGTGTGTGCGCGCGCGTGTGTGTGGGTGTGTGTGTGTGTGTGTGTGTGTACTTACGTATGTGTGTATGTGTTTTTGTGTGTGTGTATACGTGTGTGTGTGTGTGTGTGTGTGTGTGGACTTACGTGTGTGTGTGTGTGTGTGTGTGTGTGTGTGTGTGTATGTGTTTGTTTGTGTGTGTGTACTTACCTGTGTGGGTGTGTGTGTGCGCGCGCACCAGATAACGCTCGTGTCCGCTACATATGCGTGTCTATGTGCTAACCGGCCGTCGGTTCTCTGCACAGGCGCTGAACGGGTTCGTGATGGTGGTGACGGCGGAGGGGGCGGTGTTCTACGCCTCGCCCACCATCCAGGACTACCTGGGCTTCCATCAGGTGAGTTCCCCGCCCCCTTTGGATGATTTAATACGAGGTGTATTGTTTCTTTTTACTGCACTTTTCTGCTGATTCGCTCTGCCACGCGTAGCATCAGCAGTGAACAACACCTGGTGCAACACCTGCCCACGAATCGCCGCCATTGTCTGTAAAGCCCTTTCTCTTCCGCCACAGTCGGACGTGGTCCACCAGAGCGTGTTCGAGCTCATCCACACGGACGACCGCGCCATGTTCAGGCAGCAGCTCCACTTTGCCCTGAACCCGCCGCTTGGTGTCGGTGTTGGCGTCGGTGACGACGGTGGCGTCTGTGGCGACGGTGCCGACGGTGAGTCTGTTGCAGAACCCAGAGGTGGGGCCCCTTTCCCAGCCTGATCGGCGTAAGGCCGGCAGCCCCTGGTTCCTGCCCGTGTAACGTTCCGTCTCCACCCACTTTCTCAGTTTTGCAGAGTTGCGGCGCTGCGCCGACGTACAGCCCCGAGCGGCTCCCCCCTGAGAACTCGTCCTTCCTGGAGCGGAGCTTCGTCTGTCGCTTCCGCTGCCTCCTGGACAACTCCTCCGGCTTCCTGGTTAGTACAAAGACTTTTTTTATGGAAAATGGGTGAAAAAGGTGGGGGTGATGTAGCTTGAAATAAGAAACTCATCTGATGCAGATCCAAAATGTTTTTGGGCCGATTCAACAAACGAACACAAATCAGTCAGTTTCTACGATGCTAAATCTTTTATGTCCTACCCTGGCCCCTTCCCCCGAACCAGGCTCTGAAGTTCCAGGGGCGCCTGAAGTACCTCCACGGCCAGGGCGCCGCAACGGTTGGCGGGGCGTGCGGCAAACCCCAGCTGGCGCTGTTCGCCATCGCCATGCCCGTGCAGCCCCCGTCCATCATGGAGATCAGAGCCAAGATGCTCCTCTTCCAAACCAGGCACAAGCTGGACTTCACCCCCACCAACATTGACAGCAGGTGCCGCCGCCTCCTCTTGTTCTGATTCAGGCCTGTGGATGTTTACGTTTCCTGGCGGGTAGTAATCATTTAGATCGACCGCGCAGAAACGGAAAAATCCCAGATGCTCCGTTGGGGAGCACCTCGGTGGCGCTTTCCCAGGTCTCATTCCAGTCGACTTGACCGTTGGCACAATATGCTTGTGATTTTAGAAGCACGGCACAAACTCCATAGCTGTTTTTATTTTTAATTCCCTCTCTCTCTCTCTCCCCCTCTCCCTCTCTCTCCCCCCAGGGGGAGGATTGTCCTTGGCTACTCGGAGACGGAGCTGAGCATGAAGGGCTCCGGCTACCAGTTCATCCACGCGGCCGACATGATGCACTGCGCCGACAGCCACATCCGCAGTATGTCTGCGTTTTGTTTTGGTTTTTTCCGCCTCGCCCCTCTCGCTGCAGAGGCGTAACATTGTCCGGCTACTTTAGCGAGACCGAAGGACCGCTGACATCATTCGTTTGACACAGGAGGGCGGCTCGGACGCCAGGCGGCCGGGTTTCACCTCTGTGCGTCCCTGGTCGTTGTCCACTAGGAAAAAACTAAAACTAGTCTTTGAAGCATCCGTTTCTAAAAAAGGTTCTGGTTCTGCCGTTTCCTTAGAGTAATAAGTCTAGAAACACGTTACCGGACATAAACTTTTAATCATCCGACCAAAACCGAGACCCTGGTTTTGTCCAGAGCGACTCATCACGTCAACTACAGCTCAGTTTGGCAGGAAGTTTTTTTTTTTTTGTCATGGTTACCAATACATCATAACACGAAAAAAGTACCAAGGTTAAACTTTCAGAATTTTTTTTCCAACAGATAATTATTGCCACTCTTCTGTTAACCCCCCCAACCCCCCTTTGTACTGTTTTTGGTCGCAGTGATTAAAACAGGAGAGACCGGACTGACTGTCTTCAGGCTCCTGAGTAAGTCCGGTGGCTGGGTGTGGGTGAAGTCCAACGCCAAGCTGGTCTATAAAGGAGGAAGGCCCGAGTTCATCATCGCCTGTCAGACGGCTCTTGTGTGAGTGTTTACCGGCGTCCCCATCGGTGGGCCGGTCGGTCGCTGAGCGGTGGAACCGGGACGGGACACAATAGAGAGAGAGAGAAAAACTTCCTCGACAGTGTCTCTTGGTTAACTCCCTACGAACCTGGTGTCGGTGTCCTAAACGTAACGTGCTCTTGTTTGGTCTCCTCCCCCTCCCCTAGCAATGCCGAGGGCGAGGAATACCTGCGTCGGAGGGGGATGCAGCTTCCCTTCAGCTTCACCACGGGCGAGGCCGTCCTCTACAACACCAGCCCCACAGTGGACGTCGCACAGATCCAGTTCAACAAGATGTTGGAGAGCAGGGACGCCAGCGCCGACACGGCGCCCAGCTCCCTGCTGGAGTGCTTCCTGAGGCAGGACCCGAGGGCCTACACCCAGGCGGCCGACCCACCGCTGCCCGTAGATCAGGTGTTCATGGACTGTGCGGCACTGGTCAGCGTTCACGGCGATATGTGGCCGGGGAGCGGGCTGCCGGCCAGAGGCGTCAGCGACCCCGCAGCGGTGAAGGACGAGGCCAGGGAGTCGGTGATGGCCGTGATCGACAGCTTGGAGAGGATGGCCCAGAACGGCAACTTCAGCGCGGCGCTGCAGAACCTGGAGATCGACGACGCGGAGCTGGTCGAGTGGGAAAACGCCCTCAAGAGACTTAGCCGGGAGGAGGATCACCCGAGCAACGTCAGGTCCCACCTGGACAGCGTCCTCACCGACGACATCTTTGACTACATCGATACAGTTTTGTTCAAGGAGAACGGGGAGGATTGCCTCGACGCCGCAACTCCCAGCTGCCTGGCGGGGGTCGGCAGGAACGAGCACGACCCCCTCGCCCAGTTCCCGGCCGCCCAGCTCTGTGAGCCGCGGCTGTTCCGGGCGCCCGGCCCCGACCGCACGCACCCTCCGAGGAACGGACTCCACCTTTGCCAGCGGGATGTGGAGCAGGGCGTGCCTGGGCTGGTTACGGCGTTCGGCGGCACCCGGGTGCTCTCCCGCCCCCAGATCGCTCAGCCCAACACCAACCTGCCCTCCCCCCAACAGCTGCAGCTCCCGGACATTTTCAGCCCGTCGTTAGAGCTCCCGGAGCTCGCTGTCCCCGACACCCCGGCTGACAGTATATCGCCGTTTCCTTCCTGCGGGCGGGTGTCGGTCGGCGGCATGGGCCGCCCTCAGGGGATCCCAGCTCAGTTGCAGCCCGGAAAAACCCTTCTGCATCCTCAGAGCAATTCACAGTCTCCTGCAACGGCAGCAAACGGGGCGCCGCTTCAAAGCGCTTTTGAACAATCGAACAATATAGCGGCCAGCGTATCGGACATTCTGCCCCCCTTGATTCCTTGCAATGACTTAAGTTCTCCTGCCACGCCCAATATTCCCGTTCCCTTTGCCACGGCTTGTCTGCAGGGAAGCTTCCCTTTTGAAACACACAACCAGCAGGTCCAGCAGTGGCCACTTCACGGCGCTGTCGCGCAGAACGGACACGAGCCAATGGCGGCGGCGCAATGTGGCCAGACCTCGGAAAGCCAGACGTTCCCTTACGCTCGCCTTTGGCCGAGGAATATCACCAGACTGAGCCACGCCCAGCAGGGGGGGCTGGCGTGCGGCCAGGCGGCCGCCCAGAGCAGCTGCATGTTCGACCAGCACTTCTCTCCCGGTCCAGCGGGGGGCAACGCGCTGACTTTCCCCGGGCCCGAGGCGGACTCGTCCCTCAATCTCCCTCAGGGCTCCCGCTGCCTCCAGTGGAGCCGAGGCGAGCCCGCGGTGGCCGCGGCGGCCATCAGCCAGCAGGGCGCCAGCGTCACGTCGTCCTCGGAGCACGCACTTAACCTCCAGCGCTTCCTGGGAAACCACAGACAGATGCAGGTAAGCCCCTCCCGTTGTGGGCGGGAGCATCAAAAGAAAAAAATGCGGGATCAGTATTTTCGGGCCGTAATTAGATGTAGGATCCCGACTAACAACGATTTGTATTGTCAATTCTCTAAAGTTTTTTTTGTTTGTTTTTTAATGAATCAATTAATTGTTAAGATTTCAAAACCAAAATATTAACTGTTAAAACGATATCAGACAAAGAAAAGTGACTTGCTCCTCACATTCGAGAAGCTGGAGGCAGAAAAACATTCAGAACCTAATAAATGACTGAGTTGATTAATCGGTGATTGATTTAGTTGATTGATTTTCCTTCCAATGACCGATCATGTACTTGAGTTGACATTTGCTCACAATAAACGTAATTTTAGTTTAAAAAGGAAATTGAATAACAAGAACAGAAAATGGATTTATAAGCAACAGAAAGTGGAGCTGAAAAAATATTATTATATTTATATTATAATATATATCCTCTATATTATTAAAAGAAATCAAAGGCAAAGGCTTCAGTGTACAGTTCTTTAAGTAAAAGCTTTAATTCAACCAAATTACTAAAAAATAAGAGAAAAAATTGATGCAAACAGAATCTCATCGATCACAGACTTGATTCCGTGCCAACAGGTCTTCGTCCATTTGCGTCATCTTTATTACATTTGATTATGGCCTGATTATCTCTAGTCCTAAACAGCTTATTTGACGTTTTCTGCCTCTCTAATTTTCACATTTACTGTTTCCTTTGTCCCTAAATGGCGTCTCGCTCCACCCTGTGCTCTTGTCTCTCCGGCAGGATGAGAGACTCTCGGCCGAGCTGAACGGGACCCCCCCCCATCATGTGACGTAGCCATGTACCTGATGGAGTAGAGCCGAGCCCCGGCGCTTGTCCCCCGAGTCCCCCCGAGTCCCTCCGACTCCCCCGACTCCCACCGTTCCCGATAGTGTCCATTCATGCCCCCCCCCCCCGTTTCCTATTTACTTTTGCCGGTCTGTGATGTCTAAGAGCTGTTTGCCATTGTCAGACCATAGTGAAGATAAACTATAATAATGATGATAATAATGATGATGATGATGATAATAATAATAATGATAATGATGAAGTATGAAGCCCTGCAGATGGAGCTCGAGTGAATCCTTAGAAAGCCAAAGATTTATCCCTTTTACTTTCTTTCTTTATTCTATGAGGGAAACCACAGTTGTCGTGCCACCGTTTTGTCCATTTATTTCCCAGATTTGAATCCATAAAAGAAATTAATTTAAAAGACACATGAGTGTGAATGAGCATCAAAGAATCCCCGGGAGCAATCGGCTACCTGAAAACTCCACTGTAGCATAAATTTTAAAACCAATTACTTTTGAAATATTCTGTATGTTTCAAGCAAAATCCTTAAAATGTGGTTAATTCAAGTGTTTAAGTACAGCCTGTAATTCAGGGTATGTTAAACGTGTTTCACCAGAGGCGCTGCTTGTATGTACAGGATGCATTGGCACGTGTCTGTCTGTGTGCAGTAAATATAGGGAATGTGCCTTTAATGGAGGGAACTTTCCAACACGACAAAAAAAGGAGGCACCTCCGGAATGACCGCGGGAAAAACATGACAGACCAGCGGCGCGTTCAGGTGCTCGTCATTGGCTGCCGGCCGTCAAAGCCTCGACGGTCTGTCGCCGCATGCTCGCCCTCGAATCGAACGCGGCGCCGATGACAAAGAAAATATATCAGAAATAAAGTCAGGATTTTGTCGCCTGTTTATTATTATTTACATCCTGCGGTGGCTTGGTTTTTGTTTTTGTTTTTTTTTGTTTTTTTGCACTTTGTGTGACGTATCTTTCGAATCGCCCACGACGACCAGATGTGGACACCTGACGAGGTATCGGTCGCAGCCTGGATCCAGCGTGAAACAAAAGTGATGAAGGGGCGACCTTGGGCCCTTTGGCCCCGGAAAGGCCCCGTCAGCCCGTTGTTGTTGTTGTTGTTTTTGTTGTTGTTGTTTCCTCTGCTCTGGTGGAAGAGAAACAGCCTCTGTACCTTCTTTAACTCTCATGCAAATAATCCAGTACTTTCCACCTGCCTCCAAAGAGACACTCAGGAAATAGAGGTGGGTGAGTTTGACCCCCCCCCCCTCCAAGGAGGCGTCTCAGGGTGATACCCCCCCTCGGTGGCTCCCTCTGAGGCACGCTGAATTAAGGGGAAGCCACGGCCGAAGCGGGCGGAGCATCTGCGTTTCAGGGCCTCCGACCGAGTTCTCTCCTCCACCGTGCTGACGCCCCCCTCAGCGGCGGAAACGAGGGGCAACTCCCGTCGCGGCGTCCGGCGTCGACGGCCTGTAGGGGACCGGTCTAACGACACGTCTGGATAAACACTTCCTCCGTGTCCGTGTCCCATTTCCTGTTCGTGCTGTTTCCTGTTTGTGGCTCCTTTTTTTTCCCCTCTGACCTTTATTTTTTATTTTATTTTTGTTATATTTGTAATATCGACACTATAGAAACATCCCTCAGTGGGGGTGGGGGGTGGCGGGTGGAAGCGGGAACCGTGGTGGCTGTTCCCCGCACAGTGGGGGAATCACAGGGCTTGAGAGCAGTGGAGAGACACAAAAAAAAGAAAAAAAACAAAATAAAGTCTGAAACTCTAAAAAAAAAAAAGGAAAAATAAAAAAAAAAAAAAACAAACGAACTCCTTCCAGACACATCGGCTTCCTCCTCAGGACAGAACACCACCCACACACACACCACAACACACACACACACACTTTGACATACACGGACAACTAGCAACAAAACTAAAAAAAAAAAAAACCCAACCACAAAAAATTTTTTTTTTATTTTTTTTTATGTTTTTTAATAAGTTAATTTTTGACAGTTGTTGTGTTTGTGTAAAATGTTAAAAAAAAAAAAAAAAAAAAAAAAAAAAAAAAAAAAAAACTTTAACTATCTATATATATATATAATATAATAAAATAAGGGACACCCTTAGTCTTTACTTTTTCTTTGTTTGTTTTGTTTATTTGTCTGTTTTTCCATAAAAATAAAAAAAAAAAAATTAAACCTGTGTCACTTCTCTCTCATTTCTTGGGAACACACACACACACACACACACACACACACACACACACACACACACACACACACACACACACACACACACACACACGGCGCAGCTGCTTTCTCGGGGGAAGTGACAGCCTGTGTCCACCAGAGGGCTCCCTCCCCCCGTACATACTCTTCACAGTTCAGTCAGTGAGACTGGGACTGAATCACAGATGCTCTATGATGATTTCAAAATTATTGACTTTAAAAACAAGCTGTCATTTTAAGAATGATTTCATCTAATATCTATACAAAGCTTTGTCAGATTATTGTATCTCAAAGTTTTATTATTTTGTGGTCGGACCTAAAACACTCGACCTGCAGAGTCTGCAAATATTCTAATGTCGACAGTGATGCTTAGTGGTTGAGACTCAGTTGTCATCTGGGGGGTAAATGGTTTGAATTTAATTGATGGAAAATGGGCTTTATTACTACTTTTATTATTATTTGCCCTTTTTGACACAACCTACCTCATATCCAGGGCGATATATTACTTGTTTTACAGCACCTCCAGTTGAATTACATTCCCGACATTAGGGTTCGGATTATGTTTCAGGGCCGTCTCAGCAATGACAGAAATCTCTGGTTGGCTCATAGAATCACTGAGAATGAACTGAAATATATCTGGGACAATGTATATGTTATATATTATATAGTATATGTGTATATTATATAGTATATATATCCAGTCTGAGGTGTCAGAAGTAGGAACTGAACCTTCAGTCACAGGGTTTTAGGTTTTTTTTTGTGTGTTTATTCTTTATTTTGCTTTCTATCATCATTAGAGAAGTGGAATCCTTCAACTTGAACCCATTTAAAGCAGGAAAGTTCCAGCTTTAAATAATGAAATGATTATCACCTAATAAGAGGTTTGTATTGAACATTGGTCAAAAACCAAAGGCACAAGAGAGAATTACAGCATCTCCCAGAAAAAAAGAATTTTAAATAAGGTGAGAGCATCAACAAAAGCAGATATTTTTTCTTGTTGTTATTTTACTATTATGCAAAGCAAATTTTGTCTGATAAATATGTATTTTTTCCTTATGTTTGCCACACGCCTGAAACCAAACCAGCG